>KV751351.1:2006292-2023145 GCA_001698575.1 Mola mola
GTGGGAAGAAAAAGGGAGCCCGGGCCAGCAGCCTCGTCTGGCTTCCTGCCAGCATGGTAAAAGCAGCTGTGACACTGGGACCTGTGAGGTCGCTGTCCAGATTCACCGGTCTCTGAGTGTTCATGAATGAACGGACAGCGTTGGTTGTATCTTTGAGCAAGCACAAGGCAAAGAGCATGTCTGACGAAGTAAGTAGAGCCCGGGCTGAACATTAGATTGGGCTCTGTGATGAAAGGAAGCCGCCAGCTTTTTACCGCAGGCTGGCTTTTTAAGTCGATACAGCCGCAAACAAAAATTGTAACCGGCTTTGACAAAAGAGTGGATTTGATTTAGATGGAAACTTCCATAATGCTCCTTCCAGCAATTCATGTATATCCTCTCTTCTTTAACTGGAAATGATTTTTTTTTTTTTTTTTTTTTTGCCTCTTAAATCCTACACGTCATTACAGATTGAGGAGATGAAAAGTTAACAAAAGACAAAATGCCCTGGTCAGACGCGAGGCATGCCCAATAGCTGACTCCCTCTGCTTTTCACAGCCTCTATATCACTTTTTCTTTTTGTGGGTTTATTTCCATAACTGCGAGGAATTTTTGGACAACACCTATTTTGCGGAAACTCCTTCCACAATTCCAAATGGTTGTCCTCGTAACCTCAGGGGAGCAGCCAGCGACTATGTAACTGGAGAAGATTGAGCACGGAGAAAGGCTATGGTGAGCTATCGAGAAGCTGAAACAAAGATTACCAGATGTTTACCAAGCTCTGCCATATGTGAGGTGGTCGATGAAGTGAATCAAGCAAAATGAGTGGCAGACAGAACCAGTGTGAACATTTGACCCAGTTTCCATTACAGGTACAGGAAAAAAAACCTGTCATTCCTACTGAGCATGAGGCCAATGCAAAACAATGACATGTTAGCCTGTTTGGTTTTCCTCTAAAAGGAAATCTAGTGGTCCTCAGGATATCACTCAGGAATCTGCTTTTACTGATGGAAACCATGGAGCCGTCAAAACACAGCTCTGTAATTCCGTTGCCTGGTCTCAATTAAAGCATCGAATATCAAAGACAATCAGTCCCATTTTTATGTGCTTTTTTTTTTAACATGCAACCAATTTATTTTGATGGAAAATTTGTGGGTGGAGCACTTGCTAATTGGAATGGAAAACTTGCACCTGCGGTAGACCAATGTTCGGCGAGTCAGAAACATTGAATATTAGCATTCTTTTCTTGTGAGACGGAGCCAGGCTTTATCCCTGAAACAATTCCAGACTGGCTCTGATGTGTAAGATTGTCTGGAACAATGCAACTGTGAGGTTCAGAGGGCACATTTTTCATTCATCATGACCATTTACAAATCTTTTAACCATCCACTTACTGAGAGAATGGCATTAAAAACAAACATACAGAACTTAGAAACCACACTCGCTGATTCCAGACACTTTAGATCAAATAAAGGTGGTATCTTGTGGTAATAATAGTGATTCGATGTTCTTTGATGAGACCATCCTGTCAGAATTGAGTGTTAACATGTATTTTATCATTGTTATTGTAATGCACGTCAACCTTTTTGACACATCCTGCATTATGTCACTTCTCAAATAGAGTGAAGTCTGTGCTGTTTACACTGCATTAAAACAATACACTCTAATCAATGCAACACAACCCTTACAATAAAGATCCCTGTTTTCTGCCACCTGCTAACAGTCTAATCTGGTCACTTCAGGATAGCCTTGAGGAGGAAACTGTTATGTTTACAGTACACCTGTAAAGTGCAACACTGGCCTTTCTCACTTCAAGTCAAACTTGAAGTTTCTTATCAGTGCCAGAACACCTTTGGACCATGACAATTCTGTTCTGACAATCACTGTTTGACTTTCCCAAAGCATCTTGTACTTACTGCATCTGAAGTCTTGTCTGTTTTTTGATTACTGGTTGTGAATATCATGTGGCTACTGGTTTTATTTCTATGTAAGAGGTTTTCTTATGGTAATGGTTCTTGCTGTTTTTCTTTTTAATTTTGTTATTATACCAATGTCAACAATTGGAAATTTAATTGTCACTTCTCATTTTCTGCTGTTTTGAAGTTGCTTTTCATTTACAGAGAGTGCCAAGATCAGAACCTAGAAAGGATAATATATATATACTAGTGTATGCGTTTTTAAAAAAAAAAATAGTTTTACTTAAAGGACTAATGTGTAGAATTTAAGAGTATCTATCTGCAAACACGTAATATAATCTTCATAACTGTGTTAAAACTAGTGTGTAGTCACCTGAAATCAAAAACCGTAGAAGAAATTTACAGTTACATGGTAGTGGGTCCTCCTTCTGTGGACAGCACACTACCGTGTTATTAAGATAGCCAAGAACAGACAAAAAACCTTTGTGTTGGTACAGCGAAGTGACATTGAAATACAACCAATGAAAAGACTCACCCCTAAGGAGTTTTAGACTAAGGGGTTTTTATACGGCTGTCTGCTAGAAGCTTGTCCCAAGTTTGTTAACCTACATTACTCTGAATGGAGGATCATACACAGATGGCCCATTCTAGTTCCACGTTCTTATGGAGGGTAGGGGCAGCAAGGCAGCACTCTGTTGCATGCATTCTACTACCTAATCACTAGATGACGCTAATGTTCACACACTGGTCCTTTAAAACCCAACACCAATTCTAGGGAGATTTTCTTGTTTATGAAATTTTTACTCTTGCCCTGTGAAGGAGGAGAGTGTATTACAAGCAGTCCGATCTGTCTGTCTGTCTGTCTGCCTGTTCAGACCTATAACTCAAAAACTGCCATACCTACCATACCTTCCTTCTCAGGGACGATCTGGATCCAGACCCGGGTTCTAGATTTTTTTTTCAAGGATTCCTTACTCTTCAGAGTTGGGCATAAAATGACGCATTTTTTACACATTCATTATTTGCTGACACAGTCTTTCAATTTCTTCATGTCAAATGAAAGGGAGCTGCATCCAAGGGGGCAGGGGTCTCTTAAAGTTTTGTTTTAGAGTGAGGGAAGGTAAGATGGGGGTATCCTGTTGGTAGCAGCGACAATGCTTAATGCTACAGACCCCTTAATAACTGCATGCTGACATTGTCATAAGTAAAAATGGACTACATGTCCCCATTGCCTCCCACTGTATAAAAATGAAGCCAAAATATCCCAGATATGGGCACTTTCATCTCGCACTTGTGACATAATTTGGAACTAGAAGCTGCATAGTAGTGATCGTATGGTGCGGCTAAAGTAACAGTTTCCAACACACACAACAACCCGCTCAATTGTGAGCAGGGCTAAACTGTCAATAATGATGCAATTATGGCTGCAGCCTGCCACCAGGAGGCGATCAAGATTGGAGCTCGAATGTTGCCCATCTTTATATTGCCTGCAGCCAATGATCGGGAATTTAAGGCTATGCAGATTTGAAGAGCAGGTTCCGATAGTGTTATTTTAATACACGTGTGGACCTATCAAGACATTCTTTCCATTCTGCTGAGAGAAAGCTGGAATCACTGTTTCTATATATATGACAAAGTGCGTCATTCTCCATCCTCTTCTCCTCTGTGGTTTTCAAGACTAGAGGGAGATCCATGCACTACTGTGGTGTGCTGTAATTAGTGGTGAGCTTCAATCTCCAAATTGGAGGGGAAACTCATTAAACATTGCTTACTTCTCCAAACAGGAACGTAGCTTTCTGTTTAATAAAACAGCCAGCTGAGTTCATGTGTTAAAGTGACTTTTGTGACCATTGCAATATGGGTACATTGCTTGTTGCAATATTGTTAAAGGACATAATAACAATGATGCTCTACATTCTGCTGTGTTTTGCCATTAAAGATTTTTTTTTCTTACTCTTATACATGTTATTAAACTGCAAATCATTATGTCGATGGCATTTGTTAAGCAGAACAGTTGTTTTTGTTTCAGAGTTAGCCAAAATTAGCCCTAGTCTCTGAATAGATAATAAAAATCTAACTAGGAAACTCAGTGTGGACAATTTGAAGACTCAGAAACCGATGAAATCCCAGTCCGTATTTTAACTGTCATTATCAAGTAATTATTTTGAAATAAAAAAAAAATGGTGAGGAAAAGTTATCATTTAATTCATCATACTGTAGCATTCATAAATGTTCAAAATTATTTGTATAACTTCTCTAAAGAGGACCAGATTAGAAAACAAGGGATCATGTTTATGCAAAAAAAAAAATGTTTTTTCATGTTGTGTTACAGAAATGATATTCTATTTAATGTGCTATAGTTTATTTCATGCTGAATCTCCAGAGTGAACGACCAGAGTTTAGGTGGGTCATTAACTTCCTCATATCCTTTGCTGTCAAGTTCCTTGACTCGCGTTACAGTGGTTTAACATTTCACAATGTACTAGAGTTAGAATTTATTGGTTTGGTGCTCACAAACAGTTTTGTCCAATTTTTTATGAATCTGGTACACAGTTAGGAAGCAGCTGTAGGGGCATCAGGGTCCACAAACCTCAGACCATAGAAACATGTCACTCAATGAGGAAATTAAAATGAAGTGATACCAAAACCAACTACCTAATCACACATTATGCCTCCCCAAGGAGCTCTAGGTCTGACATAGATGTTACAACTTTGCATAAGCAGAGAATTGGCCCGGACTATTGTCAGCAAAAAGACAATTTTTTTTTGTAGACCTCCACGTTATACGACCTGTTTAACACTGTTGCCCCCAAATACCCTCCTCACTTGATTATGTTTCACTTGCCCGGTGTATGTACAAAGTGTATTTAAAAAATTCCAGTGTCAAATAAAGTTATTCAAGCTCTTCATTTTGCAAAGTCAAACGCTATGGTTTTGTTATGGTTTTTATATGTGCACACCTGCTCTTGATACTTTCTCCTGGTGGTCTTCGGGGAGGTAATAACCTTCATCGATAATGTGAATTCATGGAACACATCCTGCATTTTTACAGTCCATTGAAATGGTATTGAGAACCGGAGAAGCACTAAATGAGAGTATGACACCATGTCTGGTTTTATTATTACCCTCATATGTCAGTTCACACATTATTCCTTCATGACAACCCTGTGCTCATTGTCTTGTATTTGATTTAAAGCAGCTACGAAGATTTACTCTTCAATAAATTTTCCTGAATACCGTCCTTTTTCTCTTTCCTTCTCAGTGATTGAGGGATTCACTCTGTTCTGTGCTCTTAAAGAGCACAGAATGGCAAACCATTCCTCGGTGTTCAGGGTGATCAAGTAACTTGGTTCACCCCTGAACCTGAAGCTATGTCTGTGAATGTTTCTCTATCATGGCCAAGATGTAATTCAAGACTTGGAACTGACTATTGGAGATGATGACCTCTTGTGATTTGGGTTTATGCTGCAGCTTACACAGGGCTGCTACGCCAATGTGAAGGGGGACATGGATTTCACAGGCCCACCCGCAAGGAGAACGCAACTATTTCCTCTCCATAAATCAAAGTGGACATGCTCTGTCTGGGGCTTTAAATAGGAACAGGGCTTGTTCATTTTTAAAATGGAAAGAGGCCGAAATGAACTGCTATTGTGCTCCTCTGAATTTAGTCTTACACAGACAGATACTGTACATATACATTGGTATACTGTATGTACTTATGTTACATGTTTTATCATTGTCATTGTCATAATCAAAATCAGTATCCTTTTATTGTCATTGTACAAGTGTACAATGTGTAGCTACAGAACAACAGTTAGTATGAACTGATTAATCTTGGGAATCTTTTAGCGCTGTAATAGTCTTCATCATAGACTGTATATAAAAAAAGACAATATGAGAGACTCAAAAAAGTAAAGCCGAAGCATCTCAATCGCCCTCTGGCGGTGCGCTGCAGTATAGGTCATAAACTCCTCCTCCCACATTATTTGGTAAATGGTAATTGCATGGGCGGGAGCTTAAAACCATGGTTCCACTTTTCAGTCATAACTGTGCAGACTCTTACTCCAAACTACATTACCAGTGCAAAATGGCAAGACTCGAATCCTGGATATTTTTGCCTCATTTTTGTAAGGGAGGAATGGTAATGCTCCACCAAGGAAAATATCTGGTTCTTTAACTTGCAAGCCAACTGAATTTTATTCATGAAAGAGGGAAAGAAGAGTTTGTGTGGGTTCTAAAATAAGTTGAAATACATTAAAACAAGTTTAAAAAGTTGGGATTTGTCACTAATAGCAAGCTTTATTCCACCAGAGGTAATCTACTTTGAATACAAAATACTGACTGACCTTAAGATGTTGTCAGGATATTATATTAGAGTATCAATCACAGCAGTCTTCATGGTTATGTCTGGTCATTAATATTACTTCCATTCTGCAAACTTTCCAACACGGTATTTGCCTGCGCTTTGACATATCTAGATTTCTCTTCCCGTCAAAAAAAACCCCAAAACAATTACCCATTTTCCTTGTAATGAGATTCTCTACAGGGACCAGGGGTTATGGAACACACATACAGACCAGTCATGAGATGACTCACCCTACCCAACAGCGTCTACAAATATGTGCCTGATGTCAATGACACTATGTCTCAGATACTAAAAGCATTTACATCCCTGAGAAAATATCAGGGAGTAATCACACATTTCCTTTGAGAGATCAAAATTATTAAAATATGTTTTAGACATCCTACCAGTGATGTGTTGCCGAATGTCCCTTTAGTGATAATAAAAGAGAGAAAAATGAGGAATTATCATCACAAATTAAAAGTTATGTGTATGAGCCATTTATTGCAACTGACATGTAATAAAATTTTTTTTAAAAATTCAAAGTTTCTCATGTCCTCTGTCCATGGGTTATTTGATGAAAAAATTACAGTTCAGGCCAGCAAATACTTCCAGTATAAACCCACAAGAGGATGTTCTAGAAACAATTGAGCCAAAGCGTCTGGCTGACACTCCACAGAGCTGCCGACATGGGTAATTGGTCGAGCACCAGAGGAATGACCTTAAGTTTAGATTCAGGCAGTTAGGAGAGCTTGGAGACAGCCTTGATCCCCAGGCTGTCCCTCACATGCTTATACTTTGAGATTCTGCTTATATTCTGCCACTGGGGAAATTCACACAGGCATTATAAGGCCTGTGCAATAACAGCGCAAGGCTTCATATCATACAGTATAAGTGAAATGTTAGTAAATAAACCCTTAACAATGCATTTCAGTTTTATAAAAATTCATATTTTATGTATTTATTTATTTTAATTTAAAAAATCCTTTGTGGCTACAAAATGGCTTGGATGTAATTCTATACCCTTTCTTCATCTAAGTTGTGGGGATCTATGAATGTGCTGCAGTACTTTCTATGTCCCTCGTATGCGGCCAGAGCTTACCTGCTCTGTCATCTTCTGACTTTTAAACTAGTCTGCTATACGCTGCACAGTGGCAAATTCTAACATCGGAGTAATTTGGCGATACATCAACCAGACGTGGATTCCTGGAAAAATGGGGAGGAGCTGCTTGTGCAAGGTCACCCACAATTTGATGCGTAAGAATGGTAAGTCAAAAATTTTACTTTCAACTGAGGCGGTCTTTAATGAAATGGAAAAACACAGCTTCCATTTCAAAAACTCACTTTACTTGCCACTCTTCCAAGTGAATAAACTCCAAATATGTTGTGGGGAAAGTTTCCTTTGGTTGATCGTCCACTCAAGGCCTTATTGATGCATGACAGCCTGCTTCACTAGGCTACTGCTCAGCAAAGAGCTTGATGGAAGGGCAAATCCGATCCCTAGTGCCCCTCCTTCCATTCAATTGGGACAATATATAGGACGAGTGGTGGATGTAAGTGCAGGGAGCTCCTCATTGATCAGTTGTGGAACAGAGTCCAGATCCAGCCAGCTGGGCTTGTTAGATGGGGAAGCCGTGTTCTTTGCAGTGAGGTAATACTAAAGACATCTGCAGCAGGTTCTAATTATGCCAGAACAACTCAGGGTCTAGCTGCATTTGGCAAGCACAATGGCCAACTTAGTCATTCTTCTCCTCTCTGTGCATAACACTTAGAGGCCAAGGGGATGCCCTCATACTGCCCTGCTTCATAATTGTTGTACAGTATGTGAAAGCAAAAGTTGCCTTAAACTAAAACATAAGTGATCATGGAAAGCAATGCATCTCTGCTCTTCACTATTTCTTAAAAAAAAAGACTTTAATTGATTTAACTTTTACCATTTATTATGGTCCTTTGAGCCAGAGAACTGGGTAACAAAAAAAAAAAAAAACAACAAAAAGCATTATGGGAATAGTAAAGTTGAATTGGATTACCATATGACCTGTCCTAGGAGGGATAGGCTTAAACCTCATTGAGACTACAATCATGTAGGTCAGGAAAAGCCATTTCTGTAGTTCACATGGATAAATGGACTTTGTCAAAGATGGTAGAAACACAGAAACACACATAAAGAATGGTTGCACAGTTATTAGCAGTGGTCAGCCCCACAGACCTCTGTGATCCTTATATATCCAAATATGAAAATTGGTGATTTATGAAGGTTGGTTTCAGAGATTTTCCTCGTGGGATCACTTCCTGGTGAGTATATTAATATCTAGCTGGTCCAGCTAGCTATGAGCTGAACTGTTGCCCTCATGTGGACCATTTATTAAGCAAACTGCCTTAATATTATCTATGAATAGTTACAATCTAAAGAGCAGCAGCAGAAATTTTTAAATCAACATCTCCAACATTACTAGCACGAGCAGCGCAGCACAAGGCCACCCAGAACCACCAGGAATAAAAAAAACCAAAAAAAAAACCAAGCAGCTGTTTATCATGGCTCTGGATAGGCAGTAAAATTGGATACCTAAAATCTTTGCCAATGTCTCTAGAATTTGAAATTATAATATCCAGAACCAAAATTTATCATGCTAAATAAATTAATATCTTACATCAACGGAAAAGATAGATTAACATTTTTAAAAACGTTTTTTTGACTGTGCCGTAACACAAGGTGGTGCTACTGTATCTTCTTACTCTGATGCCGTGCAGTAGCAGTCCGCCACAGGCAAACACACAAACAGGGTAAAGGCCATGTGTTTAAGGTCAAGAATGTTTTATAATCTCAGCATTCAAACTGGCTTCCTGTAAGTGGGGAATGATTAAGAAAGTCATCCTGTACACAGGCTGAACTGCCTGAGAGGAAATGTATGGTCCCAATACTTACAGCTACATCCTTCTTTCATGACTGATTCCATTATTTTTGATCTTTACCCCCCTGAAGGTTTTTCTCATTGAGACACACTGTAGCATGCTTCATTTTCACAACTGATATTTCCTCCCATCACAAATTAAAGGTTAGTCAACGACACCCTGGTCTCAAAATAAGATGGCAACGAAAGCATAAGTGCAGTTTGCTGTGGAACCCTTGATTTGAGTAAGCAGTAAATGCTAATTTGAAAGTGATTAACACAAAAATATTTGCTGCTATAGTAACAGCATGCTGAGATACAGGCCCACCTGCCATATATGTTTCATCTGTTTGTTCATTGAGGGGCTGTAACTCAGCTTTAATAAGGACATCTAGCACTACAGTCAGCCAGTTGAAAGGTTTGATTTGCTGTCATTGCAGGTATTCAAATCTATGTGGCATGCTTTCATACAGCAAAGACACATGTACTGTATACATTCGAACAACATGTGTCCACAAACATGTCCACATGCTCGCACTTGCTGCAGCTCAACAGTAGCTGCAAAAGATATCTTGACTTTTGATTACACACAGCAGCAAAGTGGCCTGGACCTGCAATCTCATCATTACCAGCGCTGCGGGGAACGAGAGAAACCTTCTGCAGTCCCATCGTAGGAGTAGAGTGGTGAGAGTTTAATGGTTTCTGGTGCCCACCCCAGCACGGGACATTAGGTGCCTCAACATGGACTGCAACGCTTAATTTACATGAGGATGAAATGCCCTTTACGTTTTGACATTACCGAGCGTGATTACAAATGGAAATGTTGCAGCCCTCCATCACTAAAAAGGCTTCTCCTACTAACATTTTCTTCTCATTTTTTAATGGAAGTCAGTAACAACCGTTTGGGTGATTTTTTTTCTCTCCCTCTCTACTCTCTTCACGTACATTTTTAATCACAGTTGATGGGAAGCTTGTTCTAGCAAAATGAATTCCCACTGTCTGTCGCTGGAATAATTTCCCCCCTTCAAGACCTTTCCAAAGAATATGACCACTTTTTCCTGTGTACTGAGCAAGTCATCAGTATGGATAGTCAGAACTCAGACAACACAGGGTCCTTCGTAGAGACAACTGTTGAAATTCTGATGGTAACTAAGCAGCCTCTGTGGCCTGACAGGCTTTTGTGTGAGATGGGATCCCACACTTTGAGCTACACTAATGACCAGCAGTATCACCGGAACCATAAATGAAATCCTCTGATGTGACAGAGAGGGAAGGAACCTCACTGATAAAGATAATGAAGCAGAAGGGTGGTCTGCTGGGTGGTGGGAGTAAAAACTGACAAAATTAAAACTGGATACTTACAGATGCATGTTTATGACCTCAAATAATCATAGTACACACATTTCTGACAACTTTGATAAAAGATGAATGAATGCCATTGTCTTGATAACTGCTTCCCCTCTCTAAAAAGCAAAACAGAATCTCTGTATGACAATTCTGTTTGAAGAGACAAAGCACTTTATAAAGAGTCCAACCAAAATGTACATCTTTTCTTTTAAACTCAAATATACACAAGGCAAGGGTTTATTGTGAGGCCCAAAGCCCTTCTATAGCCAGGGTCTTTCTTGTAGGTACTGTGGAGATTTTTCTAACACTAATAGAGCAATCAAGGGGATGTTTTCTATTCCATTTGCACAGGGGCTTAAATGCATGAGTTAAAGATTTACATTCCTGTCGCTCTTCCACCCAGTGAGCACTGGACAAGACACCTGCCTTGTGTGTCTGCGTGACATGTGCCAGCCAGCAAGAACTCTCTTGTGATTAAACATGTCTGTAAACAATACATGTTTAGATGTTTTTGGGACATAAATACATCTTTGTCCATCAAAGATATTAAGGTCTAACAAAGACATTTGTTAGACCTTAAGGATATATGCAGTTTGTTTTGGTGAGTGACCCTGGATGTAAAAAGTGAAACTTTGAATGTTTACATTAAAACTTCAGTGGGCACTTTAACTTTTCTCTGAAGTTTAATTCAATTTGTATGTGCTTTGGTTTGAAGGCCCTACTTTACATACCTGTTGTCCAGATGATAACTACACCTACCTCCTCCTTATGTGGTATTGTTTTTTTAACTTGAGCTTTAAGATTGTGTGAGATGGCTGGTCTTTCAGTTTTATGTTCATGCTCAAAATGTGATCTTTAGAAAGCAAAACATTTTTTTTATTTACCTGTGCTGTGATTCCACACCATGGCAATGCAAATTTAAAATAGATGATATGTCAATAAAAATCATCTCATGAGAAAGTGTAGAGCAAGTCTAGATCCTCTTTTGTTATAAATTAATTCATTTATGAATTAAGAACCCAACATTCCCTTCAATGAAGCTCATTGCAAGAGTGGTGGGGAGAAACTTCCATTTAAGAAGTCAGAAACCTCATATCCTGGCTCTAGGCGGGTGGCCATCTCCCTTGACCGAGACAAACACAAAGAGACACAGACACATAGAGAGACTCAGAAATTTTACTATTTCAAAATTCACTTTTAAAACAGGTCTTGTAGTATGCCTTCACACTTTTAGCCCTGGAGCTGGGAGATAGAACGCTCTGAGAAGGGAAACGACGTGTTGATACACCCAGGGGCAGAGGGAAAAAAAGCCTGTGTGAACTGTCAGCACCAGATAGACACAGGAGCAGCTAATCTGCTCCCAGGCCACCATTCTCGACCATGTGCCACTTGCACTCTCACTGACCGACTTCCTTCACATACACACAGAAGGAGGTGGAGAGGCTCTGGGTGTACCCACAGCTGGAAATCCTGAGCATAGATACGCATGCATGAGGACACAATTACCAAACGTCAGATCAATTGAATTCTGGGAAACACCCCATTTGGAAAACTTTGAATGCAGATTTAGAGTGTTTCGCCCACAGACAGAACACACAATCACATGCGCACTCTGTATTATCTCATTCTATACACTGGGGGAGGTGTTGACATGAAGTTGTGCTTTAATTGAATATACCATTTTCCAGACAATGTGAAACGGATCATTTAATCAGTCACTCCTGGCTGTATGAAAAGACCAAATAAAAGATTGTTTACTCAGTGATTAACATTTAGACATGGACTGAAGATGGATAGCTCAGAAAGAGACCAAACCCATGATATCATATCCTTTGCTGCAAGTCTCCTCCATGAAACTTTTTTCACGGTTCATTAATGCTGAACAGAATCTGTCTTGTCATTAAGACTGTTTAAATCCTTTGATTGGTGTTGACAATTACTAATACTTGATTGTGATGAAGAGCAAAGTTGTCATGACAGAACCTAATCATGTGTGGGTTTGTTTCTGGGATGATCTGTCAGCCTAGAAGCTGCGTATAAGCTTATTTTCCTGCACCTGCAGGCGTTCCACTGGATGCACTTTTATCTTGGCAGGTGCTGTCCGAGCCTCATGCTGGACCCTTTGTGCCTGACATAGTGACCTTGAGGCTTCTGCTTCTCGCAAGGCGGTCCAGGAGCCGGTGTGCAGACAGATCAAAGTGGAAATTATGCCCCACCAACAGAGATAAATACACACTTCCTCTCCTCTGTTTCACACTGGTTTTTCCCACACTCCTCAAACCCCTGTGCTTAAGTAGGGCCAACTCAGAGGAAATGACAGACCACATCAAGAGACTCGTAGCTGCTTTGACAGGAGTGTTCGCGCCAGTCTCCAGGAGAGAGAGAGAGACGTTCTCGCACTTATCAGGGAACTGGTGAGTTATTTGTGTGTCTTCTGAAAATGTCTTCACTGGCAGCACAGCACACTCAAATAAAACAGTGTCACGCCAATTCTGAACCGCGCACAAGGCACATTCACTATATTTCCACCAGATGTTGTAAAGAAATGCCAATAAACCTTTTAGATTCTGTCAGTATTTTAAACTTTCATAAACCGCAACATCTATTTCTGTAATTGTGTGTCACTTTTTTGTTTTGTTTAGGCTTGACAGAATGTACAAACTGCAAATTAGGTTTTCTCCATGTCTTCATAATGTAGAAAACATTTCTAAGTCTGTGATGTCGCTAAAACACTAACCCCTGACATCACTGAATGAAAAAGCTAGAAAAGTGTGAAACCGTAAAATTGCTTTTATTATGAATTAAGTCTGTTTGCTTTCTGTCCGAGAGTTGGATGAGAAGACTAACACCACTCATATATTTGTCCATTAAATGCAAAGCTACAGCCATCAGAAAATTTGCTTGATTTGGCTTAGTTTAGTTTAGCTTACCATAGCACAAAGACGGGAATCATTAGTACTTTTGCACTAATTCGAAATGGCACGTTATTATTTAATACACAGACAAAAATAAATGACACAACAATTTATGCTTTACACAGCAGTGTACAATTTTAAGGAAGTCACTGCAGCTGGCCAAGAAATAGTCCAGCTTGGCCTTGCTGCCAGTCATTATGGCTGAGCTCAATATTGGTACAGACGTGAAAGTGGTAAAGATCTTCTCATCTGCAGCAAGGAAGTCAACCAGCATTTTTCTAAAGTGAAACTGAACATGTTTTTTTGTAACTTATAAATTCTTTGACACCTCTAAAATTATCTAATGACTTAGCGTCTTCACTAGTTGACTGATGGTTCTTCCCAACAAGCAGCGAATCATAGGCAGATACTTCCCTATTAGAATGCTGGCTGTTCCTTGACACTGAATATACCTAAAACACCAGAGTGCGTTCAAATAGAATATCAATTCTACAGGTCTAATCTCATCTGAGTCTTATAGAGCCATCAGGCCTCGCTAGAAATACAGGTCTTGGAAATCTGGTGCTAAATGCAAACCTCTGAGAAATAAATAATGACTGATTTTCTGCTTCGTCTTTTTATTACAGTAAATAATTTTATTAACTGCCCCGTACTTACTTTCTCAAATTTGCCATCTCAACCTATGCTGCACTGTAGACATCCATGTCCTTTACGTCAACAAACAGTAGCTCAGAAGCAAGTTGTTTTTCTGGGTTTGACCTTGTCATTTACCTGTTTCCTTCATCTGTGTCTACTAACAAAAGCCCCTCTCATTTTATGCAACTTTCCATGTAAATCAAGCATACTTCTAGCCAAAGTTTCTTTAACATGATCCTTCTGAGACATGTACTTGTCATGGCAAAATGTGGCAGCTGCAAGGGAAAAGCTCTACTCAGGCAATGAATTATGTTTGGGCATTCCCCGAGCAGCAGCTGTTTATATTTTCTTGCAGGGATATGCAAGGCCACCCAAAACAAAATTGTGTAATGTTATATTATTCCACTGCATTACTGCAAACAGGAGAAAATGCCAGAGCCTCCTAATAGGCCTGCTTTTCCAGCTTTCTGCACTATTTTATGTTTCTCCTCAGGAAATCCACCCACACTCACCAGTTTCTCCACCTGTTTGGAAATATCTTTGAATCGTTTCAGGTCGCTGTGACAGATCACAAGCTAGGCCCTTAATGAGCAAATAAAGTTTGGCATTACTTTGCATCCAAAATCGGTGAGAATGACTCTTTCTGCAGATCCAACCACTGCAACATCTAATACTATTTGTGATTCATGTACATATGTCAAAAGGAATCTGGTTGAAATATACTTTATTGTCCCATAGCTGAGTCCAGCTCCATTAAATCTAACTACACATTTAATGTTTGAACACAGAAATAAGGCATTGCTTTTGGCTGAAGACAGTGAAAACGCTCTGACAGTGAAATCTGTAGTTTATATTGTCTGATATAGAGTAAGAAAAGAAAACACAATTACCATCTAAAACTAATGTAATGTATGTAATCTTGCTATAATTGTGACATAAAACTTTATGTCAGATATATAATTTAAATAGGCCCAAGTCTGAAGTCAGTCTCAAGTCTCAAGCCAATCCTAAAATCATAGCAAATCCAAGTCACATCACAAATTCTTGTCCAGTTAGAGATCTGCCAGGTTAATAAATGCTCACAAGCTAAATTCAACATCAAGTCCTTCAGGTGGAACCAAATTTGCTGGAGCATTGAGAACGGCACATTGTTGAAGTGTTTTCCCTGTTATGAGACAAATTATTTTCATGGGGTCAGAATGCTGTTACAAGGCTGGTTTGAGGCAAGAGAGTTCACAGTTTTGTGTTAGAACAAATAATTTGTCAAGGCCCTAGGAAACCCTGGGCCCACATCGTGAAGGCTACAGGACCATTGTTGTCATGGTTACATTAATAAACATGCGGTTAAGGTTGGAAAACTATAACTACATCACCTTGCACTTTTGCTACTGTCATAATTCTTGCAGCTACTAGAGGTTTTTGTCACTTGAACATAAATATGTCATTTTGAAGCACTGGCTCAAAAAACGAATGCTGTCATTTTTGCTGCATGTGAATATTCCTCTCTAACGTGTGTCAGCATTTTTGTCACACTGAGACTCATCCCCTCAGTGGGAGAGGTCCTAAATTAAATTTGCAAGCTGTCTGACCATGCAAGGCCTTTTTTTGGGTCACAACTAACTCTAACCTTAAAGCTGCCAAATCCAAAGTCAAGTTCTGATTTTTACGACTTGCATTTGACTTGAGCCAAAGTCTCGACTAACAGCTTTGAGAACACCTTATATAAACATATGTCATAAGATGGGGCTAAAAGATATGAGTAGATGCTCTGTGGCTTCACCTAAACGTAGATAGGAATAATTTATTTTGATTCCTGCAGGGTGTAAGAGGAGGGCTTTTAAAAACCACTGTGAACTGTTCATCTGCCAGCGAGGTTTAAGCCATGTGAGCAGAGCGCTTGCCTCAGCTACGAGCTGTGGAGGGATACCAGAGGCATGTCTGGCCAATGAGAAACAGGTGGCTGGACAAAATGAGTTGTAAGGACAAGTGTAAATTGCTGTTGGCAATAATTGAAGGACTTTAAGGCTGGGTGGGAGATATCCAAGGAGTTAAGGTATTTAAGATAAGACGATGCTCTTGTGCATACATTATGTAAGATAGTGGAACTGCTCACAATGAATCTGACTGTGAAGTTCTTAATCATTTTCTCTGCTCCCAGCCCTCTTCATTAAAAGAGTCAGTCATCATAATAAAAGTATATCAACCTCCGCTACTGCTGCTTAGACACTCAGTGTCAAGGGAATGTTAGAGGAAAAAAAGTGCCCGGGCAATCTGTTTGTTTTTCTTTTAGTTCCTCTGTGGCTCTTATAAAGCCTCTGGCACGAGATGATTCCGCCTGGCAGGCCCCCTCCTCTCTACCACACACCTTCCCTCTTGCCATTCGTAATTACCACACTGTTCGAGTCCTGGCCTGTACAAAAGCCACTGCAGGTCTGATTTTTTTTTGGCTTGGCTCTTCTCTGACATGCCTGGGAAGGGCAAGGAAAGGAAATGGGTGGACCAGCCGCTCTCCGTTCCCCCAGAGCAGGCCTGGGAGAAGCCAGCCCAGTGTTTTTCGACTCAGCCTGAGCTTGTAAGGCAGCATGGACCCATCTGGTTCTAATAAATCCTCCATGTGGCTTCGCAACTGGAATTGCCTGACCTGTTTGGGGGCGCAATCACCAATACAGTCACTTTTGCAAAACAATGGCAGAGAGCTCGAGAGCAGTTCGAGTAATCAGTCTTGCATTGGCCAAACATCTTTGGACTCTGTGAAAGAAGGAAGTTCACACCAACCAGACCTCCCAAAAAGTGTATATGGCCTGGGGACGAGGTGGGATGTATTGAG
>KV751351.1:2023268-2062375 GCA_001698575.1 Mola mola
GCAGTGTGTCACTGTTTTTTGCTTCGTGACACTTGGTAATTTATCAGTGTCTTAGGGGTCACGGTCAGACCAACACTAATTTTTATAATTAATCTTAAGTGCCCAATTAAGAAATTTGGAATTGCATGCAAGTACTAGGTCAAAGACGTCTTATTGTCATGACCCCTGTAATATGTCCAAATATAAAAACTCTTTCCTGCCAAAACCATTTAACTTAAAAGACGTCTAACTGTCCTTCGTTTTGCATTTTATTTTAGACAAAATGAAACTATCTTTGATATGTATTACCTTCACTAGAACAGTGAATCTATTTTGCTGTGAATGAATGAATGGTAGCATGGGGACAGCAAAACAACACACTTGTCCCACTTGCCAGATTATTAGGTCATGCAGCGCTATGTTGGTAATGTCTGCCTCCCAATCCCAGGCATATATTTATGACCTGTTGGCTGCAAGAGTCCTGCTGAGTCGAGCTTATGAGGTCAAAGCCATCTAAGTGACCTCACCATGAGAGACAACACAACATCTGTCCTCATCTTTCACACCTTCAGAGGCTGTGTTTCCTCAGACCTCCCTGCCTCTCCCTGCACTCACTTCCCTCTAATTAGAAACAGTTTGATTTAGAACTCCAAACACAGTAGATAAAACAACAGCGGTCGAGCCAATTAAGACATAAAAAAAACCTAAAGAGGCGTGTTTCACAGATCAGCGTAATGCTTTTAAAATAACACTACATTTAGCAACAGAAATGACTTAATTCACTGTTCACATGATGAAAATAGAACATTTGTTATCATCCAGTGTAAGCTTGTCCAATCTGTCTGCTGACATTTGACTGCCAAAGCTCATGTGGAATGTGTAGGATTCAACAGTAGCAACTATTTTTCTTTAAAAAATAAATACTTCTGTATTCACAGCCTCTGTCCGTGTATCTGTAAAAACATAATCTGAAAAGCAAAGCAAAGCATATGAAGAAGTGTCAATCAGTTGTATGTTAATAATATTAGCAACAAAAATGATACAATATCCCACAGGTATTATCCTGTAGTTAAAATGGGTAATAATAGGATTTCAGTGGGGCTTTAGGGCAGGGGACCACACATTGGGTAAGCCTGTATTGTACATGCTTAATCTGATTAAAACTTGAAATGTGATTATGAAAAAGAGTGACACAGACTTCACAGGAGTGTTGACATCCACCAGGTCTGTTCTTACAGTCCCTCCAGATAGGGCAGGAGTATTAATGCTACTATAATTCTTCTCGCTGCAGCTTTAGGAGACATTTTTTGGAGGATTTGTGCTGGGCTGACACAAAGTTAGTGAACTTCTGGTGTGGATTTGCACATCTGGTACTGGATCATTTGGGTTCAGTAAGAAAAAAAAGTGTAATAGGACATGCTCTTTGAAGAGAGGGAGTCCACCTCTATGATTCATCTGAAACTGATGAGGCCTTTGTTGTTGCTGATTCTGGGGATGATTTATGTTGGGTTGATGCTTGGTGTTACCTACAAAAACAAATGTTGCCTGTCCTGGCAACTTTATCTAGCGCTACACATGACCATTACCTCACTTGAAGAAGTCGTACAGCTCACTGTCAAACACCCTTTGAGTTATTTTTTTTCCCACATACCAGAATGGTACGACAGCTTTGAGTGTAATGCTGTGATAAATTCAAAACAGCCAACACCAGTAATTTACCCCACATTTTCCTTACATTTTTTGGTGAAGTGTGTGATATTGACCACCCCTGACTTTTAACGGAGACACCCATGAGCAAAAACCTGACAGGCACTGAACAAAGCCTTTCATTCCTTTCTTCTTATCTGCTCATAATCTATGCACAGAATTCTTTCTTTTGGCTGTTTTTGCTCATTTTGTCCTCTACATGACTGGCTTTTGCAGAATATCTCAGGAAAAAATGCAAGTCTTTTTCTTCACTTTGTGTGCTGCAACTCCACTATAATAAATTGTGTTAACACAGTGGTAATAACAGAAACATCTGAGGGCCACATGGCATGCATTGACAAAGAAATTAGAATTTATAACTGCCATGGGTAGCGAAATACATTTTGCAAATAAAAGGAAGCTTGGTTCACTGTATGTATTTCTTACAGTTTTCTTCTAGGAATTAAACTTTTATCTTGAGAAGGCGACATGAAAAGTGTAACACCTGGTATGTATCACTAAATTGAAGGGAGGAAAGGGAAAGCCATATGTTCACCTTCAGTCTTCAAAGCGGCCAGAATGTGTATCTAAGTGCATTCAAAGATTGAAACAATCCAAAAAGGAAATTTATCACTGAGCTGAAATTTCTGGGCTCTTAAGGATTTAGTTTCGTAAACATTGCATGCATAATGTTTTTCAGTTCAGACTGATGCCATTTGAGCTCAGGCATCTGCAACTGTCAGGATATTTTCTCTGTGTTTGCCAAAGCAACTCAAGAGTTTCTGTAGCAGTTTTAGTTATGCCATAGTGCTTTCTGTCTTTACATACACTCAAAAAAACTAGATTTACCTCATGGAAAATATTATTCTTCACTTCAGTTTCTTAAATATGAAGCCACAGCTAAAACCTCATTAGCATAAGGACTAGGAGCAAGCCTGTTTCTTTTCAAAAGTTTAACAAAATCTATTTGTGTACATACTATCGACTATAAATAATTATGTACGACCTAAACTCCCCCTTACAGTGATGCTTAAGCATGACGATTGCCCTCTGGTGGTGGGCTGCAGTATAGGTCATACATCGTTCCGCCTGAGTTATATCAAGAAAGATTCATCTTTTGAACTTAAAACTTGAAGTACAGTTTAGTCCTCTTACAAACACTGATTATACATAAATGAAATACATGAATATACTAAATATAACCATTGGTTAAACAAGCAGAAATATAAAATTCTCGCTGGCTATTCCAGATTCCTGCTCGTAGTCCACCAACTGTGAAATGATGTTAATAGGATTTCTAATGGTCTTCCTGTGTCTCAGAGTCTGCCTCCATGAATCATGCCTACAGCTCTGGAGTCTCCATACAGAAACTGGGGACAAACATCCTGAAACCAGAGGGCTGCTTTGCGTGTTTCTTCAGACCCGAGAGGAAAGACAGATTTGGCTCTGTTTAGAAAGCAGAAGTCCCTCCTGATAAGATACATTTAAGATGTCTAAACAGATATAAATGTGACTGTTGTGTTTTGCTGCTTTGAATGATGTGGTTTTGTTTAGCGTCTTTTCAAAATCACTGTAGCAGCTCAAATATTTATCAAACTGAGTTCACAGTTACAAATTACAATTTTACATACAGTACTGTGCCCCTTCTCCCCTTAGAGGATCGGGATATGATATCTTTAACATTTCTGAAATTTTATTTTTGGTCTGGTGTGGTGAATCAAAAATGGAGTATAAGGAAAACGTTGCTGATAAATTTTCTGTTGTTTGTATATTTGTAACTAAATAGTTAAAGTTATTTTAACACCTATAGCTAAAAAAAAATGCAGTATAAAACATCACTGGTGTGGTGTTTTTTTGCATTATATATTTGCTTCTGTTATTTACATTATCTTTACCATTATGGCAGAATCAAATGAATAAATAAACAAATAAAATACTTTAGACAAATTTACAACATGCCAAGACAGTTAGATCATTATCTCAGTAAACAAGTTACAGCAAAATATAAACAGTATACCGTTCATTAAGGAGAATTTACTAGGAGGAATACTGTACATTGCAGACTGTTGAGTATGTGTACAGTACTTAATTGACTTGTATCTGTTTTTGTATCTTCTTCCTCTTTTGGCTTTACCTACCTTTTTCTAGGAGTCGCCACAGCGAATCATCATCCTCCATCTTTCCCTGTCCTCTGCATCTTCTTCTGTCACACCAACTGTCCACCACATCCATGCATCTCCTCTTTGGTCTTTCTCTTTGCCTCCTGCTTGGTAGCTCCATCTTCAGCTTCCTTCAACCTATATATTCACTGTCCCTCATACTGCTCTCATGCATATCCTGCACCATTCTAACATGCTTCTCTGCGACTCCAGACTCCCTCATACAGAACCACAGTTCCTCTCTCGACACCCGGTCTTAGTCTTTCTCTAGATCCACAAAGACACAATTCTGCTCTTTCTGACCTTCTCTATACTTCTCCATCAACATTCTCAAGGCAAACATGGTGTCTGCAGTGCTCTTTCTTGGCATGAAACCAAATCATCACTTCTTTTCCACTAGTCTTTCCCAAATCTTCATTGCGTGGCTCATCAGGTTTATCCCTCTGTAGTTGCTACAACTCTGCACATTACCCTTGTTCTTAAGATCTACAGCAGTACACTTTTTCTCCATTCCTCAGGCGTCTTCTCATTGTCCAAGTTCAACAGTTTTGTCAAAAACTCTACTGCCCTCTCTCCAAGATACTTCCATACCTCTACTGGTATGTTATCGGGACCAACTGCTTTTCCATTCTTCATCCTCTTTAAGGCATTTCTCACTTCATCTTTACTAATCTTTCAAACTTCCTGTTCCAGTTTCCACCTCCTCCACCCTTCTTTCCCTCTCATTCTCTTCATTCATCAGCTCCTCAAACTATTCACTCCATCTTCTCAGCATGCTTTCCTCACTTGATAGTACATTTCCATGACTGTCTTTAATCACCTGAACCTGTTGCACATCCTTCCCACCTTGATCCCTCTGCCTCACCAGACGATTAAGATCCTTTTCTCCTTCCTTAGTGTCTAACCTCTCATACAAAAGGTATATGATGATATACCTTCTGTTAAGTCTTTGCCACTTCCCTTTTCACCTTATGTTGTATCTTTTTGTATTTCTGTCTACTCTCTTCCATTCTCTCACTATCCAAAACTCGTCCTCGGAATACTCTCCCGTACTTCCCCACCATGTCTCCTTATCATCTGTCTTCTGTCCAGATGATGGACCAAACACCTCCCTACCTGTCTCCCTGATCGCTGTTGCTGTAGTTACTCGGTCATCTGGCAGTACTTCATGACAACCCAGAGACTGTCTCAACCTCTCCCTGAATTCTTCACAGCAGTCTTCCTTTTTCAGCTTTCACCATTTGATCTTCTGTTCCACCTTTGCGCGCTTCCTCTTCCTCACCACCAGAGTAATCCTACACACTACCATTCGATGCTGTCTGGCTACACTCTCTCCTGCCTTTTCACCACAGCCATTTCCATTCTTTTTGTTAAATTCCACCACCATCTGTCCCAGGTTCCTTTGTTTGACACCAACCTGCCTATCACCTCCTCATCACCTCTTTTCCCATCACCAACATGCCCATTGAAGTCTCCTCCAATCACCACTCTCTCCTCCCTGGGAATACTCTCTACCACTTCATCCAACTCACTCCAGAATTTCTCTTTCTATTCCATCTCACAGCCAACTTGTGGGGCACAACCACTGACAACATTCATCATCATGCCTTCAATTTCCAGCTTCACTCTCACGACCCTGTCTCTTTTCCCCTCTACAACATTCTTTGCATACTCCTCCTTCAGGATCACACGTACTTTCTCTTCTTATCCACACCATGATAGCAGTTTTTAAACTTGCTCCAATGTTTCTAACCTTGCTTCCCTTCCACCTGGTCCAAACATCTACCTTTCTTCTCGGCATCTTGCCAGCCAGCTCTCTATCTTTGCCTGTAATCATACCTTAGAGTTCCTATTCTCAATCCTACACTCTTGACTTTCCTCACCTCGCTGTCTTGCAACGCGAATCCCACCTCTTGTTTTTTGACTAATGATTTCCGCTGGTACCGTTTGTCAACAGCACCGGTTGCAGTCGTTTGTAACCAGTATGAAATTTGTTTTCGTGATTCACATGTTTAATTTGGCTCCGTTTTTATGCTGGATTCCCTTCCTGATGTAACCCTCAACATTTATCCCGACTTGGGACTGGCACTAGAAACACACTGGTTTGAGATCCCTAGTGACTGGCATCTGTTTATGTAGCTATCTTTAAAAATAAGTAGTTAACAGGAGGTACTTTTAGATACACAGACGTGTTGAAAATGTCAAATCATCGTACTGTAAGACGTACTGTAAGAAAAGCCTCTGGAATAAATAGAAAACGAAGAATCTTCACAACATTTCTGGGGAAAATGGAAGACATTGTGGATTACATTAAATTTGCATATGTTATCACGCTTTATCTTTAAAACTCCTGCACCAGTCAATTAAAACTCACTCGTCTTAAGAAGGCATGTCACTTTCATATGACTGTGTTAATTTAGTCCCACGTCATCTTCACTCATCGGTGTCTGTACCTGCAGCCAAAGTGAGCCAGAACTTGCCTAGAACTTGCTTGCTCTGTCATCTTTCCACTTTTAAACTAAGATACTATACGCTGCATAGTGGCAAGTTCTAACATTAGAGTAATTGAGCCATACATGAACCAGACATGGATTCCTAGTTAGAAGAGGAAAAGCTACTTGTACCTAATTGCAGTCACCTACAATTTGATGCACCAAAATGGTAATTTTCATTTCTAAAAAGTTAAGACTGGCTTGCAAACTGTCAGGATTGATCCCTTAGATTTTTTACAAAGAGTACAGGACTCCGGAGGTCACAGTTAATTCTTTTTTGACTGTCATTGGTGGATTGCTGTCTAGAAATCCAAAATAAATATATTAACTAACTAGACTGTGGCATAGACCTTTTCCAAGGCCACTCCCGATCCTTCAAAATGTAAGTAGACCTGCAAGGGCAACAGCAGAATATTTGTATTATTTTTTGATGGTGTCAACATGCTCCTTCTTATTTTTGTGTTAGTTGCAAGTCTGTTTCCTAATTTTTTACCCCACGGTAGCGCCTTAAATTTGATTTCGAAAAGCAGATACTGGATCCCAAAATCTAATCAATTGTTCCTTAGGCCATTTCCCGCCTATCTTGAAAATGTAATCAAAATCCATCTGTAACTTCCAGTTAACAAATAAACTAACAAATTGGCAGAGGTAAAAATAACTGTAATTCAGGACATCACTAAAGCAGTGCAAATCAGTCTTACGTAAGCCACAATAACATGTCCAGATAAAACATGTGAAAAACAGACTACCATATAATGGTCTTTGAACTTAAAAGGTAATGTCATCAACCTTGTAATATCTTTAATTGTTAAAATGAGATGACATGAACAATGGAGCGATCAATGAGTCCATAAGTCTGGTCACCTGTTAAATTTCAATAAATCTCAATTTTATGTAAAATTACATTTAATGTTAGGGTTTAAAGTAAATTATTGTCCACACCTGGGCAGAGCATTTCATACTTTCACAGTAAATGACATTCCCCTCAAAATTAGGGGAAAATTTTAAGTTTTTTCCCTTGTGACCTCTGAAGTCAGGCAAAATGCAGAGAACCTCATAAGCAATTAATTGGTAAAACAAACACACAAACATATTGACTGACAGGTCTCAAACACTCCCTGTTCAGCTAACTGTTTGGTCTTTCACCTCCTACTGCTCTACCTTTCCATGTGTAACCAGCACAAACCCTCTCGTGGCCCTCCACCCTTACTGTGCTGGCATCCTATATGTGTGGCAGCCGTCAAGCTATTGCCAACATCACTTCAATGCTGACATTGGAGACAGTGAGCGATGGTTTGCCCTGTGTAACACTTGGGCTACAGAAAAAAAGGGAGTTTCCCGGTGTTTCCTTATATATGTCTGATACCGGTGCAGTTAATACATCTCTTAATTTCTTTTCAGTCAACCCCCATGCATGGAAACAGCAGAAAACAGCCCACCACATAACTTGAGATAACTCGCCATACTAACATGATCATATGAACATAATGATCAAGCGTCAATTAGACCGAATAAAGCAAATGAAATGAGTCACTGATTCTCATTTTTCATCCATCCCCTGCATCAGCAACATATATGCTAAAGAAAATAAGTGGGCCGAAAAGCACTGGGTGGGTTTGTGCTTCACTTTCAACCTTGGCTTTTCTCTCATAAAACTGCTGGGGGAAAATGTGAACTGGGGACGGTCACGCCCAGTCAGCGTCAGGTGAGTCATTTTATGTGGTGGTTCAGGTTACAGTCAGTCCAAACCGCCTACGACTTCTCGCAGCCAGTGCAGGTCAGCAACGGGTCCAGGAGAGAAATGGAAAAAACGCAGTAGACTTAATTCATCCACATCTATGACAGGTGTGTTTTTATGTTTTTGTTTTTCGAGTTTACTTAAATCCCTCCTTGCCACACAGGGAGATGCAGAGTTGTGGAGGGAGGAGAGTCCCTGGTGGCACAGCCAGATGACTGCGTTTGATGCCATGATGCTTTCAAGACATCTTCACCCTGATTACTTAGGCAAGCAGCTGAAATGTTGTTTTGGGGGAAAAAAATAGCTACAGTTAAAATTGAGCAGAGACAGCAAGCAATCAGTTTTCAGAGACATGTAACTTTGATAGTTTCAGTATGAACAAAATCTGCTATATACTGTATAATTGTCCAGTGAATGACGTAACCGTAACATTTTCTGTAAAAAAAAACATACACCACCATTGCATTGCTGCAGCCATTCATGTTTTATGGCTACACTATACACATAGAAAATGTTTATCGATGCATTATGTCAACATTCATAAATAATTTGGATTTGAATGAATTAAAAGTTCTTATGAATCCTCTTGGCAAGCTATAAACTAGAGGCTGACTGTATTACTGTACTACTACTATATTTAGGACATTTCAATGTGACCAGAAAGGTGGACCATCTCATGACTCAACTTTCCATCCCTCGAGGCATGTCGCTTGACCAAACACATTAATTACAAGAAATAGTATCTGCCTAAGTAAACTGGCTGTAGACTGTCCAATTAGCTTCCAGCGTTGACAATTATGTGATTGAATAATAGGAAATATGAAATGTCTTACAAATAGTGGATCCAATTAGAGAAGAATTTTCATGCATACTTTAGAGAGCCGTTGCTTAAAACCAGGTGAAGACGATCAGAGAAAAAAATGTGTGTGTGTGTGTGTGTGTGTGTTGGTGGGTGGGGGAGTTCTATCTATGTGTTTTATATTTTAATACAAATTTATAAAACTCTTCGTTTTTCAATCCGAGGGTCAACCTGCGCTGTGCACCCCTCCAACACCACCACCAGTACCACCACCCTCTCCAATCACGGTTTAATCATACGGACATCTGGATTGCATTGAGCGTTGCAGATAGAGAGAGGCCTGACTGCGCTTAAGCAGACCACGCAATGATGTCACTTTTCATTATTAATGATGCTGCCCATACCAGTTGCATTTATCTTCCATTCTAATGATGCATTGGCTGCGGGACATGACAGTGACTGTGGATGCTCGACATGCCAGCTGAGAAAATAAGCGGCAAGTAAAAACAATGAAAACAAGAGGGTGCTTCTTAAAGAAGACGAAACATACAGGACCAATTAACAGCGCAAGAAGATACTCTTGCAAAGTAACATGTAACCTGTATCACAAGGAGTGACCATTTAATGGTACTAAATTTCATTTCAAAGTGTGTTGCAACATTTGTGGACAGAGGAATTATACAATAACTGGGAAATAAAGTGAAAATGTTTTTTCTTATAAACCCAGAGACACCTTTACTTATTTCTTTGGTATTCAGTACATTTTAAAGTTTGCATCACATAACACGTCAAGAGTATTGCTATGTGCTTTGATGCAACTGTGAGCAATGAAGTCCAGAGCTGCTTTACTGTGGCATTTCTGTAGCAAGACGATCACGCAGGTGAAGCACGGTCCTCAAAATTACAGAATAAAAGTTTACATCTTCATGTGCACATAAACTGGATGACCCAACAGTGGTTCATTCCTGACCCACAACTACTCTGAACTTTTCTCCACACTCAAGTTTCATTTAGTTTTGACAGTCCGGGGTGGGCTCAGGTTTAGGCCATTGTGTCCATAAATCTAACCTGTTGCTGTTAAGTCTACGCCCGCTCTGAAACCGTGTTATGACTGGTTTATATGCTGTGCAACAGCATCAATGTAGATAAAAGTATACTAGAGAAGAGTGGGGCAGGAATTGTTTTTTACCTCTAAAAAGGTTATGGTAGAGGAAAGCCTGTCAGAGGTCAAAGTCTTTAAATGTATTTGTTTTGTATGTATTTTCAATGCATTTTTACTTTAATTATCTCAACATAACACTAAACTACAATGTTATTAGTGTGCACTTTTGACCTGTTCAGTCATATAAGTCAATAAAATTCAGGAAAAGCCTGATAAAATAAACCCTTTTTTGTAGCAACACAGAGCAGAATAGTACTGTAATGAAAATGTTACAAACTTGTGTCTGTAAGGAGATATACACTGAAGCTCAATGAAAAAAAAACAACTCTGCAATCCATCTTATATGCATTTTTGTATGATGTGGGAGAAAACTTGAGCGCTGGGAGAAACTTATGCACACAAGGGATGCATTTCTAACGAGCAGGAAATTATAATCATGAAGTGCTATTGGAACAATATGTTTAATTATCTCCTCGCTGTTTATTGCAGCCTGATCAGAAACAGCGACCACAGACTGCAATCACCCTGCTTGCATTACTGACTAACCACGACAACTTGGAGAACAATGATAGATAACAAACACACTGTAGATTCTGTGAGAGGGCAACATTAGAGAATGTTGTAGAGAAGCTCATGCAGTGAGGTTTTCTGTACCAGGACCCATCAGTGAACGTGGAGTGTGTGGGGATGCAAACTGGAACAAATGTACAGAGCTGTTTATAAAGCTTCTACATGACCTTCAAATGAGTCATCTGGGAAATTCCATCGATGAACATTTCTGTTTGCTTAATGTCCGTCGAAAGTTGATTTGATTAATATCGTGACCTGATTCAGATACACATGGCTGCCATGTAAACTTGGAAAAAAATATAATTTCTCCATGAGAAATTTCTCCAAGTTCGAGCGAGGGTTATTTCTCCCTGATAGGAATATTTAAAAAGTAAGTGGGGGGGGTTGGGCTTTCACTGTGTCTCAGTATTTCATCAGACATCATGCATATACTGTATATATACTATATTTCAATGAGAAAGATTTAGATTTGTGTTCCACTATGACTGTCTGACAACTTTACTTTTTTTTTGTCACTTGTACATGGAATATAAGAGTTTATAAAATATGTTGTAATAAATTAACCTACCCAATAGTCTATACAAATGTGGCTGAAATGGTTAGTCAATTATGAATTTATTTACTAAGAGTTCGGATGAGGTACGTATATGTTCTTGAAGGTACAACCGGTTGGTGATATATCCTCAAAAGACGTACTGTAGTTGATCTATGAGGCACTAATATGTACCTTTTCTAAGGTTATAAGGTACAAATAAGCTCCAACATGATGAAAGGTTTGTGTCTGTACCACTTACCAGATAAAACATTTATTTATTTACCATTTATTTCTGCATAATGGGGCACAATAACAGTAATTTCAAAAAAATGGTTTGGAGTGGGGTTGTTGGTGCACCATATTTTGGATTTAATTTGAGCATTTACACATTGAGTATATATATCATATCTTTTGTAAAGTCCATAATTGTCCCAAGGGGTACATTTGATCCTATAAGGTACACATTATAAGCGTACTCATACCCTTGTTAAGGGGGACAGTGACTGTACCTTTGAAGATACTACCCCAGTGCCAAGTTATTTACAAATTGCAAATTACTTACAAGGTAGTTACATACTTTTGGAACATTCGGAATGCACACCTTTTACTTATAACAGTATTTTTACAGTAAGTTATTATTACTTTTATAGTAAATGATCTGAATAATTCCCCAGACATAAGGTGATGAAAAAAATGAACCCTCCTTGCTCCCACCCCATCATTCAGTTTACTTAGTTTTTTAGTTAAGTTGACACAATCTTCATCAAAAACCACTTCTGATGAAAATCATGGTTTTATGGGGTTTTTTTTATGTACGACACACATTGAATACACAGTCAATGTCATGGCTGAGGATTTCTGCATTTGTTCTGAAGTCCAACAATGATCTAATGAAAGTCTCCAAAATATCAATTTTAACAGTTCTACGTAGAAAACCAAAGGAAAGGATCCGGATAACTTGTGGGGGTGGGGCCATATGTTGCTTACATTACGTTAGAAGCAAAACTTACCATTCTGATGCATCAACTGGAAGAGAGAATCTGTATTTGTTTCAAAAATTTATGCCTGAATTACTTAAATGTTAAACCTACCACTGAGTAGTGTATAGTAGACTAGTTAAAAACATTCAAAGATGACAGATCAGGTAAGCTCTAGCTCTAGAAGCCGAGAGGCAGAGCAGTGAAGAGAGACCAGAGATGGGGTAGTACAAAGTAGTACATTCACAGATTCCCACAACTGAGATGAAACATAAGTGTAAATTTACATCCCTAGCATTTTGAGGATATGAACTTATTTTTTGAAGAAAAATGAAACTGAAATAAGTATTTTTATGAAACAGAAATGAGATTTTAAGGGTTTCATCAATAGCTGGACTAGGACTGTGTATGTGTAGATGAGTGTGACACTTTGGGATGAATTCCCCTCTCCCTTAAAACATAACTATTGCACCTTTTAGTTAACATATCACTTATCAGCATCCTTTTTTTCCCCCCATTCTGTTGATAGCTGCTGGGTTTAGCAACAGTGCCTGGGACTATATAACAAATAGAATTAAAAAAAATGCATCCACAATTTTCTAGATCAGAGAACTGTATAGAAATTAAGTGTAATAAGTGTAATGTAGTCATCAAGTTTTTCACATCAACTAGCCAGGATAAAGGAGGGTAAACAAAGGCATTCCTAATGTTATCAATTAAGGTTCTCTTCCATTCGTGTCATGTTCTTGTACATGTTGGTTGGTTGGCTCTTTCCGGCTGAACAATATGTTGTTAATTAGATATGTGTTTACCGGAGATATGTCAGAATGACAGCTGTACAAAGGGTCCACTGGTTTGGGATGACACCCAGTGTGGCAGACCCTGAGACTCAGTGGAAATTTGCAGAGAACGGGTGTAAGGGTAGTTTGAGGAGTGATATGAATGCGTTCAGCAGCCCAGGTGAATGTCATCTCACTAATGACCAGCCACTGCCCGGCAGGCTCACTTCCTGAAAGGGGGGGGGGCTTTAAGCGTCAGAGAAAACGGCACTAAACCAGCTCCGATCTTCCTTTCAGAATATTCGTCTAAAAGAACAACCTGTCTACTTTGTTTTCACTTACTGGTTGTGAGGTATGTTTTGTCTTCAGATTGTTGCCCCCCATAGTTACCTTATATCTGCATTACTCATAATAGCTTGGTGCATCAAAGAAATGCTTGTATGTCTGTTCAGATGATGATAGAATTTCAAAATAAACATTTGGAAAAGTTGTTTCTGAATTTGATAGAAATGTTAAATTTTCCCAGATTTTTTGATCATTTTCTTCTCTAGTTTATGGTTCATTGTGTGCTCCTTTCCAATATGAAACTTTAGGGTTATTGAGTTGTTTTCAAAAAGATCCCCACATTTTTTTTTTTTAGTATTTAAAATCACATAGAAGCAATGTTTCATCCCTTTTTAGTGTTCACATTTTTTCAGATAATCAAATTTCGATCTGAAAAATACCACACCTTCTCACCAACACTTAAAAATGTCTTTAAAATGCATCTCTTTAAAACTAAAACTTACACGAGTCCAGCTCGACTAAGTGCAACCATGTGTTGTATTAGATTTCAGCTTTCTGGCTAACTGTAGAGTGTAATGGAAAACAGCGGGAGACTTCATGGTTGCTTTAAATTTGACAGCAGCTGATGGTTGCTAACAATGGAAAAACTTAATCTTTACTAAATTAAATATTTCAAATGTTTTCAGTTTTAAATAGTTTTTGGCATAAAGTGATATTGTAACGCACTATTTATGAAGTTAATAAAAATAAGCTTATGCAAATTTGCATTGTTGAACAGCCACTTCCAAAGATAATACATGTAAAATGCCTTTAAAGTGAAAAGAGAGTCTTTACATATTTAAAATGTTGAAACACACGTAGGAAGGATTGCAGCAGGTATGATTCATGACTATTTTTCATGTTAATTTCACAGGAATGGGAAAAACAATACTATATTTGGATTTTCAACAACACACATTCCTCTGCCATCTGCTTTTCACAGTCATTACTGTTTCCAGTCCAAATGATGTCTTATCCTTTTAGACCATCTTTTTTGAGACTCTAAAATTATATAAATGGTAACTCAAAAGGATTGTTGTAAAAAAATAAAAAAATAAAACTATGCAGCTGGGACGTTTCTTTGTAATTCAAGCAGAAAATAAATTAGCAGACACAAAGTGATTTTTATTATATTATTCACTGGAAAAAAAATCCAGTTTTGTTTTATTTATGCTAACGCCAAAATAATTGGAGACAGACGCATTTTTAAACCCATCTGCTCATGAACAATGAAGCTTCAAAGGTTCAACAGAGCATGGACTATGTCCAGATTGACTGGGGGTGCAAACAAAAATGCCCTGCTTCAAAACGTCTAGCTTACATTAATGAGGGAAAAGTTTTTAAAAGTGTTTTGCTGATTATACTGCTTCTCCAAATGAGCAGAGGGACCTTTCGAAAGAGGAAGCCATTTATCGGCACAGGGACAGCAAAGCTGGTCTGGACAGCCTCACTGTGCTTCTCTTATCACAAAAACTCAAGGGGATTCGGTGCATAATGGCAACCATTTGATCTGGATCGGGTGAGTGTGTACTCTCACTACAGTAATGGCCCCCTCTCATTTTTATGCATCCAAAGTATTTTACAAATTGACCAATTAACAATACGCACAATATGGGCTTAAATTTAAAAACGAGTGGAAGAGCCACTTGGCTTGCTGTTGAGAAATTGTCAACAGCATGAAGGCTTTTCAAACCACAACTAGCATGGAATATTTCCATTAAATAATCTCCAGATTGAGAATAATAAACAGTATGCTGGTGCTGTCCGTGAGCAACAGCATGCTGTGATCATACACAGACTTCCTGTCCGTGTAGAAATCATTACATCAACTGTGCTTCCCAAAAAAGATGAAAGGCTGCGTCTGGACCATTGAGGTGGCCTGTAGCAGGTCTGTAGCACCATTGCGTGCTATCTGCTCCATATTCTAAAACCTCAAGGTGAAGAGGATGAACAAAAACACATGTGACCTGGGAGTGATTTCACACTGCAGAGCCAGGTCAAGTCATTTTCCATCTTCCTTTGTTTCAGGGTGGTTCTTTGAACCCAGGTGCCAGAAGCCTACTAACTCCATCATAAACACGACATGAATCTTTCAAGCCATTCTGGTATGCAGCCAGAATATTTCCATATTATGTGACATGCTAACCCATGTCACAGCCAAACATGTTAAAAAGCCTGCTGATAAGTTCTAGAATTTTATCTCATATTTCATTTCATAGCAGCTGTTAGTTTCTATTAATTTCTTTCTTCTTGCTAACTCTAAAAAATGTAAAACTGTGCCTATATTCGAATTTTAAAATTTTGAAGTCCTCTTGCAAATATGATGGAAATCATATGCAAATATGCCTTGACATTTTGTCGTGCACCCTTTGTATCTTATCTACACCCCGCATGGTGTCCTCTTGCAGCCATAGCTGACATGCTACAGTAAGTCTTTTCTTTAGCATCTGATGCTCAAAGTCAAAGGTTTGTGCTTCACGCTTACCTTCTTGATGCAAATTCCATTCATTTGACTATTACCTGTTTCTCCACCACAGCGTTTGTGCAATTTGACAGTGAGCACCACTTTTTTTTTTCTTTTTTTTTTACCAAATTCACTCATCTACCCAGGATTTTTAGTTCTATGAATCTGTAAACAGTGAATACATCAATAGAAAGCACAGAGCTTCAGCTTTTAAAGAAAAATTCTGGATTCACTCATTCCCTTTTTATCAACATTTTAATGTTGGTAATTTTCATTAGTAAAGCAGCAAAGACAGACGGTTTACTTTTTCACTGTCTCCCTCACCTCTGTGGCATTTTATTCCATCCAGACATGCTGCACTATTACAAAAGATACATCACAGCACCCCATATAAGAGCAAACTGACAGATTGAAAATATCTTTAATGTCAGGGAGAAAATTGTGCAGCATCAAGCAAACTTTGGTCTCGTGGTTGAAAGTCATATGAGTGACCTTCCACCTCTCTATGCTCTTAAATGTCACACATGATCTATTATTTCTTTCTTCTGTGCTGTGAGGGACCATGACAAAACTTCGATTAGAGACAAACTGGGGATGAGAACAGGGTGTCCAATTGGCTGGAAGCCATTTTAACCTTTGGCTATAGTTTGAATCCTCTTAAAATGAAGCTTTATGTTTGCACTTCAATGACATGTTCAAAGGTGCATTCAATCATTTTTTTTTTTTTTTTACTTCAAATCTGTTGTGGTGGTGTATGAAGGAAACATAAAGTGTGCCAACTAATTACAAAGCTGTTTGGTCTATTACTATTTTTTTCATGGATTATAGCTACACCATTACATATCTAAATGAATCTGATGTATCTGGTGTGTATTGTAGTTTATGTCAAGTTTTCTCTAAGCGATGATTATTCCGTCTGACCATTCAGTGGTCTGCAATAGTTTACGTCACCTTTATAGTATCGTTTCAGCCTGGAATGGAGATGAGTTGGTACCATGCCATGGAAAAGAGGACGCTATTCTGCTATTTGACATATTGCCAAAATTTACTGCTGTCTTAATTCTTAACTGTACTGAATATAAATATGCAATTAACATACAGTTATTCCATAATTGTTTAGACTTTTTTACAAATAAATGTCTTCTGCATATTCACAAACCCCTCTTTTTCCATTTGTCAACAACAAGTGATTCAGTTTTAAATTACGTGAAAAAGAGCAAAGCTGCAAATCTTTACAGTGGATGAATGGGACACTCCATGTTTTCATTTTTAATCAAAAATACATAATTTTAATGTTTTCATGGAAAAGTAGCTTTGAGATGTCATATCTCCATTGCTGTCCTTTTGCTTTCTTTACTCGTCCACTGCATGTAATTGTGTTATCCCCAGTGAGCCCTTCCCTTCCCAGCTGGTTGGCAAAAGTAAGCTTGTAACTGGCTGATGAAAGGCATCCAATTTAGAAGGAAGATGAACAAGTCCTTATGTTAACGTTTGTGTTCTGAAAGCGCCATGGGAAAACAACATTTTCCCTTTGAGACAAAGCTGTGACTCAATATTGACTCCTTTAGTCTTTAATGGCCTTTGCACGTAGTCTTTCGTATTTTGTTTTAATAGCGGAGCAGTGCTGACGTAAGGAGTGAGCAGTGTTATGATGCCTCGAAAGGGAGGGGAGACCAAAAGGTTTCCATTGTCTCAAATGAAGTTGGCAGTACGAAAGGTTTGCTCGGATTCCCCCTGCATTGTGTAATTTGTGAGTATTATATTGATAACCTGCATTTAGCTGAATTTGACTATTTGTGTGGACTCTGCTGATATAAGAAATTATGCCATATGTAACTGAGGCCAAATGGAGTACAGTTTCAGCCAGACCCTTAAGTGAATCCCCAACTGTGTTGCATGTGCAGAGTACATTTGCGTGACTTGTTTATTGCCCACCCTGAGCTCCGTGACTGTCTTCCATATTTGTGCCAAGTCTGAGGCCACATTCCTAAATCTCCCTGCCTTCGTCGAGTACGTGTCTTTTATACTTTTATATGTTTTGTTTTGGGGTTTAGGGTTAGGGTTTGTTTTGTTTTTTTTAATACTTCTGATCTCTTAAACATCAAATTTATATCCCAAATTCACATGTTTTATAAATAGAAAACTTACCCAGTACTCCCAGTGAGTATGATATAAGCAATAACAAATAGCAGAATATTTGATTTCCACCTGGTTTAAGATTTGTTTCCTTCTCTAGCAGTGTCATTTTTTATACATAAACTTCTCATTTAGGTGAAAATAATAATGTGAAAGGTAAAATGAAGGTTTGGAGCATCTCTATACTAAAAATAATAGTCTTACACACAGGTAGAGTATGAATTTTACTCAGTTCTGCTCAGATCAACACTTGGGAACACCCAAATAAAATAGGAGCAGGCGCTATTGTGTTATCACAACGCAGATTTGGTATTTGCTCTTCTTCTGGAAGTTTTGGCAGTCACCAATTTAAATTACAATGCTACACGGATATAATGTACCCCAGTGTTTGTATTGAATAACGTGAGCAATACTTATCGTCCCTCAGGTGTTGTCCTACAGGATCATAGTGACGCACTTTGTGTGGAAAGGAAATAATGAAATGTAAGTCATGCAAAAATTGTACAGTATCACCCAAAAGAGCCCATAAAAAAACTTAAGTTAAGCTTATGTTTCCCTAGCAATTAGCTAAGAAAACTTTCTTAGGTTTTCCTAACAATAGTGCATGTTGCATGTCCCAATGAGTTGTATGGATCCAGCAATTACCAACCAGTCAAATCACAGGTTAAGGCTGGTGTGTTACAAGGAAGAATTGGGAATTATTTAAATCATCACATTAATTGGATGCAATAGTATACTTTTAACCTTCTCTTTTCCATTCTCCCTTGCCCTCTCCATCTTTGGGACACACACATCATTTGCACGTGATTGAGATTCCCTATGGTATGCCCCCCCTTTACATATTCAAACTTGAAATACAAAACAGTGGGAGGCAACAGTACCACCTTGTGTATAAAAGGGACAATAGTTGTGAAGATTATTGTAGATATAATTTTGGGTGACCTTTTAAGGGTGAAAATGTATCATTTATAATAATAGCTAAAAGTCTCTATGGAGGTATGCTTATGGGTGGATAAATGGATGGATCTAACCATACTTTAAATATTTCTGTGAATGCAGGCAACAGACAGCGTGATGCTAAAAATGGAATAACCAGCTGACAAGGAGTGAAAGAGATGTTGCATAATCATGCAGCTAACAAGTAAACTATGTGTGCGACGTAATGTTCATCTTTGCAAAAGTCTCTAAAGTCAGAAACATTGCAGTAGCTGTGCAAATATGAACACATTCTGAATTTCATATTTGCATTGTATGTTGCAACTGCTGCAGTAATATTTTTTATTTTCTCATTAGGCCTCACAAACATAATGTGATATAGGCTCGGTATTGAGGACAAAATTACATTCTGAAGTTTTAAATAATATCAGCAATAATATTGCACTTCAAATATTCAAAATATTTTGAAAAAGTGAGTGCTTGGCTGATGGTTAGAGGTCCCAGAAAGTCTCAATTACTACAAAACTGATCTGAGATAAAGCAGTGGATTCTGTTTCTTATTCTCTGTTTTTCACTTTTTCTTTTCTAGAGACTCTATAAGAAAAGAAGGGCAACATTTACAGACATAGAAAGACATAGACATAAAATTAGTAATAGATCATTTTTCTGAACAAAACACGTGTTGTATTTGGCATGCTGGGTGAGCATGTGAATGTGTTTGGCAAATCCATAGTGTAGTTTTGTGACTCAATTTCACGTGGTAGGTTGAAAGAGGCAAACTCAGCTGGTTTACAATTTGTCAAAGGTACCCCTGCCAAAAGTTCCTTGTAATTTTATGGCAATGCCAATCAAATTTACAGGAGGAACTTCTCAACACTTCTGAAAAGGTCAGGGCTTAAAAATGCAGGTCATAAAATCTGATGACATGTATTGCTTAGAGGATTGTACTATTTGCTACTCTGAGGGCCCTCAAAGGAGGAAGTGGTGCCAGAAATATCATCTTAATTATCAATGCTGCATGCATTTTTTTTTAACATTTGTCCTGTTTTTATATTTGAAAAGCACCTGTAATCTATTGGAGGAAATATAAAACAAAAAACCTGAAAGTCAAAGGTCCCAAATAATATCTGGTGTTTTTTTTTTTTTTTCTTCTAGCCTTGCTGGCAGTATTGCTGTTGGTTGTTTGGTTTACCACTTACATCATGACTTAAAATGATTGGATGGACAAAAGTTCAGATATTCGTGATCCCTAGAGGGTGAATCTGAATAACTTTGATACAAAGTTCATTACAACTCAAACTGTTCTTTTAGTTTTGTTAATAATTGTTACTGCTGGCATTAATAGGTTTGACAGCACGGCTGCATGATAAGGCCAAAGAAAAGCTAATTACAACTATTTTGACAAAAGCTGTGTTTGTGATGTGATTCACTATTAGTAGAAATTATCATTTTTGCATCACATTGAAAAGAAAACATTAAACTTGTGATGATTTGACACAACCATGTTTTCTTACATCTGAAAACGTTTTTAGACATCTGCACAGCACAGTGTTTCATTATTTTGGTTCTTTGTTACATAATTCAACTTTAGAAAATAATTACATCTTTATAGTGGTGTTGCAATTTTGATAATTTGAGTACATAAAACAATTCAACCCACAATACGGGTTTCCATATTTGCAATTAAATGACATGATGCATCTTTTAAAGTCAAAATGTCCTTAAATATCTTTTTGATTATCAGTAGCTCATCAACACAACTACATTTTCATCAGTTTCCATCTTTTTGCAGGCAGCTGAAAAATGCATTAGTGTCTTCAAGGAAACTTACTGTGACATTAGGTTTGTCCTATTTCAAAGCTCAGGAGTGTACATCAGCAGATGATTGTTAACTGCTGTGGCATGTTTCAGACAACAGTGTCTCTACGAGTGGGAGGAGGTGTTCAGACAGAAACAATTAGATTCCCATCTGAAGAGTGATCAGCATTTCAGTGCCACTTTTATATACTTTCCCACAGCCTGTCCCCTGCCCACTGGGACCACAGATGCTATCTAATGCCATGTGTTTATTTAAAATGCTAAAAGAAAAACATCAAAGATAAAGATTTTGTTTTCTTTAGCACTTGAAATTAAAATGCAAATAGCAGCAACATACTGAAGCTGTCATAATAATCCATAATGTATTTGGTGATAGTTTGAATTTTGCAGATTTATGGAAGTCAGATGACACACAAGTGCATATTATCTACAAACTGATAAAAGTGGAGCTAATCTAAACACTGACCCACCCTGTGATTGTATATAATTACAGATGGCCTTCCCAAAATCTCATTCACTAAGATGGAGTTTTCGTTAGATTTTAACAAAGTATTATTTAAAGCAGAGAAGTTGGAAAAGTCCTTTATCATTTGTCCTTTTCAGTGGAGCTACTGAATGACCTAACTCTTTGTTTTTTATGGGATTACAGTTTTGTTTGTCAACCCGCACTGACCACAATTTGGGGGTTAGGTTGGGTTCAGCTCAGATCAAGAGGTCATATCCTTCAGTATTTGTCAAGTTGATATACTGCTGGCCGCGTAATTGGAAGGCAGGAGGTTGTTGGGCCAGCAGTGCAAGCACTTTACAAAGAATTGTTGACTTTGGGTGCATGGTGAATCTCGAACTGCATGTTTTTCTCTTTCCTGTATGGATTTCACATTTGCATGGAAAAATCTTTCTTGTGTGTTTGGATTTCCATTGTGTGGACAACATAAAGGGCTCTGGGATGGGATGTGGGAAAAGGGAGTATGCAGTTTGCTTAAGTGCATGTTTTGATGTCTGTTTGACAACCTTGGTCAGTGGCTAATGTCAGTACATACACGAAGTTAAAGGCCATTTGCTTTCTCTTCAATTCACTGAGGGAAATCAGTGAAAAGCAGTTACTGCAGATATCCCACAATATAACAATGTGGAACTCTTCCATTATACAATGTTCAATCAAGCTATGACTGCAGCAGTTTAAAGAAACAAAAAAAATTAAACATTTGTGGTTGTAACAGTAAAAAATTCAAGAATCTCTGTAATTTGTTTGCCCTTTAATTTGAAAATAAGGGATGATTTTCATATTTCAGTGGTTCCCTTACATTACTTTGAAAGGAAGCATCTGTCATGGGATTTGACTTGACAAATTGTGGTCAGAGACCAGTTGGCCAATCATTGTATAACTTTCATAGAGGTACTTTTTAACTGGAAATGGATTTGTACTCAAAATCTACTTGATTTTATCCTGTCCTATTTGCTCAGAGTCGAGATTTTCCAATGAGTCCTCCTGCCTGCCTCAAGAAAGTTTGCTATTGCTGTTCTTGCTGTTTCAGCTGAGCATGAAAATTACCTGAGCACTTAGTCACCTCATCAAGTCTGCATCATGACCTTCAGCAAAGCCTTATACATATGCAAGGTGTTGTCTCTAGATTAAACTTACTGAAAAATCGGCACACTTGATTTCCCCATTCTTCTCTGGGTTCTGCGTTCTCTTTATTCCTTTTTCCGGCCTTGTTCCTTGTTGTACATATGTCCTGAGTATCAGGTGTTTAATAAGTGTCCACATTTCCTCTCTAAGAGGAAATAATAAATCCAAAGTCACTACTTCAATAAACAAACTGTACTACTGTCCCTGAGCTGTTTATCAGAGAAGAGTGTTTGCCACTTGCAGGCAACAGTGATATGCCAGGTGCTGCTTTTCTGTTATTGAGACTCTCTGGCAAAGACGGTTTCTTGGCATAAACTAAGGCAGCCATAATTCCTCTTGACACTTAGCAACTGAGCGTGAGAGGATTTTTTTTTTAACTGGGTTATAAGAGGAACTGACCTTGTGGTCATAAGTATGGTGTCATTAACTAAACATCGGAGCACAAGGTATAGAAATGTCAGCAGTCAACTGTGCAATTGTTCCTGCTCATCTGTGTACACCATAAATCAGATATGTCAAACTACCTGCAGCCGGCTAAATATCAATCCTGACGACATTAAAAGTATGAGACTGTCGGCACGAAGGATTGAAATGCCTGTCACATCCCTCTGACTGATGTCACTTCCACAGGCTAAATAAAGCCATCCAGGGTCTTGTTACACATGCAACTTATCTAAGTGATTAAATTTTATGCTGTTTGCAAAAGTGAGAGGGATAGTTATCAGTAATGGATAATGGGACTGACAAAGTTGGCATTACTTTGTTTTGTGTAATGAGTAGACTATACATACTGAAAGTAAAAAGGAGCAACATGAGATAAAATTTTCTTGAACAAGTTTTTTAGATGTCCTGCATTAAACCATATACTTGAAAAAGAAAGAAATATTAGCGACTATGAAGGTATCTAAACTGGAAGTAGACCACTTTCCTCTCATCTTCCTGGTTTTGCAATGTCAATAGTTTGGGAAGTTCCAAATAATAATGTGAACAGTATTACCATAAAAGTTCACATTTTATGAAAAATCCTAGTTTTCATTAAATTCTGTTCACTCACTCTTACTTTTACCTCCATGAAAGAGCTTATTTTTTACCCCAGTCTCTTGGTTGTTTGGTTTGCAAAAACTATTGGATAGATTTTGAATAAACGTGGTGGGAAAATGGGGCCATAAAAGAATGCATTACATATTGAATAAAGGTTTGGAGAAAAGGGCAAATTCAGGATTTTTTTGTTGCGCTAATGGACTCATTTAATCTGAGACATGTATTTCACATTAGCTGCATTCAACTGCGGTTTAGGATAAGGGAAAACTATGTAATATTGTATCTTTAGTTTTTGATGCTGATCTCATTCCTTGTATGTTTATGATGTGTTTTTTCAATTGCAAATGAAATGGTTTTATGTGACAAAGATATCTCAAAGACCCAAAAGCAAGACTCAGAAACAGGCAGGCAAAAGTTTGAATGTGTTGAATACAAAATTGAGCAGAAAGGGTAATAAATCAAAAAAAGCGCCAACAAAAACAAGAGGCAAAAACAGGCAAAGACAAACTTAGCAATCAGATCGAAAGGGCGAGGCTAGAGGCCTAAAAACTCACAGAGTGTGGGCAAAAAACGCTAGAAAAAACACAAGCAATAAATGCTGGAATGCTTACACAAAGTGACGAGGACGAACTGGCACAGGGGAGAGGAGAGTAGGAAATGGCAGGTGATTGGAGATTGGCAGGTGCTGAATATGAGAGCAAGGCAGACAATCAGAGAGGAGCATGCTCAGAAACACCTCCTGAACAGGGTGTTTATCTATCAAGACTGAGAACGCACGACATTACATTTTATGTGGTGCTCTGGAAGGTAATGATTTGGCTGCTTCTTGTTTTGTTTTTTTTTTATTGGGTGAGTTTTCAGCTGTTACTGGGCTAGAATTAGGATTTGGCAACTGAAGGCCCCTCAAAGTGGTATTGTTGGCACCGCAGTCACCAAGACAGTCTTACATACCAAATAAAAGTTCCAACTGAACATAAAAATTCTGGGCTTGATGGTGTGATACAGACAGAGTAAACAACTAGTTGTATTAGTAGGTAGGCAGGTCTTGTTACTTACTGTTCTAGTAGAGGGAATGTTAGTTTTGAACTGCCTCAAGTGTTGGTGGTAAGGAAGAAACACCAATAGTGGTATGCTTCTGGATTTCAGCAGACACCATAAGACTTTCCATTCACTCTTTTTTTACCTCGATTTCTATCACTTTCCATCTTTGCATTCTCCATCAGCACAGTTTTTTGCAGGGTAGAGTTTCTACACGTATTCTATTTGTTCATCTGTTACCTTGCAGCCATCAAAGAAAAAAAAAATGCTTCTACCCATTTTGGTTCCACGATGGCTGACCGAAATAGCATACCCAAAGCAAGGTTTCCAGGAAACCAATTTAAAAGTGGAAGGTGTTATTTGGCTTGAGTCATTACACTGTGCTATACACATTGACTTCATAATGATAAGTTAATGAAAATTACATTATCCATGTTGTAATCAAAGTGGAGTCTTATATAGCATTGAGTCACTACACATATAAGATAAATTATGTAAATTATAATGTTTTACAATGTAATGTAATGTAGTTGAAATAAAGTAGTGTAACAGAAAACAACACATTACTCTACAGTAATTTTCTACAGCTGTCAAAGCCATTTAGGTGTTAGTCACCTTAATACACTAATTTCCCCCATTTTTCTTTGTTTGTGCCCCTCCTCACAAGCAGGTCAATATGCAAAGAAAGCGGCAGACAATTAGTGGTCATCCTCAAGGACTGCACATGGTGGATGTTTACTAAACCACAACTTGAACCTGGCTTCTACAGTTTAACAACAGCTGTCTCTCTCCCAGTCACAAGAACTCTGGTAGCAGCGATATTACTGCCAACGTGAGATGGAAAGAGAACGCCTGACCCAAGTGCAAAAGACAATGGAAAAGACAGCATGGGAACATCTCAACTCTCTGGTTTCCCAACACCGAACACCACAACTCACACCAATGAGGGGATCCCTAGTTACAAGCCAGGAGCCTCATCCTGTTCTTTCTTCCTGTCCTCCGAATGACCACAGACAGGGATACTCACGCTTTCAGTAAGAGGAAAATAACGGTCTTGTGTCATTTTTCTGTGTTGCCTCTCTGACGGCAGAGCCAGAGGGCAGCTGGTTTTCTGTCCTGCCTGTGATATAGACAATAGAAGAACCACACATGTTGAGCTGATGTTAACTTTACAAAAGGAGGATTTATTCTTCCTTAGAACCCATAAACCTACTTCAGGTATCAACAAATGGACATTTCTCATGGCCTTCACTCTCAGTCCCATTTCCAGGTCATGGCTGTATATCATCCCTGAGCTACGACTGGAGCAGTTCGTTCACATTTTCATTCATAATTAAACAAAAATCTGTTCATTACTGAAATCATAAACACAATTTCTTCAAACAGTATGTCAACACATTGAATTACAAAATAAACATATATAAATAAATTACATACACTTTGGACCTTTAACTTCATGTATTTTATCAATTAAATGATACCTACGTTTGTTTGTCTGTGTCAGCATAACAGTTTTAAAATATTTATCCTGCAAAAGAAAGATTTTTGTATACAACAGACATAACCTCTTTGTGTTTTATTTTCATTTCCTTATAAAAATATTTTAATTTCCCATTACACAACAAAACATGTACAGCTGCCATTTACTTTCTCCTGAACATCTCAATAATATTTTTGGTTGTTGGCAATAAACCACCTGCCTTCGCCCCAAGATGCTGAGATAGGCTCCAGCCCCCCCGCGACCCCTAACAGGATAAGCGGTAGAAAATGGATGGATGGATGGGTCAATCAGATGACAGACTTTATCCGGACAATGTCAGATGGCATGAAAACGTTCCATAGATGTATACTGAATTAATTGCAAAAGCGACTTCACAAGGTCATCAGTTATTATGAGTAAGCTTTTCCCTCACACCTCCTCACGCAACTTAAGGCCGCTAGCATTAACAAGTTAGCATACATGCAGTAACACAAAAACATCCTTCAAACCGTTGTCCTCAAACATGTGAAAAATACCTCAGAAGAGATGTTTTAAGCTTTTTTTCAAACCTGCTATACTCACTCAATTTCAGGCATCACTAACCTGTGACACAGACAATAGAAGAGGCACGCACGTTGAGTTCAGGTTAACTTCACGAGAGGAGGATTTATTCTTCCTGTCCGCGCCGCAACCTACTCTATACCACCTGCGCTGTATACGCCCTCCTGTGGCCTGGTGTGGAATAGCACTGTACTGATTTCTGCTGCGATGAAATCATTTGGGTGACTAAATCAATAAAATTACTATAAACTAGGGAGAAGTGGTCATTTAGCACACGTCTAAGCGACATCTCAGTCATAGGAAAAATTTAAATTCATGGATATAAGGAATCAACCATTAATTCACTAAAGATATATCATAGTTATTATTTTTCATCCTTTATAAGGAAACACACCCAACTACTCACCAACATTCCTTTGCTCTCTGCAAGAGCATCTTGACACGCTGATATGTACAAATGCAGTAATGACTCACACCTTCAGGCAGTCCCTCCAAAAACGGTCATTCTTGAGCACAAAGTGAAATATTGTTTGTGACCTAAAGGATGAAATAAGAGAGAGAAGTGACAGAAAATGCAGACCTGACCCATTTTGTTCTTAATGTTTTCTGATCACCTATCTGACGAAATTCCATTTGAGCTCCGTCCTCAGGATTTGACTTTATTTGGAAAGTCTTCCATTCCTCCAATCTCTTCACCATCTATTTGCTTTGGACTCCACCGCTGTCTGTAGATATTGGCCTAATAAAAACATGGCTTTCATCGCAACAGGGGGTCAGTTCTTCAGCCAGGTCACAGGGGTGGACACAAACAACCCACCCTTCAATCCTAATTCTCCTGTGGCAGTCTCTTCCAAGACCTATACAAAGCTCCCACATAGCAGCCTTCCATAGTCCTAAAATGCACACCACGGGAGCACAAACGCAGTAACAAGAGCTGTGGGGCTTTTTCTTTTGTTTAATCGAGATTGGCATTCCTTCTACCATCCGGTTCTGTACTACATGGGTGCAGCTCCAGTGGCTTAGGCCACTGGTGGCACCTGTCTCCTCTTCAGCGCCAGACCGGGAAGACTGCCCTGCCTTGATCCCTGCGCTAATTATTTCAAAGCAGTTGGGATTTATATCACACTCCTGCAGGCGCCAGTGGCCCTACAGCTCCCCCGGGAAGCAGCTTTTCTGACTTTTCCTTCTCTTGCTTGGTGGGCAGAGAAGGACCATGGACTCGAGCTGCACTCAGACATCTCAAAAGCATCTGGCCAGCTGGTTGGATTTGGATTTTTTCCTGATTCTGACTGGTTCTGTATAAGTCCAAATGGTCTCAACATTCTTTCCTCAGCAAGTCTATGAGGTTATTCGGAGAAATTGGTGGACATGGACGTGTTCAACAGATATGCACTTACATAATGGGTAGAAAATAATGTGGAATAAACTGCAGTAAAAATGACATCAGAGACTGGCATCTCAGTCGCTGTCATGAGGAAGGAGCAAGCACTTTTTCTACGCTTCTTTCTTACAAGTTTGTTTCAGCAGACAAAACTAAATCAGTTCCTTAAAGGACCTTTGAGCAGTTACAGTGTTAAGAAGGGTATCGTGTCCTATCCTGTCAGACTTTTGGCAAATGCCTTTCCAATGGATAGGGTTATATAAAACAAAGCTTACTGTCTTGATATGATGACGTTTTGACCAAATCAGAACTTTTTAAACGTTTTTACTGGTTTCTAGCATGAAATCGTAGCAAGCCACTGGAAGTGTATACTCTGATGGTGGAATTTCATAATTCACAATTTGTAAAAGCCAACAAAATAAAGTATGATAATAGTAAATTGATTTGCAGCATACTCTATGCCAATATGAAATCAAAGTAGTAGTAGTCCATACTTCAGGCTGGTACCCAGATTGTCCTCAAGCTCACACCATATTCAGGATGTAAAGCCTGCCCATTTTTAAATAGGCGAAACATTATGGTTCATCAGATTGTAAAATACACAGTGACTTGAACTGTGACCTTCTTTCATACAGAAGCCTATTCTCTCCTCTCTTTGTTTAGTGCAGAAGTCAATCTGGATCATTAATTTTACGGGTTCCCTGGGGCTCGCTGCATTCTTTGATGTTTTCTGATACACTGCACTTAACATTCCACATGTACTTCGCGTCACTCTCAGCCCTGGCATGACTAACGAGTAAGTTATATCCCATGCAACTAGCACTTATCTAAGCCCAGAGGAAAGTAGGAAAAGGCATGTGTTCTTGGCTGTTAGCCATCGTACAATACAGCGCCGAGATAAGGTCTCCATTTGATGATTTTGTTTGAGGAATTACTGGGGTCAGGGTATATCTGGATTTGGGCAGCACACATGCAGCCACACCTACAGAATATAATGAACCAATTGACACAGGTTCAGTTGTTTGGCATGAGGAATCCCCCTTTTCATTTTTTTGAGAAATCTGGAAGACATTGCACAATAAATACCTTTTATACAGTACAAAGTAACGAAAAAGAAAACCCTGCATAGTGTCAAAAACATGAGCAGCATGAACTAATTACTTAAACAGCTGTGTGTGGTTTTTGGTTGTTGTTTTTTTTCTTTCAAAAGAAGATAAAACATACTGTATAGTATGGGCTCATACTGTACCATATGTGCATCATGACTTTGTGAGCATTTCATGAACTAATTTCTTTTCTCTCACTGCACAAAAGGAAGCATCTGTCAACTCCTAGAGGAGAGGTGAGCTAAATAAGCTAGCAAAGGTTACTATATATCTACATATATACATAGCCAAAAAAGACACCGTTGATGTGTACTTCCTGTACGGTAACAAACTCATCCATAGTTTGGCAGAGAGAAAATGAAATTGCTCAATGGGCCGGAAATTATCTTGAGCAAACCATTTCATGAAGTGTCTACTAGTTTTATTCAAGTATTTTGTCAGCCAGAATCTCCAAAATTTGGCAGGTCACACCAAAACAACAATACACAGTACTACTACAGGTAAGAGAAAAAAATATCTATAATTGATTTTATTTAATTTTTCCCCTTGTAACTTTGTAAAAGTTACATGTATGTATGTATACATACATACATACGCACACATGCAAAAAGCTCCTGTATACTCAGTGCTTTATGTTCCATGCATGTTATTAGCCAGGTAGCTTTAGCATTAACTTGCTTTCCATCTTGGGACCAATTGCAGTTATTACAAATGTCTAGACTCACAGACTCAAAAATCACATCATCTGAAATTCTGCTACTGTACAATTTTGAACAAATCTTTAAAGTATAAACAAAAGCCAAGGATGTCCTATGTATATTAGTAAATATACTGTAGTGTATACACGAAATCCTTTAAATTTATCATTACCCATGTTGTATTTTTCATGAATTTGAAAAGCTGAACCGTCCAGTTTAGCCATTCAAATGAAATGTTTACACTTGTCAATCAGGCAGGTCCATAAAAACATATTTGTCCCCAGTTGACCAACTGGCAGAGGTGCTGTTGCTCCTCACTTGCCTGCAGGTAAAAAAAAACCTTAAAGTTATTCACTCTGTGTCCCAGAAGAATCCCAGAAAAAACAAACCACCATGTTTGACCTTTAAAAAGACTCTTGTAGCAACAGACTCCTCTTACAACTTATATCAGCCTCTATTGAAATGCAAACAAAGGCTCAGTAATAGCAACCAAATAGAGGCACTGAGCAGAGGTCCAGCACAGATGGGGAAAGATTATGAATCAGTAGCATATCTAGACTGCATTTAAACACTCATTAAAAGCAAAAGCATTACATACTAGTTTTTAAGTTGTGCCTGATCAATGCAACTTCATATTTGACATCAAATGTCACAATTTTCCAGCTTATGTCCACAGTGACACTGGACGGGATGGTACTGCCAGGGGAGTAGCCCATTACAACTGATTTTATAAATATTTAGGCTTAGCCACATTAAGCTGATTTAGGTACTTTACTCTGCTGGTCTGCTGTGAACACTTGAGTCTAAATCTGCTTAATTTGTACTGTGCCACTCCACGCGCATTTAACATTCCCTTCAGATAATATAAATGCCTGATTTGTGGTTACATCATCACACATTTCTTTATATTTAAGAAAATTCATGGATGCTGTGAGGCGTCTTACTCGTCGCTGATGACAGTTTCATAGAATATAGTCTGGTGTTTTTGAAGGCTATTCGGTACAAGAAAGACTGCTGTTTTCAGCTGGGAAAGTCTGAGCAGATAATTGATTTGGGAAGCTCTATAAATCCTAGCAATTGTGTGTTATGGGTGAATATTCAATACCAGGTTATTGTGGTAAGACAGCGGAGATGTTGTGGTCAAAGGCTAGGCTAAACTCTCTGTGTGAAGGGTAGTGATCTTTGTAGTTGACTGAAAGAAATAATTACTGGGAGATTAAAAAGGGCTTCAAGAAAAAAAAAAAAAACATGATGAGCATCATAAAGGGCTGAAATGGAGACGTCTGTTTTTCCACCAGATGTTTTGCTCCGTTTTAGATGTTAGACATTTTTGTGGAGCTCAGTCAAAAAGGGGGTGCAGACAAAACGACTGTGGTTCGTCTTTGATCAAGATGCTGCTCTGACCACACTGCAGAAAAGGGAATTCAAATCTGACCCAAATAAGTGTGTTTTACCAAGTAACAGACAATTGCTAAGAGAAAAATTTTCCCTAAATGAAGCGAGTACGTCCAAGCTCCTGGCTCCTTGATGCTTTAGTGCTTTGAGCTGAATGTTATTGTCAATGTCTATGCGAACATTCTCACAAATTGAATGCTATCATTTTGATTTTAATCAGACCTGCTATATATTTCCATGTTAAAAAATTATATAAATTTATGGGGTCACTATATTTTTTTATATTTCTGCCTGATGGGGGCAAGGCAAGTCCCAACTGATGTCATCATCCAGTATCGACAAATTGTCTGTCTGTGTAGTAATAGATAAGTTATTTCAGGACGTTAGTCAAAACATTGACCTTGCTGATGGTCCAGTCATTACAGTTTCTTCTCTCATGGGCATTGGTGTCTGTAAGAAAGAAGCAAAGCAAAGGAAAAAAAAGATTTTGGAATAAGATATTGTATATGTTTCTAGTTCTGTGAAAAAGGCACCCAAAAATAGTTGCAGTGATGCCCATCAAAAGTCCCTCCTCTTCTCTGCATCAGTGCTGCAATTCAATCTGTAGAGAGCCTTATCCTAACTAGCCTCTCCCTCGCCGAATCTCCAATCTTGGGCAAAATTCTTAACTCAGCCACCAAAGAGCCAATCACAAGCTGGTCACACAAGTATTATGTTTTATGTTTTCCCCATTTGATGTCTAAAGTTTCACATTGAGGTTGGGACCATCTTGCAAACTACAGCTCACAAAAGAATGGGCCCATTGATTCCCAGAGGAATAATTTTAGTGAAGGGAGTATTTAGCACAGGCCCAGCTAGAAAGAGCTATTAGCTGTTTCTCCAGCTCCGTGATCCATGACTGGAGAGGCTCAGTGTGAGGAGAGAAAGAGGACCCACGCCTGGCACCACATCCACACTCATTTCACCCTGAACAGGCAGTGTGCTCAAATCATGTTTCGCTGTCTCATGTCAGCCATTAAAATACAGCCATTATGACTTCTGTTTCATATTTTCTATCCGAGGCCCGAGTGAGCAGTATATTTTAACAGATTTTTTCTCTCGATATGACAAAAGAAGGAAAGGCTCCTTTGAACAACAAACAAAATAGATAGCTATAATATGAACATGTTGTGCAGGAAAGCTTTGAGTTTGCTTTTGTGTGCATATAAGTCTACTTGCCAGGAAGCTCTGGGACTGGGCCTGAATTCCATTTTCTCAGGAGAAACCAAAGTGGTCCATCATTACCTCCTCCAAACTCCCCCTTTTCCTATTTCAGCACCATACTGAGCTAAGATATCAGCTAACACATTATCCTCTTAGCCCTGGAGACTGATAGCCAGCGAGGGCCTCGAGCCAGGAGCAGCCATACAAGGTCAGGGAAAAAAAACGGGCATCACAGTTACAGCAACATTAAATTTAACACAGATAAGATCTTGCCTGCAAATTTCACAGTTAATTGTCCCTTTTGCAACAAACTTTGTTGAAAAAACGAAAATGTGTTTCAGTGATGTATCATTGTTGTTTCAGTTTCAGTTCAACCGTTTGTAGATTAGAAGAGATTACATTCTAAAGCTACAGCAAGCATTAGTATGCAACTTCAAATCATTATCCGCAATATCGCTGAATATCAAGTGACATTATCCTGTCTGTGTTACCCACCATGACTGACTTTTTAAAGAATATTGTGTTTCTTGGCTTGACCCGCTATATGTCAACACAGGAAGCCAAACCCACCAGGTTTTTATGATTAAGTGGACAAAGTCACATGGGTTTTATTCCAGACTTCTGGCCAAGCCTTTTTGTATCACTTCAACGCGCCAAAAACTGAATTTGTGAAATTACATTAATAGCGTCAAGAGAAACAAGAGTCCGTAATAACTGAGAGATGTTTTACGAGAAAATCTGACATTCCACAGGCACCGTGTTTTTAATCAGCTTGGAGGCATTTATGTAATAGCTCGAGCCCTGAAAGTGAGATGTCATGCAGCTAAAAACATTAGAGCGGCCCCACAGGCTGGCAGCGGTCCAAGATGCACCTGCACTTTCAGTTACTCAGCCTCTCTCAGCCTACCTCTCTCTGCAGGTTTAGACACCCCACGCCTGCTGCGCATGCATCTGTAATGGCCTCCGCTGCCGAATATTTGCGGCTAACAACTGACAATATTTGATTGCCACACCTTGTCCCCTCCTGCCCAGCAGGGCCACACTCCTCGGACGACTTCATTTGAAACCAACCGATACCTTTCACCAAGTGTGTGGCTTAGGGCTCACGAACACCTCCTATGCTGCTTCAGAGGAGTGTTACAACTTTTCTGGATGGGGTTCATGGGCTTTGGCCCCTGCCTGCCACACAGCGACGTCATTATTCCCTCCAGTCTCAGCTCGGAGCAGGTTAAAAGTAATCACTGTTCGAACCACATACTCACATTTTAATGACCTCCAATTTTTAAATGCCTCTTAACTCAGCGGGCATTCTGCTTTTGCACGTGTATCGCGTATTAGCCACCCAAATGTTCTGGTAAGTCAACTGGAACAGAATACTCAGTCTGAAAAAACAGTGACGTAATACACTGTTTTCAGTAAAATACTATTCAGTGTCATTTTGCTATAAAGCCCTGAAGGACAAGAAATGTGTTTTTTTTTTTTTTAGAACAGCAAACTTCTCAAGAAAGGAAAGTAAGGACTCAATACGTTATTATATTTTATATTTAACCCAAATGTCAGGGGTCATTTTATTAAAAAACACACCTGTTTTATGAGTATTTGTATTTTTTGGCTGGATCACCAAGTGGTACAGTAATAGCTCGCAGCATCAGCACAATTTAGCTTAAACTACTGGAGGTCTCCACACAGTAAATTATTCTGTTAAACATAAATACATTTCAACGCCACAGAATCTCAGTTTTAATGTCGTACAGACTGTACTCGTTGGCAAATGAAAACAAATACAGCACTCCTTTTGGACTGTTAATGCAAAGTTGCAAGGGCAAGATGCAACTTCTCCCTATGTTCATTCAGTAATTTTATCAATATTTTGAAATGAATTCATTTTTTCAGTCTGCCTATGGCTGTTTTTTAACGGTTACTTCTGCTCCTCTGACATACATTTTTTTTTTTACAAAAATAATAAAAATGGGGATCAATAATTGCACATTAATTGCATTGTGACATACCACTAATGAGGGTCAGTATCAAATCATCACATCAATTCTCCTATTTTATCATGGCGAACAGAACCATGAATATATGAACCTTATTATCGCTCAAGAACATCTGTGTTCTGCAGATTCGATTTTGAATATCTCCTGTTTGCCACAACACAATGGTAAAGTTCAGCGATACATGGTTCTTATGGATTATTCGGTTAAAATCTGCTATTGCCTGGTGAGGTTCTTGTGTCATCTGACTGGTGTTTTGAGGAGCAGGATAAATGATGATGACCCCAGGTCAGTGTGATCTGATCCTGCAGGCTGCACTTATCTACCCTGGCTGGCTGCAGCCAAGGAATGGAGGCCACACTGACAGCTGCAGGACAGTGTTGAGTAAAGTGAATGTAAGGAAACGCAGAGAGAAGGAGACAGTCGTTCAACCTGTCGACAGCTTCTCCATAATTCAATAAGTCGAGGTGGAGGACAAGTCCTGCGAGGCTACAGCAGCTCTGTAAATAGCTGTCTAGCATGATGACTGTTTTTTTTTCTTCCCTGTGGTAATCTTGTCTCTCTCAACAAGCTTGCTCACACAATCAAAGACACAGACTCAAAAAAACAGACGTTACAGCGACACAAGGAATGTTTCTTTGTCCTGAATGGCTCTTCTTTAACTGTCCTGTTCGAACATGTTCCAGGAATCTCTGAATCAGCCTGCAGCTCAACATGTTCGACAGTGTGTCCCTTGCTCCAATATCTTTAAAATGAACTTATTCATCACTGTCACTGTTATTCATCACAATGATAATGTCTCTCATGTTTACATGGCCAGGAAATACTGTTCTGTCAGTGCGCTACAGAGGAAAAATATCTGTTTAAGATATTTAGCTTGACTGCGGTGTTTCGGAATTTTGTCTTCTCAATAAGTCAGCTTAAAATGCTTAAATACTGCCAACAGGACCGTGTTTTGTTTGTTTTGTTTTTGCAATTTCCAAATTTTTTCTTTCTTACATTTTAAAATCTCGAAATATCATCAAAAGCAAATTACCAAACATAGACAGGACTTTTTGTAAAAGCCTACCGCGGGCCGACGCTTCAATTTCCTCTTCAAATTCCTCTTTTTGTCAAAGAAAAGCGGTATTTCAACTTTCCCACATCTCCTCTCAATATATCTGCTCCACTCCAATTGTGACTTAAGTCTCTGTTGGACCCTGGCCAGTGTGTTAACTCCACCGAAATCAATGGATTAACAATTTAGCCCAACCCCACCACCACAACAGTAATCTTATCAAGCTGACCTCGGCCAACAAATGACCAAATTCAAACAAAATGAAGACCGACCCCCACCAACAATGCGCTTTCCTTTCTTTTCTGTCCTTATAAGAGGCTCCCATTGAGGCGGCCAGCCACACTTGTTGAGATCTTGGTGACAGATCCTCAAGTAGCTCTCTTTTAAACGAAGCCCCACTATCCTTTGAGATTCAATTTAGTTTGCAAATGCTTATCACAAAAACAGCAAGGGTGGGAATGCAGCTAAAGCAAACTATCCTGCATTTATAGACGGGATTACTGTCTCCTCAGCTCATATTCCCACACCAAATTAGTCGTTGCTGTTGTAACGGTAGAAGTGAATGAATGACTTGCCTTTCTGTGTACCTTCTGACTTAAGCCTATTTGTGTTACTGTTTTAATTTATGAGCAAAGGACCTGGTTTTGCTGCCTTCCATTAGCAGGCAGGGCCGGTGGTGACCCATGAGGTCAGCGTTACTGTTGAACCCATGCCATAGTGTCTGGTACAGTCGAGCAGGCAGCGTGCAGCTGTACGAGGCAGGGGGCTAGAGGGCCGATTACACACACCATGTTGTCACGCTGTCATTTCACAAGTCAGTCATTCTGCACTCTCCCATGCCAATATGAACACATTTTTTCAAGTTAAGAGGATGCAGGAGGAAAAGTTGTGCCTCTTCCTGTGTTAGCATCAATGTTTCCCTGTTTTTAAAGCTTCCCGTGCTGTCCAGTGTCAGCAAGTTCAAAGAGTTGCTGTTCATGAAGGTCAGAACATGCATGAGCCTTTGTTTATTCTAGGAGTGCCTACAGAGGCTGGATGTGTACACTTCAGCAGATACACCAGAGCCAACACGCACCTTCATAAAAACCTTGCTACATCCGAGCTGCAACCTTCACGGGAAACCACATGGAGACCACAAAGACTGTTACCTCTTCTCATTTCTGGGTAACACTTTTTCCATGTATCTGTAATTCCCTAATGGTTTCCTAGAATGAACCAAGTGACTTTGGTAATAACTGCAGAGGAAACCTTTTTTTTTAAAAAACATTTCTTAATCATTGGAAGTTTCATTGAGAGAAATGCTCTTTTTCATTCATAACTCGAATACAATACAAACACCGTCTGATGTGCCCTGCTACCTAGTAGCTGACTGGATACCAATTGATTATTGGAAACTTAATTAGTTGACAAATTTCACTTTTTCAAATGGTCAGCTGATATGCTTTGAGTGAAATTGTATCCTCATAAATTTATTGTAATAAATAATCATACAAATTCACAAATTGGTTCAAAAATTGAACGCAGGATTTACTGTGTAATTTTCCAGTCAATAGGCTCATTTTCTGGCTCAGGGATTCAACAAGCCCATTTCTGATATTGTGTTTGTGGTTTGAGCTTTGTCCTTTTTCCTTCCATCGCATCTCGTTCGGCATTCTCGGGTCAGAGGCGCCTGGTCTAGCCGCGGTGCCATGTATCCTAATCACATAAGCACACAGGCTAATCCATAGGACAGCTGGGGAATCTTTACTGCACAATTGAAGCATGAGCTGGACAGCAGCTTCATGGTCCATCTCAGTAAACCCCCTTGCTTTCATCGACCTACCATTGTAAGCCCCCACTCACCACCATAAACACACACACAAACACACACACACACACACAGTCACTACGACTAATTTCCCCACCATCACGCAGACACAGTCGTAGGTCATCGCTACTGCTGATAGAAACTTCCAGGTCTTGTTCAGTTTACAGTGTACAAATTTCCCTTAAGTGCTTATATAACATAAACATTTTCTGGAGATTGTTTTCGCCAAAACCACAGTTTGTCCCATTTCATACATCTCTGATGCACAAAACAGGTGCTACAGCAAATTTCTTCTTCTCAATTCTAAAAGTCTGTTCTAGTTTGACATTTCATGCTGTGTAGTTGTGGTATTGAATATCCATTCAGTGACCTCCAAAGTACTTACTGTCCAGGTGAATTTATAGACTGAATTGTATGTGTCCATCACATACGACCTACTGGTGATTTATCAGAACACTGTCTTGTCTAGGATAGCTGCCATGATGAACTGTTTTTCTTCAGCCTCTGCCAGAGCAGTTATAGCATCGGTTTCCTCAGAGATTGTGATGAATAATGGAGTAATAGGAGGAATTTCTTTAAGACTAAAATGTTTCTAACCCTGTACCTCTCCTGGCTAGCACTCCAATTCTCCTGGTGATACTGCGAGTGCAACAGGGTTGCCAAAAAAGACAGGCGTCTACACAGATCTATGTTTATCCCATCCCCCTAGAAACTCTGCCATGGGGTCTCCGGGGCTTTCCCCCCTCTCCTAACATGTTTGCCAATGAAAGAACCACATGCTCCACTATTATTTATAGAATAACTTGTTTGTATATTGTGACATTTTTTCCACGAGAACTCAGGTCCACTCTGATTTTGTACAATTTACGAGCTGTATTGAATTCTTCATTTTCACTTGAGCAGTACTGTGGTTGAGAAATGAGCTTTGTCACGCGAAGCTGACATTTTTATGATTGTGAGCAAGTGTTGAAAACCTCCTGAGCCAGTAATCATCATTATCCACCACCTCTTGTACAGAGGCCTCAGACATGGTCAATGAGCTGTCTCCCTCGTCACTTCAGACACCTCCAGAACTGAGCACTTTACTTCCACTAAAAAAAGAGAGAGAGAGAGAAAAAAAATATATAGTTTTTACAGTGCATGTATCACAGGACATATTCAAGATTGATTGCACTTGACTATTCTTCCTGGTGTTTAATCTCTTGAGCAGCCTATCCGGTAATCTTAACTGGAGTGATTATTGAGTTAATATTGCTGTTACCCATGGAGTATATAAATGAAGTGTGCCTGGGTCGCTAACAGCACTATAACCCTTTTCACTCAACTTGAGTGACAGTCAGACTCAGACAAAGTCATCTTTGTTTGTACCAGGATTCTTACTACGAGATATATACACAACACTAAGTAGTTTTCCTTAGACGACGCGTTTCCTTGATTTTAGAGAGATGCTGAGCTCACATGTTTTTCCAGGCAGGGAGACAAGCGGAAGCTCTGACAGGTACTTAACAACAATCAAAAACAGTTATAAACAGGGTAGGCTATTGGGCAGAGCACTACCCTTCAGACTTCTATCACACTTTCCAGAGAGGAACTTGCTTTTTCCCACAGCGCTGAGAAAAAGAAATTATAAATCTGTGAGTTCCACAGACATACGGCATGAGCTAAAGTGTTTTTATAGTGCTCAGCACATACAGTGTGCTTCACCCACCAAGGCTTTCTGTGAGCAGCTAATGCTTGGATTGTGATTTATCATCCTCGTCTTACATTTTTATTGTCAAATCCCTTTTTCTCATTCAATGCTTTTTGAATATTCAACATTGGATTAAAGTAAGAAAAAATGGTTTTGATTAACAATTATTACAACCAGTTACTTGATGAAAAGCTTTGCATAACTTTGCATTGATAAAATATAGGAACTATGTATTTTCTTGGATTCAGAGTTGACATTGGGTTCCCCATACAGTTAATGTCTTTTTGGGCTAGTGGTCCAGGATATTTGGGTCTTTGTGGGATATTTGACGCCAGCAACACTTTTTGAAAAAGATGCGACAGGGTCTTGTTTTATCACTGTCGCATCACCTCTTATTTTAACAACACTCTGTGGGCATGTGGGATATGAGAAGACCAATTCCTGTAATCTTGAAAATGGGACGTTTTCTTAT
>KV751351.1:2068487-2099359 GCA_001698575.1 Mola mola
AGCAGAAACTGCAAATAATCTTTAAATTTCACATCTGCTTCGGAGTCAATTAGGACTTGTTGTCTGGATAAGTGAGAAATGGATGTTAGAATCAGAGAAAACTGTTGATGAGCCATCTTAGAGAGGGTGGCAGGACTCACCAAGGTACCCGGCAAGAAGATCTGTACTTCACACAACCTGGACAGTTAATCAAAAAATGACCCAACTGAGCGCAGTAAATACACTGACCTTCACTCATGCCCTGCCATTGTTCCTCTGGGGACAAGTGATCTGTGTAGGCTCCACAGGGCTCTCATTTGTGAGTTGAGGGGTTGTCACGGGCGTCTGACTGGACACACCTTTAGGGCTTTCACTCAGGCATGGTTCTCGTTCTGGCTGCGGTTCTGTTCTCAGGTCTGAGAACTTCTGTGCTTTCTAGCAAACCAGCCCGCATTCAGACTTTCCTCAATGTAGATTTTGACACTGTCCTTATTTCTTTGTCACTCATCATCTTGTTTTTGTTTAATGGCAGGCGACAACCAACACTTATCTCTCCTTCCTTATAATAAGATACGCCCACTGAAGACATCAATGAAACGTCACCAGAGACGCCATAGATTGCAAGGAAGAAACAGCTATTTTTTGGTTCACTTGCAAACCAACTTTTCAGGTTCCGAATCTAAAAAGTTTCTATTGTGAATGCACTGGCCGGTTCAAAAGTAAGTGTGGGAACCACAACCGGCACAGAGCCATGGCGGTGTGAAAGCGCTACTTGTGGCCTTGCAGAAAAAGTGTTGTAAAAAGCATAGTTTCATCCTCAATCTCTTTCAGTAAGTCTCTATTTTGGAAGCCAGAGCAATACAAGCATCTAATTCATTAGGCAAGTCCACCGAAATTAATTGATCCTACACTATAGCCGGCAAATCAATTAGAAGGTGTCCACAAGAGCCAGTTGATTCCGTCCAATCTCTGCTGCAAGTGTACGAAACTTGATAGCATAATCCAGAACAGATCTAACTTGATGCACCATTACCAACCCCTTCCGCACCTTGCATCCCAATGGGACCACTTGAAAAATCTGTGAAAATGTCCTAACAAAAAGAGGCAGAGTGTTGCAAATCACTGAACGCTAGTGCTACTCTGCTTTTGCCCATGCCTTTGCCCGACCCTTTCAGTAGGATATAATTTAGGCAACCTTGGCACGATGTGAAGGGAAAGATGCAGCTTGAAATTCAAAACGCAGTTGACACTGGGAAAGCAACGGACAGCAATCACCCGATTAACCAGACTTGATAATCGATGTGCGATCCGCCGGAGGTGACATGAACAGGTGGTTCACTGGCTTTGTTAGATGTAACTGTAACATCCTCTGCTGCTGGGGAGTTAGCACCCAGACAGTGAAGGCGGTAAATGAAAAAGTTTACCTGGGACAGTAGCTCAGCGTTTGTGGTCTCATTGTTATGAACTGCTTCCTTAAGTTCTTGTCACAGGAGACCAAGCTGTTCCTGCTGTAGATGTAGTCACTTGCCCTTATTTTGCAAAACCATTCAGACTGGGTCTGCGGTGTCCATGTTCTGGCGAGATTGTACTATCAAGCACAGACTCTGACTGGGCTCAGGAGCAAACGCAGACATGGGTCAAAAGTCGAGATCATTGAATCATTGCAAAGGTCTATACATGGAAAGGCAGACAGTACAAGCTAAGGGATCCAATTCTTGAGGCAACAACTCAGGATAACAAACTAACAGGGTCATACACAAAACAACCAGAAAAAACACGCAGAGATTGCTGTCACGAGGGAAAAAGACAATCTGGCATAGGAGGATAGGAAACACATCTCAAATATACAAAGGGAGATAACAAGATACAGGTGACACTAATTACAGGTAGCAGGAAACACTCGACAGGACAACGAGGAACATACACAGACTACAAAATAAAACAGGAAGTACAAACTACCTACAAGAAACAGACTGAAACTAACAGACCCTGACATCTTAGAGTAACTTAATTTACATTCATGTGTATTCCCAAGGTTCCTGGGTCGCTCCCGGTCAATTGACTGATTAATATAAACGCTCAAAATGCCATTAAAGAATGAAGCCACACATGAAATAATTTAAAAATTCATTTATTATTTCAGATTTTTTTCGCCTTTGTTATACAAAGATGTTAAATAACTTAAATACATTCTTACCAGTCATTTTTGATCTGTTTATACCTACAAGCTATACACATGAGGTAGAGGAAAATAATTTAGGGTTCCCATAAGACATGAATAAGTGAACATGGACTAAGTCTTGTCGGTGTAGTATTATCATGAAGGGCAATACATGCTTGGGGTCTTTTACGAGCACAGCACAAATCCTAACAAAAAGTATGTGTATGTAATTAAAGTGAACCAAAGCTGAACCACTGTCCCCACTGATAACATAGTTTTATACTACATCATATGGTGATGATAACCAACATTACATCACAAGTCTTTTCACATAAATTGATTATGCAAATTATTAAATCCTCTTGAATACTTTTAAAAAATGTGCATGGGAAAAAAAGACAATTAAAGATGATTGATGCTAATTTGTTAGGATTTGTTAGCGCTTAGATAACAGTAATGATGAGATATAAAATGGAATATGTTTCAAGAATACACTCTTGAAGCCTCCACCCCCCCATAATAAGAACAAACACCCAAAAGAGTAAAAAATACATGATATAAAATCAATTTAGACTTTGATGTTATTTACACTAAACACATGCTCATAATATATTTAAAAATAATTTATCTTTTAGTTTTTTTCTACAAAACATAATTTTGTACATGATCCACTGACGACTAAACAGTGCAGAGTTTTGGATTTGAAAATATGGACCTAGACGATGTCTAAAAACCAACTGACTGCTGCATCGTGCTCCTCTTCCTCAGGAGAAATTTATAGGCCTATTTACAACTTATAAACAAACAAAAATGCACTCAGTGTGCATTTGGTATTCCTGACACGCATATTTTGAATCTGTTCAACAGTAAAGAACCTCCATGTGTTTGGGCAAAAGAGAGTGCGTCTGTGTGCGGAGAGTGCACACACACCAAAAGCTGTGGGAAGCAGGCATTTATGCTTCAAGTCTCAGCATAGCTATTATGGTTTCCATGTAGCGTGCAAAGTTCTATGTATATGTTTTGACCAGTCTTTATTTGGCACGCCTTCTCGTATCAAAATGCTTGGAATTCATTTCCTTGGGACACATAACCCATGCAAGGCTTGCTTCCTAGAGCATGGTACTACTGTCGAAGATGGTGCTTTCATTTAGAATAGTATTGCGATGATCATTTTAAAAAATGAAACCGTCCATTAAAGGTAAAAGCTGTTTTTTTAAAGATGCTTTGCATGGAACTGAGCCACTGAGCACAATCTGTAACCATCTTGCTACAGCAGCTGTTTACCATTTCCACAAACGTCTCAACTTTCGTCTTGTCACCAATTTATGTTTCAGCATGTGCCTTACTATTGTCTATACCACAGGAAGAATAACCTTTGTTATTTACAATTTAAAAAATAAAAAAAGAAATTCATTCTGCACTTTGCTGTATCCATAAATACAGATCCTAAAACACTTTAAAGGGGTTTTAGGCTTCAGTGTGTGAATGATGCTATAATACAAAGCTGGGTCCCTCACTCAGTAGTTAATTCACAACCATCCAAAAACAAGCCATCTCTTTGTATAATACATACCATAATGTTAAGAGTGCTGACAATACAAGCAAATATGATTGTCTGCATTGTTTGAGCCTGTGCACATCTTATAAAATTTAACTAATGACTTGATGGTGATGCCCTAAAGAAACACATTGACTTATCAAGAAATATGTTGAGTTTGTTGAGGACATTGATACCACTCTCATATCTGAGCATATACCAAACACCAAACTACAGCCAATAAACTGTTAGCTTAGCATGACATGTATAAGAAACAGCTAGCCAGTAACAAATTTGCTTAACAGCACCTCTAAATTAACATTAATTAACATTTTATAGCCACGATTTTGAAGGGTAAAAAGAACAAAAGTTGCTAATTATTATGTTAGAGGTCCCGATGGGACATGCTAGCTACCTTCTCGGGTCTTAAGCTAAACTAAGCTAGCTGGGTGTAAGCTGAAGGCTAATAATTACCAAGCATACATTACAGTGGTGTCAATCATCTAACTCTGGGCAAATAAGTGAGCAAGAGTATTTACTGAAAACGTCAAACTGTTCCTTTAAAGTGTCACTGTGGCTGTGTGGCAGGGTTCAACATGCAGTGTTAACTGTGTCACTTTGTACCAAACAACAAAATCAAAAGCAAATTAACTCAATATATTTAAACAGCTTCACTGACTTCTGAATGAAAGGTGATTGGCTTAACTCAAAATATTTGCATCTAGACATTGATTTTACATAGACATTAGTCATATGAAATATAATTTGATTAACTTTGAGACTGTCAGAATGACTGATGTGCATGCTGAGCGTCTCTGTGTTGAAAATGGGTCAAACAAATCATGGCAGCTGAAGAGGAAAGAAGGATGTGAAATAGTCGGGGGGCTACATTCCTCCAGTTCTCCACAGTTTTCTTTACAATGCATTGAAAGTTAAACTAAATAGTTAAAAGCTCCACAATTTCTGATCGGAATTATACAATTTGCTGGTCATGTGATCACCTGTTGCAATGCTGCTGGCTGTAATACAACGCCACTGTCACCTCCTTTATCGCACAATTTCTCTATTTTATTCCAAATAGTTCTAGTGGTTTAAGTTATTCCCTGAACACTGGTTCGCTCAAGGCCAACAATAGCCTAAACTGACTGGTTTTGTTCTTATTTCTGTTAATGCTAACAGCTTCATATTTTAATACTACAAAAAAAGAAAAAGATTTGTTTTTCTCCCATGAAGGAGTAGTCCCAAAGGATCTATAAATTATCAACAGCAAGACGACAGACACAAGTGTGCTGCTCTCCAAAGGGCCTTGTCAAGATGAATCAAAACGGCAAAAAAAAATAAAAAGGGAGAGCACACAAACAACAAAACATTTGTGTGGTTAGTGGTTTGTTTTAACATTGTTAGATAAGTGGCTTATATAATATCATTATAATATAACTGAATTTATTTACAAACATATGCAAACACACAATGTGTGTGAGTGTAAATGTGCGTGTAGGATAATTCTTACACCCTGTCTTTGTATTTTTCTTTTTTTTCCTTTTTAACAGTCTCTGAATATGGATTTCATTGTCATAAAAATTGGCATTTGAGTTCTCCTCACTCATAACAATCTCACATACAAACGCAAGCAAACCCACACCGTTCTTCTTTGGGCAAGGCCCACCAGTCTGTTAGCATTACTCTCCTTGTGTTGATTCCAAATCTTTTGTAAAAAGAATTTGGAAAATAGGAAAATAGGAAAACAGAAACTTCTCTCTTCAAGGCAAAACTGAGATGTAAAAAAAAAAAAAAAAAAAAAGACCCAGTTGCCTTAGAAGTTTTTTTTTTTTCACCTGCAAACCCCACAAATGGGGGGCTGCAGGTGATCCAAAACCCAACCCACAGAAATCCCTCAAAGTGCTTATTGCTTCTCTATCAGCTCGCTCCTCTTTCATTTATAGAACACTGTTCCAATGGTGGAAGCAAAATGACCACTCCTCTCCAACTCAACCACTGCACTGATTGCAGGGGGCTGATTTACCCTTTGCAGGTATAGACCTCCTCCCTCTGCGTGCACTGCTTGCATTCAACATAGCAGCACCAACGCACCTGGCACTGGCAGGGCCGGGTCACCTCCCTGCTTTGGGTATTATGGCCTCGCCCGCAGCAGATAGCATCGCAGTTCTTGTCCTTGTAGCACTTGCGGGCGGCCGTGCCCGACGAGTACTTGCTGGGTCTGCAGAAATTTGGCGAGTCTTCGATGTGGAGCAAGTCCATAGTGCGAGGGATCTGATCGTTCAGACCGGGAAGGGGCGGTGGCTGCTGCTGCTGCTGGCTCCGGCCTGTGGAGATCTCACCCTCCCCGGTGGCCTCGTTAGTGGAGCTGCCCACCTTGATGGAGTTCTCGTAGCACTGCTTCAGCTGCTTGCCGATCTCATGGAAGGGCAGGAGCTGCCTCCAGCAGGTCTGCACAGTGCAGGAGCCAGAGACGCCGTGGCACTTGCAAGTGTACTGCACTCCAGCCTTGATCACCTGGTCGAGAGACAATGAAATACTGCTGTCATTAAACATTATAGCTGCCTCATTAAGCTTCTGTTTAATAAGCAGCATTTCAGAGATCCCGATTACCCATACATGGTCACAATTACACGATTACATTGGAGTACAGTGATTTGGGGAGGAAAAGTACATTGGACAAATAGTGCATTCACTCCTCTTTTTGATGGTTGAAGGAAAAAAAACATTGCATGTGAACTGTCATCAACATAATCATGAAGTGAACAATATAACACTTTGTCTCAGCCTTCATGTGAAAGAAAAAAGAATATTAGGTGGTGGGTGGATTTGGTAGGACCAACGACCATGATTCTGCTCAATAACTGTTATTATAATAGGAGAGGGGACCTGTGGCTTAGATTAGTATTCTCACATAGACAATCCGTCCAGACATGACACACTGTTATGTCATAACACAGAGAATATGTCATGCATCAAGTGAGAATAGTCGAAAAAGGCCTTCTCTTTTAGAAAATCACATAAGCACAAGTAAAACAGAGATCATCAGCAAAAAAAACCCAAAAAACACAATTTTTATTTTCACCCTACTTGACCCCCTTGAAGTCAGCCAAAGTTCACTTCGGCATTAACCACAAGTTGTACGTGTGTGAAAGTCAATGACAATAACACATTGTCTTAGACGGGGTTTGGACAGCATCTACGGTTCTTTTCTCAGACTGTGAAAGAGCTCGGGGAGCAGGAAGTGCACATTCATCACACCAGCAGGTCAAGAAAAAATTTGATAGGTCAGCTTTAAAATGTCAGGGGATGCAGAGTCAGGCACATTCCAGTTTCATCCTGCGTGTGGGAAGTCATCCCGAACTGACGCGGTATACCTTACTGCATGCGCAAATCGCCAAAAAAAAAAGACGAGTAAATACAATGTTGTAAATCTTTTATCGCAAATGAACTCTCCTGAGAAACTGGGTTTTTGGAGGGCTGAGCTGAAAAGGAAGAGCCTGCATTGGTCTTTTGGGAGAGTTGTGTGCCTGCTAACATTTGGGAAGCGTGCCTCTGCTAGAATTTATTTTGAAACCAAAATGAAAATGGCTAGAATATGAGGAAAGCTGAGTAAAAACAACTGACTCCAACCCTTCAGTTTGCTTTGGCTTTCATATTAAACTCCATTCCCTCTTTTTTTTTTTTTATTTTACTATTAAAAACACTTCTAACATAAAAAAAAAAGAACCATACTTGCATACCACAAACAATAGTTGAATCGAAATGAGAGCGGTCGCCTGTCTAATCTGGACGAGAGGACCAAATATTGACTAATAAGCACTTTCAGATTTCACGAAATTTACAGTGGCAATTACTTTAATCTGTTTAGGGACTTTTTTTCCACTTTTTTGAGATGCTTTACACTCTTCAACAATATATTTTACCAGTGTTTTGTCTTTGGCATCAGCCATTTACCAGCACTGGAATTGAAACTAAGAGAAAAACACAAACACTGATATGGTATCAGTGTATACATAAGAAGTCAAACAAGGAATTGGCGCTTCACATTATTGTTTGTCTACATTAAAGCACAGAACTCTGACTGTATTTTATTATCACAGTTCTCCACTGTTTAACTGATTCATGTGAGCAATTATCCAACATTTCATTTTGACTCCAAACACAATCTGACCCCTTTCAAAGTGTTTTCTTAACAAGCGTGTCCTGGTTGGCCTCGCGTGTGCATTATAACTCAAACTCAGTTCAGTATTTTCCTTTCAAATTGTTGAAATTATTACTTTAATAAAAGGCAAACTAATAAGGGAGTAAAGCAAATATGCTGCTATGAAATCCTTGTACAATTAACTTTATTCTTCCCTTTGAAAGGAACTCCCTAAAATGTTGTAGATCATTAAGGTGCGCATGAATAATTTTCTGTACAAACTTAAATTAAGTCACAGTTTAATGGTTTAAACACACCATTAGGTTAAAAAATACTGTTGCTGTCAACGTAACGGACAAGCTTTAGTCATCAGTGATGGAGTGAGAGGAAAATCAATTGAAACCTGAAAAAAGTGCTCACAAGAGACTGATTAAAGCAAGAACAGTCGTAAAGGATGCAGCTGAGTCTAAGACTGACTTTTTGGCTTCTCGTAGTGGCGGTCAAGCTCCAAAACAAGGGCTCCTACATTTCCCATAATGCAAATCAAAGGCACAACCTAGTTTGTAACACAGACTGAAGATTACTTTAACAACAGTTGTAGTAAATATATACCTGATATACAAAGCAGACTAATAAATATGTCACCCTTTTTTTCTGTGCTTGTCCTCAATAACTACTGAGATAAATATTTAGCTCTTCAGCCACTAAATGTTCCACTGTGTTCTCTAACTACTCACACACTATGTCCGTAGCATGTGGCTTATAGTGGGTTTTTGGTGCCTTTTCCCTGAAATATCTCCCTGTGGCACAGATGAGACAAAAACAGTATAAATGTGTTCCATAAAACATAAATAATTATATGAATGATGCTAAAATGCTCCCGAGAGCCGAGGGGAACTGATTATGAGACATCATCGTCACCTTCTTCACACTCACCTTCATGCCCACATTCGTGTTGTGCATGTCCACGCGTGCACGCAGGTCTTTGTTGGAGCGTTTGCCCAGGAAGTCCTTGACAAACTTGTTGGCGTATTTGAGGTTGTCTCCACAGCCTCCCCACTGCCACGCCTTGCGGTTCTCCAGGTCCGGGGCCTCGTCACATGTGCAGCGCTCCATACGTCCCGCGCTGCAAGCCTTGGCCAACGCGTGAGTAAGGCCCGCCGAGGAGACGGCATACAAGAAGGCTGTCTCTTTAAATCCTGGAAAGGCACATAAGAGTGTGACAAAAACGCGACAGGAATCTTTACAGCAGGTTTAAGGACACTTTGTGAAGTGCGTTCTCTTAATTCTACTTTTCATTTTCTATTTTAAAGAACCAATTTGTAAGACTTAGCTAACAATTGAATCTAAAACCTTCAAATATATTTTAACATTATCAGCATAACGGGAAGAAGAAACCATTATGATTAAAACGTTATGTTTTAAACGCACTGTATTGTAGAGATAGATCCTGGAATTAGTACATTAAACAACTGGCTGTGGCTTGATGTGGATTTTTTTTAAGTTAGCTGTAGCTTAAACTACAGGCAGACGCCCCACTTGAAATAACATAGCAGGGTTGTTCGGACCAGTCAGAGTTGAAGCATCTTGGTAGAATAGAATTTTGTGTATTCTTGGACTCCTGTCAAGTAGAAGTTGCCTTTATTCACAAGACTTGATAATAGTGTTTTCGGATAGGTCTAGATTTGAGGTTTGAAACATTTGCTATACATTTATGAGGACGCTGCATGGTTTGTGCTATGTATCTAAATGAACACAACCTGGAAACGTGTCAGTGGAGGGAGGGAATTTGTGCGTGTGGCTGATAATTACAAATTGCTGCTTTAAGCACAAGGGAATGAATTGCTCTGTGTGCTATTTTTCCATCCTCACTGAGCAATATTTGAAAGATCCTCGAGCCCGTACCTCTCTTTAGTATGTTGGCTCGGTGGCGCCCCTCTAAGGTGCAGTTCCACCTCTCGAAGCGGAATTGATACTGGCATTCTAGGGCGCTCATTGTGATGGCCTCTCTGAGTGTCTCCGCCACGCCCGGGTCTCGCCTGCACATCCTGCGCTGCTTCTTTTCCAGTTTGAGCCGGTCACACAGCTTGTAGTGGGCCCTGCCCACGTTCTCCTCTGGTAGAGAGTTCAGTGGCAGGATAGACAAGGGTTCATTACCTGTCAACCTAGAAGGAGAGATCAGACACACTCAGCTAAAACAGCAAACAGAGGGGGAGCGGAGACATCTTGATAAGGGTTCCAATAAAGCACAGGATGCTGACTTTCCTGGATAAACACTGAGAATTGAATAGATATACTACATAAACAGCATGGGAAGCAAAGCTGGGGCATATAATGCTCAAAAGTCTGGTTAATGTTCAGATGAATTCAGCTTCTCAGTGGTTAATGTTCAGGGGAATTCAACATTTGCTGGAGATTGGGATCAACCTCCAGCACAGGCGTGACTGTGTAGGCATTGAATTCTCTGCAGCGGTGCGAGAGCTTGTCCCTTCTCATAAAAAGGTCTTGACATCGTGTTGTCCCTGTTTTTGATTTCACACACTGACCGAGTCATAGCAGCAGCAACTCCCTAACTACTGAGAATTTCAGATTACAATTTGTAAGCATTCTGTTTGTATGGAGAAAATATTTTAAACAATGGCATGCAGTGAACGTGACAGTCACACCACACACATGTGAAACAGTAGCTAGCTGACAGTTTAATATTCATATCATATCCTGAGGGGCGGGTACTGGAGTATTGTATATTTTCATATGGCCGCCCCCCATGAGCCTGGTTCTGCCCAAGGTTTCTGCCTTTTAAAGGAAGTTTTTCCTTGCCACTGTCGCCAAGTGCTTGCTCATGGAGGGTTTTGTTGGGTCTCTTTAAATAATTCCATAAAGAGTTTGGTGTAGACCTGCTCTATATATAAAGTACTTCGATGTAACTATGTTATGATTTGGTGCTATATAAATAAATTTGATTTGATTTAAGCATGATCACACAGAAGGATTTAAACTCCAACTATAGAATCCCCCAAACAAAAGTCCAGTATTCAGGATCCTAAAGCTGCAATCCATTTGAATTATTACAATCAGAGGAATAGGCTCCAAACATGCTATGGAGAACATGTGGTAGACCTGCAGGCCTTTCGTCAGTTTATTTAAGGGAAGTGTAAATTTAAAAAAAAAAAAAAACAGAAAGTAGGGACTGCCACATAGCTGGCAGAACCCACGAGCAGTGTTCTGAGGTTGTGATGGAGAAAGCAGAGCAATACTTTCATAAACATACACAGGGGACCTGACTGTCAGCCTGGGACCATTTTGGTCACACCAACTGACAGGATTGGCACTGTAGTTCTTCATTATGTGGAATTTCTGGTCACCTTTACACCCTAAAGTGAAGCAGAAAAATGAATGGATATACAGAACTTGAAAAAGTCTTCGGGCCAGCGTGCTTTTGCAGTTGGACACTTTTGTGCAAGGAATGATACCTCAACTTTTCTGGTTTCGCGTTAAAATAAAATGTACCCTTTTCATCGTAAAAAGTGAGCAAAAACAGGGATTAAAACGATTGTCTCAACCGACACCGAGAGTTGTCTGGCTAATGTTTATTTTTATTATTGACATATATGAGCATCACACAATATATTACAGATGTTTATCAAATTGACCCTAACGGAATTTTTACTTCTTCACTGAAGAGTAACCTCAAGCAGATGGAAAACATATTTGGATTTACCCGAGCAGTTCATCAGAAACTATCCTAAAACTTTTTTGTAAAGGTGCAGAGCACCTGTTGAATATCCACATCAGTTTACCTAATTTACCTGACGTGTTGAGCAACGATCTGCATCACATACTTTTTTATACTTCACTTTTAGAGAGTTTTTTAGAGACGATTCCATCACCAGTTATATTACCTTGAGCCCCTCACAGAAGTTCTCCAACTAGAGATTTGTTTTATTAAGTCCAATAACTGACTGACATGTTTCCCCACAGGTCCCCCGTTTCATACCAATGGACTTAATATTTCACATATGCAACACGATATTTTCTTTGCATTGCATTCACAGCCTGGTCAAAAATCTGTGTAGTCAAATCTAAAAAGTGGCTCAGGATTTTCTTGCAGATTGGGTCAGGTGGTTTCTCTGTTTAAAAAAAACGTGTTTGCCTTTCCTTAGCTTGTCTGACAGCTATGAATTTTCAAATGGAAACCTGACAAGCTGTGTCTTGACGAAGATCGCTCCCCCAACACACTTAGGGAGTAAAAAAAAATGTATGGTTTGGGGTGTACGGAGCGAGGCATACACAATGCACGAGGACCGCGTCGCTCTGTGAATAACCTTTTCCTCTGATTTCTTTCATGCTTTGTTAAAATGCACTGTGCTCACACTGCCAAGGAAACATATCCAAAGTGCCAAATCAAACAACTCCAGCTGACCCACTATGCTACATGTGACTGACAACTGTTCCACAACATTTCTATGGCAAGCAAGCAGACACAGATTAAACAAGAGTACCTGTCTGGTGAACACAATGAGGAATTTGAAGAAGACACACTGTATTTCAAATTCGCATTAAACGGTGAAGCAGTTTATTACTGCATACAACTGTAATTCAAATCAGTGCTAAACATAGATTAGCGAACCGAGCCGGCCAACAAATCGTGGTCTTAATTTACCCAATACCACCAACATGACGTGCCCATTCCTCAGCAAGACACGCATAGTAGCACGTCTCAGCGTCAAAACTTCCAAAAACCCACATGCCTGCCAAAACAAGGGACCATTAGAGTGACAGGCCTCAACTGTCCGTGTGACGTCTGCCTGTCTGAGACAAAAAGATGGTCCCAGCTGAGCTGGAGGGAGTCCAAAGATGATATGACACTGATCTCAGCGCCACTGTCTCTGCAGCTTTTTTAACACAAAGGCATATTTCTGGTTAATTACAAAGACAGCCTGGGGGAATGTGTGGAGGAGTGAGACGCTTCACGTCCCCTAAGAAGAAAGTAAAGTTAGATATTATCACATAAGTCTATTAATTCAATTTCATCTATTATTTCGAAATAATAATTTCGAAACTCTCTCATCTCTCAGAGGATGCACTTTTAGATAGTCACAAGTTTTAAATCAGACATGTCAATCACTCCTTTTTTAATTTAAGTTTGCTGAAAATTAAAAATAATATTTTCACTGAGACCCCTGCTGTCACCCAAAATTCCAATATGTTGATCTGCAACAATAAAAGCACCCTACTCAAGACTGAACTCATTCAACTCACTTAGAGGAGTAGAGATTTAGAAAACAACAATCTTTAAAAATCTGACCTTGAAATCTGTAAAATGAAAATCATTATTGTGTTTTCCCAAATGTAAAAAGAGTCCTATATCATCACTGACAACGCAGTTGTCTTCTGGTGTCCTATTAAACATGAGTAAGCGTTTGGACCATTTATTATGGGTTTATAAATTATAACTATTGGCTTTATCAATTGTTCAATATTTGTTACAGCTTTGTTACAGCTTTATAGAAAAGTTATAAGCATCAGATGAGCGCAATATTCTCAGCTTCCAAACTCTGAAAAATCCATTTGACTGAACTGCGGCCACTTTCTAGCCACATGTAGAATAAAGTTGCTTAAAATGAAAATGACTTATTGAAGAAAATGTGAAATTCAGGTATGTACAATATTTCTGCCATACTAAATTATTAGCAACATGTGACTGTGTGTTTTCACATCATGGACCCTTTTGCTGTTGGTGTTTTTGTTTGAGCTGTTGGCACGGCAGCACCACTTACACATGGAACATAATACCATCATATAAAACTCATTGTTATCGTACGTGAGATGGGATTCTTTCTGGTGTTTGCTCAGCTTTGCTTTTTCCATTCACACACTTCTCCACAGACGGTGTCCTCGCAGACATCACTGACCCACTCTGGCTGCTGCGCCTCCTCCGCTGTCTTTCGTTTGGGAATGTTGCAGTTTGCTTAGGGCTTTCTCTCCACCTGTCAGCGCCTCTTATTGCCCGTGACACTTATTCATATTCGTTTTCCAATGCGGCGGGTTCAGTGCAATCGGTTCATTTCACACCGCGGAGTCGGGGAGTCGGTCCCTCAGGGAAATCATTGACTAGTGCTAGACTTTGCCGTCATCGCTCCCTCTCCGGCTTTACTTTACAGTCCAAGAAGTGACCCTCAGCTGATAACTCATCTTCCTCTTCACAGGTTTGGTATGCAAAAAGTTAAGAGAGTGCAACAATGCCTAAACTCTCAGTGGAGAACAGAATACCTATGTCCCTTTAACTTTTTGGCCTAATTGAAATGGCTGCTCCGAGGGAACACATGTGTCTGCTGGTGTGTTCATACATTCAAATCATACATAAACGAACGCAGCTCAATCCATGTGGTATAGATTAATCTTAGGAGGCTAAAGCAGAACAAAAAGTAAACTGTACAAACATAAGATAAAGAGCTGAAAATACTCGCCAAACTATCGGTTCGGCTTTGTAAAGTTACGCTAAGATGTCGCCTCGGGCTCTGGGTAAATACAAGGATAACTGGACCTTATCTGAACAAAAGTAATCAACAGACAATAAAAATAATCTAGAGTCACGGCTGGAGCACTGAAAAGCACGATTTATCAGTCGAGTCTTATCACAGATTTATCAGAACAAAAACCAAAGCGTGACGCTGAAGTGTAGTAATTTTGCCAGGCAGTGCTTTGAAATTTCATCAGCAGCAGCTCCGTCAATATTTCTTTGAAAAATATTTAATGGACTCAATATCAAAAATGTCTACTTGTATTTTGCCTTAAAAACATCAATATTGGCTGACGTCATTGACTTCAGCATCCGCCTGGCCCTGCATTTGCCATATACTTATGTGTTTTTTCACATATCAGAGGGATTTTCACATTTGCATTATTTCTTGATACTGTCAGGATCAATAGTCCTAAAGAAAAAAAGAGAAGAATGTCTCTCTTTAGTGTTTACAAAAATTCATTTAAGTACTGCAGGCAAAGCCAGCATATTTCTGACAAAGTTATTTTTCAATTGTGGAGAAAAGAGTGAAGACAGCAAAGCAGCGGAGTGTTTTACTGATTTTCAGCCAGCGTCTGTTTATCATCTCCACTCCACAAAACGAACAGGTGCTGGCTTCAGCTCTGTGTGTACTTCCAAAGCTTGCGTGTGTGCATGCGTCAATATGGGCTGTTACTACCTAAAGTCAACACCTACAATGGTCAGCTGAGGCAGAATGCATCCAGGCAGAAAAAGCACAAAAGCTACAGTTTCTACACTAGCCTAAACTTGCAGGTTGTGTGGTCTGGTGTCTCCTGGATCACAGGAGACCCCCCTCCACCACCACCACCACCACCCTGCTTCTCCATTTTTTCCCCCCATTCTGCAAACTTCCCCTATTCCCACTGGTCAATTGCTCTAAACGAATGCCAATCATTCCACCCAGCTGTTGGCTCAAAACAAAGCCCCATCTAGACAAAACCACTGCTGTCTGTGAACACAACCCAAGCAAGACAATGACAGACATGAACATGTGTCTTGGAACAGCCACGAAGACAAACTACCACGCTCACCTGATATTAATTTGTCTATTCTAAGACTATAAATTTATGTTTCATTTATTCATTTTGTAGGAATTTAGAACTTGCCAGTGCAGATCTGCTTTTCTGTCCTCCACTATTTCCTCCCGCATTTACCTTAGTGTTCAAAATTCTCCATTTTCAGGGGGGAAAAAAGTGAGTGTGTTTTTCTCAGAAATGTTGGATGAACTTCAGACCACCCTGCCCAAGTCCCATCTGGTGCATCACAGCCCGGGCCATGCCAGAGGTTGTAGGAATGTAAGTGTGTGTGGCATTCTCCCACTGGCCCACTCTAACTATGGCTGACAATGTACTAAAACATGAATAATTGGAAAAAAATGTGAATCAGTGTCGAATGACTCTCTGGTACATGGAGTCCCCAGGTTGTTGTCCACTTCGAAGAAGTTTAAACGATATGAAATCCCGCACTGGATTCAGACATTTTTCTCCTTTCATTACCCAAGCCATTAAAACAAGAAATAGGGGAAACAGTAAACGATTATGTATGAGGCTGAGATAAGATTAAGCACTGGTTGAAAGTGCTGGGTGTTGTGGCTACTCCACACAAGCTGTGACTGACACAGTACAGTAACATGTTAAAATGACTTTTTGAAAACAAAGTAGTACGGACTTAGTGAGTCATTATTAGTTTAGTAATGAGCTTTTCTGTGCTGTCAAGATGTCATGCAATGTCTGTGGCACTGCTTTACACAGCATGAGGCAGGAAAGTCCACTATCTCACATGACTTAACAGGAAATGACCCAATGTTATATCATCTGCTGTCCCTCCTGGTGGTGTACAACTCACAGAGGCCGTGTCAGACTACTCCCATTAATTCTTATGATCATGCTGGTTGTCCACACTTGTACTCTCTTGATACTTTTAATTTGTACCACACATTTCATAAAAACTTATGTAGTTATTTTATCAATGTTTTTGCCCACAATTTTCCAATTCATAAAAAGAGGGTAAAAAAGTTACTTCTCAGCCTAATTTTTTTTTAATCCACAGCTATGAATGTGAGCGCTGGTAGCTGAGCAATGGGATGAGGAGTTTGGGAATGGGAGTGTGGGGCATGGTAAGAGGTTTAACTGCTATGTGAGAACTCAAGGCTTCTAAGGTCAGCAGCTCAGTTATAGTCACTGTGTGACTGGCACAGATTGGGCGCGCAGCAGCATCCACATGACTCCCCTGTTCTAGCCTACACCATGGCACAGAGCAGCCCTGTACCAGCGCACCGGCGCACCAAACACGTTCAGGCACACACACTGAGCTCGGCTCTCACCGGGTCGCACATGCTGACACAAGGCCGAGAGTGCGGCGGTTTGGTGAGAGAGCAAAACAGTTTGACTGTGAGCCTGGTGCGATTCGACAAAGCGGATATTTAGAATTGTGCAGAGAGTGGAAAGCTCAGGGTCGTTCATGCCTGTTGCACATGGGCAAAAGCACGTCTGCCAATAAACCGAGCATGCAAAGTCAAAACCGCAAAATCCAAAACAAAACAGTAGCTGTTTTGAATCGCTCATGCCTCGATAAATACAAGTGGCCCGAGTTTATTAACAGCTATTTGCTCTTTTCCTGAAAGGGCTGCGAAATGCAAGTGAAATTTCTGAAAATGCAACCCGTTATTTATTTATTTATTATAATCTGCCGAGAGGCCTTAACACTAAAACAAGTGTTAAAGGTGTGTATTTGTCTCACAAATATTCCTCAACAGCATCGGTTTCAATGCACTTAACCACAGCTAATTTAGAGTAAGGGTGGGAAAGTTTGAGCTCATTGCTTATATACCAGCATTAACCAGCTCGACATCATGCAAAGGGCAATTTTTCAACATTAAAGGGAGACCCCTGCCATGGCTAGGCCCATTCATGTATGTCTTTCTGTGTCCGCAGTCAAACTAATGCTCAGGCTTTATGGCTTTTTGATGCAAACCTTAGTCTATGTAATACCAATTAGGCAAACACACACATTTGAGTGCGTGCCAGTGACAGATCCGGCTTCTACGAGGTTGTGTTTATGCACGATGATTGTCAAATCATAAAAGGATGTAAAAGGCTAACCTGCAGTTTTGAAAAGGTGATGTAAACTCTTTGTAGTGCAGGTGCACTGGATTAAAAAAAAATAAATAAAGAGTTCTCAGTCTAAGACAGAATGAAAAAGACATCCTCCAGAAGACCAAAGTCTTGAGTGAGGGTTTGTCAATCAGCTAATCTTGGCGCATGTGAAGTTCCGTGTCTCCTCTGTCCAGAGAGGAAAAGTGGATGTGGTCAAGGATGAAGAAACACAGGACATAGCGGTCACGCTAAAAGGCATCATCTCATCAATGCCCGACCACTAAAACTATCTTGAGAATATATTCATTTTCCTTTTTTGCAAATCGCTCCAACTCCATCTGCCAGAATCATCATCACAGTTTTATACCAACAAGTTTCCTTCAGCGGCAGTTTCCTTTCCATATCTTCTGACTGTCCACTGATGACGTGCCCAGCGAACTGCTGGGACAGCCAGTTTTAGCTGCGGCCTCTTTGACGGGTCCTTAGGATGTGATAAAATTAAACAGTTTTTAAAAAGCCATGTATTCTTTAAAAAATTGAAAAAAAAAATGTTATAATATAGCATGAGCCCCATAACAAACCACAAGACACAGTGGAAACCTTCAGAACAAATGTGTGTGCCATTCTGTCTCATTTCTGATGATTCAACCTGTAAACTAAATAGGGGGCCTGTGTTACTTGAGAAAGGACGTGATCGTCTGTCCAGAGAAGTGAAATTTGCTCCGTAAGCTGAAGTCAAGAGACACTTGTACATGTCATGCAGGTTGACCACAGCTGAGCGAACATAGACCTAATTTCCTTTCCCACATTATTTTGCACCAACTCGGCTCCTTTACATGTGATGTTTTCACATTTCATTTCCCCACTCTCCTACTGTTACACACAAAGGTTACAAAGTGAGGAGGACCAGGCTGCTCTCTCAATAGAGGCTGCACCCCCCTGTGGCCCCCACGGTCATGGCAGGCCCTCACACCCAGATGTCACAGAGCAGGGCACTCAAAGCAAAGCAAGGTTTAGGTCAAATCCAGATGCACGAAACAGAAATTTATAGAAAACGGAGCTCTCTCTCTTCAGAGGCCCTGCGGTCTGCTATCTAAGCCCCCGGGTTTGGGTGATCCCACTGCGCTGCAAAGTCAGATCACCGGTGCTGAGAGAATCCTATCTTCTTGGCTCACAGTAAAATGATACCCTTTGAGGCGTGGCTAGGAACCACAGGATATCCTATGAAGTTAGGAAATCCCTCCATCAATGGCACTCCCCGCCCTGCTGCACGTCAGGGCTAATCAGCCTTTAAGGTAAGCCTGGTAATGAGATGCCCGCCACCACTGTCTGCCAGGCAACGCCAGCCTGAGCCCGCTCTAACTCTGCTGCTCCTAATGAGTAGTAATCACCTGGCAGCTCCCACAAACCACCACAGGGGCACAGACACGCACAGGAGGGAGGCAAAATCAGCAGACAGGAGGGGAGGGGCAGAGGGAAATCTTACAGCTTAAAAAAAAACAGCAAATCTGTATCAGAACTTTAAAACACAGTTTGATCAGAAAAACATAAAAAAATTACTTCTCGTCAGCTAATTTACACACATCCCATTTGTTGTCCTGTTGTTTCTGGCGCAGTGCCTTAAATAATGGACCGCTGTGAACAATGATACCATCTAAAAGTGCATCGGCTTTGTTTCAGGAACCAACTGACAGCGGAGCGTTTAAGGATATTGCGCTAATTAAGCAACAATCAATGTGAGCTTCTTCCGGATTCTGCGGTGCCTCTGTAATGGGTACATCCAAGATGCATGACTGTGGGCAGCCTTCCTGTATGTGTCGCACATGAGCTAAATAAAAACAAACTCTTGACTCAGTGTTCAGACTCGGTCTCAGCACACTTTACAAGACCACAGAATGACATGGCTTTTACCAAGACTCATACTTAAGCAATCAGAGTCGTCTCAGTGAGCGCGCTGCGCCCTCACTGGGTCAGCTGGGCAAACAAATCACTTCATTCTGGCGTATAGTAAAAGGTGATCAGGTAAGCTATTCAATCAAGCATCGCCTGTTTATAACTCTGATGATAACAGATTTCTCAGGACTGTAGCACCTGCAGCAGGATGAGGGAAGAAAATGGGTGCTGACATTCTTGTGGCAAAGGATGACAATTTAAGCCGGTGCCTGACTACGCCAGGAATCCCACCCCACCCTGGGCTGCGCAGACTCTGGGCAGGAGAGATTGTGTTTATGTTACACTTATGCTCCACCACACTCTGGAAATTGGGTATGCAACACTGACCCTCTATTTTGAGTAAATCAGTACTCAAGAGGCCCTAGGATGCCTCGTGCGTGTGGAATATTTATTTGAACACGGTCATGTTAGTGTGTCCCACAGCCACAGGGCTGTGCCGGTGTGTCACCGGTGTCGAGTTTCTGGGAAATTTGCCACGGGGCAGTCACATTTTGCGTCCGTGTCACCTGCGCAGGCTCTTTCAGTATGTTTCATGTTACTCAGCTGCAGGGCTAAATCATTCACTGACACTCATTCATATTCCCTCCTCACAGGGCCGCGAAACAATAAATCTGGAGTATCGTAATACCACATGTCTCCCTGCACTGCACAGATGGAGAGCAGACACACAGAGGGAATTAAAAACAAGCTCTAACTGAATAAGTAAATATGCATTACCATTAAGACCATTAAAGATGGTGTGGGTGCCAAATTGGCACATGGGGCGCACATGCTACCTGCCAAGGGCGACACTGCTACAGGGAGGGAGGCAAAAAGAGAGTGTTACATTTGTCCTTCTAATGCAACTTTAGATCAGAAACCAAAGACAGGGAAAGTGCTTGAGATGCTAGAGATGATGACATTTTATTGGGGATGGCTGAGAAGTTTCAAAAAGTTATTAAAGGTTCTATGCTGAACATTGAGAAAATATTTACCCATATACAAAAAAAAAAAAATAATTAAAAAAATCAGTCAAGACACTACAAAACTATCAAGTTTATTCAGATAGCTTGATATCTAGAAAACAAATCGGTGAAACCTTCTATTGGACTTTCAGACCAACATACCAGAAAAGGTAAAGCCAACCTCAAAAGGTCTAGAACACCAGTTTAAAAGGCCCTTAGGGGACACTTCCGCTGCTGTCCCAGATCACCTAACTCTCCTGGTTCATGCACAACACCCATACCTACCATTCATTTGACTCCGCTGGGAAGGCTTCACTGCTCATCAACATAGCTATGTGACAGAACACCATTTCTATATAGCATGAGTGGCCGTCTTGTCAGTTTTGAGCTGTGAATCTGTCGAGGATTAGGTGTCACTTTCACTCCACTAGGTGGATTTTCTAATTTTTCAGAAAAAAGACTTTTCAGTTCCAGGTAGAACATGGCCGCTCCAACACTTGAATTCATGTGAATGGCCTTGCCTTATCTGCCGTCCTGATGTCCTTCTATAGGACAGAAGAGAAAGGTGCAGCCCGTTTAAGTTCAGTAGCCATTTGAGAAAGGGGAGGTCACAGCAGGTTACACTTAAAAATACGAGGCGTCACGGGAATGACTTACTTTGAAGTATACACCCTTGCGCTCTTTCTAAGTTAAAAATCATTTTGTATAAAACATGATTCATGAAACACTAAATTTTTCAAATTGACTTACTAACATGTTCCAATTGTTTTCTCTTTATTATTTTTTTTAATAACTCGATGGAAGCAGCAGCAGCAGAAGGTAAAAACCCTGCCAGAGTTGTGTGATGTTTGTGCTGGATGGGGGAATTTTCTGTGCAAGCTGAGCAGACGTTTCGGCCACCAGTTCAGTCAGTGAGATTGCTTTATTGTTACCAGCTGTTCAGTCTGGAGCATACACACTCACCTTTCGCTCCCCGGCTGTTTTCAGAGTCGACTGAGGATATGATTTTACAAGTGTTTCAGCAAAATAATCAGCCGGCCACTACCTGCCATTCAAATTAGCCAGGGATTTTCTTACAGTGGGCGCTGGCTCAATTGTCAGGCAAAGAATGGGGGTGAACTCCAACATATATATAATACATGTGTCTGTAAGTTAATACAAGCTGCTCATACTTGTCCCAAACAAGGTTGTCAGAGCCAAACAACCAATGTGCTACAGCCACCAGCTGTGCGCTGCGCACAGGACGCGCGATCGGCCCGCAGTCACTAATGTAATCAAAACAAGCCATGTAACCAATCCAAATCAAACGAGACACGTCGTGGAGGTTCCGAATAATGTTTTCACTGACTCAGAAGACAAGGTGGGGCGTGAGATGAAAAAAAACCAAACAAACTCTTTTACCTGCTTTCAGGAACCAATCAAATCAATGAGAGCAGCATCATGGACACACCGTGCGCCCTTACCCGAAATACGCTGCCGTGGGTCCGGGCAAGTTGAGAAGATGCACTATAACTGCGAACGATAACCATCCCAGGAGTAGATGTCCATCCAGCATTTTGCTGCGGCTCCAGGGCAGATCATTTCGTTTCTCCTGAGTAGCTGTGTAAAATCCCTTGTTGAACGCTCGACACCTCTTATAGCCGGCGGAGAGGAGCAGCGCTGCGCTCCTCCCATCACAGGGAGAGAGAGGCAGAGAGAGAGAGGGGGAGGGAGAGAGAGCTGATTCACAGTCTCACGTTTCTTCTCACTTCTATTAATTTCTGATTGACGTGCAAAGTTTTCCTCTGTGGCCGTCGCGCTCCTTTTTTGAGCTGCGAGACAGCCTGAGCTGGTCTGTATCCGATAAAATACTCGTTTGCCTCCAATCTGTGACAGTTTATCTCGAGAATGGAAAACCCTGATTTTGATTAATGCAGAAATACCAGTGCCCCAACACTTCTTTTAATCAAACGCGAGCGCATGTTTGGGCTGTAGTGCAGACTTTCAATGTGTGTTTATTCTTTGTCAACTTTTGTCTCCGAAGTAAAGAATGAACTTTTTTTGAGTACATTAGCTCCATGTTTATCTCCACAAATATTAAAGGAGAACTCTGATATTTTACAACCTAAGCCCAAAGTTTTTTAGCACTAAAACTTCACAAAAGACATAATTTTGCTTGAAAATGACTCCAGTGTGGAGTAAACAAATTGGTGAAGTACATTTATTGCAATTCCAATTTGTTTCCCAACATCAGAAGGCAGAGGAAAATAGTGCCCTTCAACAATCCTGTCTGGGGAGCTCTGTCAGTGACAGGAAGCGGGAAAGTTTGTTTGTTTTATACTGCATCCGTACAGTTATTGAGTCAAAACATACGAATGTTTCACTGCAGGTATCTACTTCATGTTACAGACATAGCAGCATAGCGCTAAAACATTGTGAGTGGTGTAACAAAAGCAATGTATTTCCAACCTTTTGACTTGCCCAAAGCAATTGCATTGTATATGCTTGATGAGCTAATCTATCCAAGCTACCAAACCCCATACTGGAATAATTTTCAAGATGCATTTTATGAAATTTTAGAACCTACAACTTTGGAAAATGGGCTTAGGTTGAGAAATACCAGAGTTCTTCTTTAAGTATTTTACTCCACTATCTAAAAGCTGGTGTTACTAGTCAGTGGATATACAGTAGTAAGAAACATATGATGTGCTTAAAAAATATTAAGTGTCCAATACTAACAAGTTAAAACCAGCTAAAACAGCTAAAACAAGGTATTTGCTCACAAGGGTTGCATTGCTGCGCAAGAAGTACTTTTACCTTTCAATAGTGATCAATGGTTTCTCTCAGATAGCATCTTCTCCACCACTGCGTCATGGTATGGAAAAGTTTGTTCCAGACTCTGCATTAAAAACTTGTTAACTCCTCATATACTGTGAAGTCTGTGGTAACTTCATCAGATTAAAAAAAGCCATCATATACTGCACAAAAGGCTGCAATGTGTTTAGTAGGTTTTTGGTTAAAGATTGTCCATTGAAGTTAAATATCAGTCTGAGCTCCCTCCTGAGTAGACACAGCCATCAGTCCTCCTGAACCACACACACTGAGAGGGGTTCACCTGCAGTTCATAACTAAGAAAGCAGATTTGTCCAAAATTGTAACTGTATGCGATTTCACAAGAGCAGAAGAGGAAACCTTTAATCACTTAGCCACAAATCAATTGGCAAACTATCAGAGATTCCTACAAGTAATCTGAACCTTTTGGCAGGCCTACTCCTGAAAAATATTTACTCTTGCTATGCGTTTGATTGCTTAAGATTCAGAGATTATCAAAATGTTTTGTTATTGTCATAGAAAACCTTGTACCACACTTGTATCGGGAAGTGGGAGGCTTTAGTTCTTAATTAAAACTGTTAATAATATTGGTTTTCTTTCAAATAAACTTTGCTCATGGTTAAATGCCAAGAATTACCAACATTTTACAGGCATGACAGTAATCGCTATTATCAGCAGCATTATGGATCCCTCAGCTAAGATGACCTCTCGATTTGTTGATGATATCCACTGACTGTTTGCCAACTGAGAATTTCTTTTTTTCAAGGACAACCGTACTTAACTCCTGTGTAAACACCTTTCAGTGGCTCAGCTACCTGACATCTTCTGTGTCCACACACACCTTGATTTGTGGCACAAAAAGACCGAGAGAGAAAGAGAAATACAGAGTTGCATCTGAGCTTGGGAAGATTCCAGGTTTTCCCAGCTACACCTGGGCAGCCCTCCTGCCAGGATTTAGGGTAAAGTGTATTCATTCCCTATCCCGAACAATATACAGGCACAGATGGGCCAAGTGTCCTCACAGAGCCAAATGTCTGCTCACTGTGTGTAAACAAAATGACACCTTAACATGGAGATTAAGGGTGAGTAAACCCCATAATTACAGTTGCGTGTTTCATATGATATCAAATCTCTCATGATCACACCTGTCAACAGATCACCACTTATTCAGCTTTCTGCGTGGCACTTTTTTAAGCATGAGTGAACATGACAGGTTGATTGCTGTATTGTGGACGGCAGTCTCAAAGCAAGTTTGACATTTTGGAGTTTATGTTTATTTGCTTTCTGACGGGCGTAAGATGAGAAGATTGATAGCACCGTCAGGGGTTTTGGATATAAGGTTCAGCTTAGTTTTTAACTCAGCACAAAGACTGGAAACTGGTGGAAATGGTTAGTCTCACTCTTCATACCTTTGCAGGTACTCAATGATTATCACATTACATCTCATTTGAAATGTAAAAAATGGTGTTTTATGATGGAAAGGTAAGTGTGCAACTAGTTCTTGTCCAGGTGTAGTGGCTCATGTTTTGTCCTAATAAGGGGACAAGACATGGGCCATTAGTAAGGGAAGCTGTTTCCCTGCATTTCAGGTCTCTCTAGGACTTGGGCCAAATGTTTGTGTAGGTTCTCAGTCATCCAGGTTAAGGTAGTCTTAAGTGCTTTGGCTGAAGGCATCTGGACTTCTTTTTGGTTTTGAAGGTGTTTCACTTTAGTTCAGTTCAGGCTTCTTCAGTTCTTCAGCATCCTTTCGGATGACAGGTGAAATGTCATCAAAATCAAAAAGTGCAGATGCCTTCAACTAAAGCACTTGAGACGACTTCGGCCAAAGTATAAACTCAAAGTACTTCTCAACTACATTTTTTCAAAGATGGATTCTGTCATTGTAGGTCATGCTGACAGACATTTGAGTGTTCAATTTTTGGGAAAGTTCAGTTAAAATTAGTTATTGGATGCTCTTAAAAAAGGGGGTGAAACATAATGACTGACAGTTAAGCTCTGCTTGCCACTGGGCGAGGGGCTGTGTGGGACGGAACTCCCGATCGCTGCAGCTCGACTCTGGCTCCAAAAGATGTCACCTGCACAAGATGACAGTATCGAAGATATTTTGGCTTCACCATTGTGCAATAGGAGGAAGGGGGCGACACGTCGTCCATCTTTATTTATGTCAATGCTTTGGACAGGTACAGGAACCTTCTCTTTAAACTCTCCATCGGAAACCAAATCAACATACGGTTTCCCAAAATGTTGAACCATTCCTCTGACTTGTCATATTCAAGGTACATGCTGCTTTGCTGTTTTTACACGTGATACAATACATACATGCCTAACAGGATTAGTTAAAGCAGTGAGACCTGTGGCTGTAATTTGTATGAATTTTCTGCGCATGATTTCACTTTTAACTCATACTCAATATTGTTGGAGAAATCACTCAGGTGAGCGTGTGAAAGCACAGGAATGCACTTTTAAAACATTATCAGCTTGTCAGTCATTCCTAAAGGGCAGTTATTCAAACACCTACAGGCCCCCGTGGGCCCTGCTTTCTTGATAACACCTGGATTTAAGCAGATCAGCCGGAGGGTTTGTCAGTACATGACAAGAATGGACACTAATCCTGAGCTATACCCACTGGTCCTGCTTGTCTCTTGAGTGGAATAATTGATTCCCACACCCTTCTTAAAACACACTCGCCCCCTCTTCTCAGACCTGGCAACCAAGAAAACAAAGCTTGTTTCTTTCTGACGTCGAGGGAACATGGCCGTGAGGACAAAAGCATATGGGGTTTTTTTCACCAGTTTTCCTACGGGTTGAAGTGAAGGCTGTCATAAGAGTTGTAGGTGGTAGCAGTTTTCTTTATTACCTCCCTGCTGTTGGAGGTACTATTTTTCCCTCCTGTGCCATTTTTCTTCCTCTCTGAAGTATTAACAAATTGCATTATAGAATTCTTATGTATTCATCTGTGAATAGGCATACAAGATAACCACAAACAAATTCGCCCTGAAGTAAAAGAGTAGAAGAGTCAACTTTGTTTTTCACCAAGTGTGGCTGCAATACTCAGGCCCGATTACAGTGCTTGCCTGCAGTGTTACGTTTCTTTGCAATTACAATGAGGTACCTTTGGGCATTTAGGCTAGTCTACATTCTGACTATTCATATGCGTTATGGGACGTTAGTGCTGTGTGAGGTATTTCCTTGAAAGGAACAGTCTCCTAATATGCATTCAGTATGTAATTTTGATAGCCACTCTGTGCAGAACGACCGCTGCATGGTCTTATCAATTAGACAAATAAAGAGATCAAGAAAGATGTAGGTAATATTATGCGAGATAGAGTGTATCTCTCGGAAAGTTAACACAAAATATGATATTGCTTTCCACATTTAAAAAAAAAAGAGTAAAGAGCAAAGATTAGAATCCCCTCCCTCTCCTAAGAGTCTTATGAATTAGCCTTGGTCTGACCTTGTCTTGATATCACATCCCTGGAGAGGAATGTAAATCATATCCATCCAATCCCAACCCAGTTACCACCAAACTCCTCGTTCTCACCACCCCTACTCCGCTGCAGGGCCACATGATCTTTTCCATGTACCAGACATAATTTGTGGCTTAGGTTTGGAGGCTGACGGTGCGTCTGCGCCGCTCTGCTGTTTCAGGCGTCGTCGGGTGCAGCATGTGCAGCCGTTCTCAGGAAAAGTCCTGAGGGGCTTTTGTTTTTTCTGAAAGCTCAGTAGAAGCACCGTCAGCTTCACCTCCCGTGTTGATTGGATTGCATCACAGAATACCTTTTAAAGGAGGAGAGCAAGGTACAAAGTAAAACTTTGTACAATCCCCTACAATATAGTAACTAAATTAAGAAAAAGGCTTTAATATTCTTGCTTTATACCATCTCCTAGATTCACTCTGTGTTCAGAAACTAACGACAGTAGCTGCAGTTTAAAGGAGAAGCAGCCTACTAACAGAAAAGTGGAATTTAATCCTGCCACTTCATTTGTGGCATGTAACCCAAGGTTCATGCACATTTTCTAGTGAAGTGTTATGACACACTTGAGCCAAATTGTATGTGAGCATGTGGGGGCTTGTCCGTTTTTCAAAGTGTTTAAGAAGACACATCTAAGCTGCTGCTCTCGGAGGAATACGTCTGATGCAAGTTGAAATGGTCGGTTCCAGTAAACAAGATCATCCAGTAGGGAGAGGACTTCTTTTTTGTTTACTTAATTAAACCCTTTATATTTAGTTAACGTTTCCATCCCATTGGCAGCCGATATCTTTGCTCGTTCAAGCATTACTTGCATTTCCTGTCTTGCAAACAATGACATTAATATCAAACTAGGTTTTTTTTTTGTGTGTGGGGGGGGTTGTCTTTTTTTAATCACCCAACTCCCATGATACCAGCCACTCTTTGGTTTCCTGGCAACCTGTCAAACACCCACACTTGTGGGGTGTTTAAACACAGCTATTCATCCACGCTCAACTTGTCTCGCACAGCAAGCATCTACACTGACATAGTCTCAACAACAGAGGTAAAAGTGAAGCGTCAGCGCCAGGAAAGTGCACGCTGCTGTGTGAAGATGGGCGACGTGGGAGACAGACAGTGAATGGGTCATGTTCATCACCAGCATGTGGTGTTGATGGAATGGTATGATCTGCTTCACTTAGCGTTAATGGAACAGCACAGAGTCCAGCCGAGCAGCTGCAGTCCATGCAGCCTCCCTCTCAGCTGATTGTGACCCCAGATGACCCAGAGGGAAATGTCACTGTGTGGAATGGAAAAGAGAAAAAGAGGAAGGAGAGTGGAGGAATGGAGCTCTCTCCGTATACTCCGTCTTGATAGAAAACACGACACCCTGATATGTTCCTGTGATTAAATATCCCACCATTACATTAGTTACTCCTTACATGATAGATAGTTCAATAAGATGACAGACTACATATTCAAGTGCATATATCTTCTTCTCATCGCTCCTTTAATTGTTTAAAACCTTATTTTTATATATTTCACATGTTTTGAGTGACAACGCTCAGGGAGACTAGGTTACTCTGTTGTGGTTCATCCAGAAAGGGAACTGGGGATTATTTGGTCAGTTTTCCAATTCTGTTGAATAGAAGCAAACATAGATAGAAACTGTGACGTCAGCGTTTGGGTCGTGCCTGTGACCATCAGTAAGAGACAAAGGAAAGATGACCAATTGTTTTAAACAGCAACTGTGTGATGTTGTCTTTGAGGTACAACCCTTCCAAGGAAAGGGAGGAGAGTTGTTCCTCAATAAGTTATGGCACACCCAACGAGCTCCCACCTAGAAACAACTCATCTGTTTTCCTTCCCTTCGATGTCCAGACACGGGAAACAAAGCAAAAAGCTCTTCCTTATCTTCGTGGTGGCATTGGCGTCCCTATCCCCACTGCTCACCTGAAACTGAAAGAAGTTATGAGATCTTTGGAATATCTGAGTAAAAAAATGGATGTAGTGTTTTTAAAACATCTCAAACAAAGGCAGCATCTACAGACATTGTCAAAATAAAGTTATTCAATTATTCAAAAGTAAGTGTCTTAGCTGCCTTAAAATTCTAATTTCACTGAGCTTGAAAAGACAAGTTAAAGTAACTTTGAATCATTAAAACATTTCATCAACTTGACACTAACAATTTTAACAGTGTACAGAATGATAAAGGGGTCAAATTTGATTTACTATTTATTGTTAAATTTTGTTAATATCAAGTTACAGTATGAGCAGAAATTGTTTCCCAAACACTAAAGAATCAAAGATTAATAGTAAATGTTTAAGTTATGGCATGATCATGATATCCGTGGCTTCACAGGAAGAGTTTTTATCTGCTAGCTTGTTTCCACATACGTCTCGCAGAAAGACAGTTCAGCAAGTGGCACAGATGTTCCATGAATTCTTGTAATGGATGGGTGGTTAATGGATGGTTGTAGGGACACTTCTGGGCTTCAGATGGCCAGTGGTTGTGTTATCCCAAATCCAGTAACAGTGTGGATGGTGTGAGGGTCAGACTTTATAAAACACAGTGACCAAGTGCCAGATCATAAGCATGAACCCGACCTATTTGTTCAGTCAAGTGTTGGACTATATCAAAAGCATTAGTAATGCCTAAAAGCAAAAAAGCACGTTAAAAGGACACGGGGTGGTTTTAACATTCTTATTTAATCTGTTGCATTTGGAATAATATTGAACGTAAATGCATAGCAATGCTGACATCTAGTGGTGCTGCTACTTTTGTACACGTAAGAATCTGCAGTTTGACTTTGTTTGTTGCACATAATGAAGCCACTTGAATGAATAGCATTACAAGCCTCACAGCCCATCGGAAAACTATTCATGGAAAACTAAGTAAAGTATGAGAATGTGAGCGCCTCAGTATGTTCGTGTCGCTTGATGTTAGAATAACTGTGCTGTGTCAAACAGAGGAAGGCTGACTGAGGCCTATACAGTTCAATGACAGCACTCTTAAGGTTGACCTGTGGATAACTTTGCTGAATGACATCATCGTCACAGTGAGGTCACCGCGGGCACACAGAGGTGATGTGATGTCCCTCTGTTTGCTTGGGCTGGGGCTTGAATGGATTGATGACAGAAACCGAGTTGGTGTGGGGAAAAACGTGCTGATGGAGAACCAGTTTGGAGTAAGCTCAACAGATTGTAATAATAGTGTCACTTTTACAAAAAAATTACTTGACAGACTTGTTTACAGAAGTTAAATATGTTTTACATGTATTTTTTACTATGGAAACTACACAGTCTACATTTGGCTGATATGAGCTGAACAGATTTTTCTCATACATTTAACTCCCTCACTGAGTTGGCCTCTGATTCAGTGCTGACAGCTACATGGGGAGAAAAATAGACCAAGTAGAGCTGTCCAAACCCACAGGCTCCTCTATGCAGGGCTCTAGTTTGGTTATTTAGGGACAATAGGCTCCAGCCACCCCCCTGCCCCCACCCCTAACAGGATAAGCTGTAGAAAATGGATGGATGTGTCAAAAGAGTAGCACCAAAAGTGAAAGGAAAGATTTAAAAGAGGGTAGCGGGACCTGCAAAGTTGTTTGGTTTAGAGACGGCGGCACTGACCAAAAGACAGGAGGCAGAGCTGGAGGTAGTTAAAGATCTTGAGATTCTCTGAGTGACGAGGAGGGAGGGACAGCAGAGGTCGGACGGTAGGGAGGCTAGATTGAGGTGGTTGCAGGATGTGCAGGATGATTCGCTGTGGTGACGTCTAGAAAACAAATAGGTAAAAATGTAAGAGGAAAAAGATCTGTAAAAGTCAACACTACAGAATATTAATGAATGAGTGAATGTTCACTCAATGCCGGTAGTTCTGATTATTATTACTTATAGTAAAGTTATTATTATTATTACTATCATTATTATTGTTAGTGGTAGTAGCAGTAGTAGTATATAGCCGTAATATAATTTTTTTGTGCTGTGCTGATCTAATTTACAACTTTTTGAATGTGTAATGATTGCAATTATTCTTATCACTGCTATTAGCATTACTTTGACTGTGACTTTAATGTCTATAATTACTGCTGACTCTATTTTTTAATCATCTCAGGTGAGCATGGAATATTTTTGTCTCACAATGAGGTAAAAGTAGGTACAATCAAATCATCTCTCTTGAGTGAAGGTACACATGATAAAAAGAGAATTGAAATGTACATGTCAAAGTTTTATGTAATATTGTCCTTATATTGTA
>KV751351.1:2101795-2118758 GCA_001698575.1 Mola mola
CTTTTAATGTTTGCCTCCCGAATTCTGTCACGAGTAGACGCGACAGACTGATTCCCCCCTCAGTTCTTGGTGTGTTTGGAGAATAGACATTAAAATCAATCAGCGCAGATTGTTGTTTTTTATTTATTTTTGTTTTTTCCCTCCTCAGTTAAAATCTCGGTGCGCGTTTTGAGCGCGCATGTGGGCTTTCTGCTAGAGAGGCTTTTTCGAAACTTTACAAGGATGATATACCTTGGATGTTTCCTGTTGCTCTGTGGGCTTACGCATGTCATGGCAAGTTATCCCATCTGGTGGTAAGTTTTTTATTTCCATTATATCCCGTGTTTTAAAATGCACAAGAAGTGCGTGCTTACCAAGCCTGCTTGTTCACGCAGCGGGACCGTCGGTGCCGGTCATCCCGAGCTTCATTTTGCCACGTTTTCCACGTTTAAAAACTTTATGGGTTCAAGGTTTTAAAAAAGGAACAAAGATCATTAATTAAAGGGAGCGTGCGTAAATAACGTTGTGACTGGATTGTCGGAGAACCTACCTGGAGACGCCAAAGGAACCGATGGGCCATTTCTGTCTCAAAGTAACGTGCATTTAAAAAAAAAAAAAAGGAAAAACATTTGACTCATGAAGAATAAAACAATTTTTGTATCCAGGTTTGTGCAACAGGTGCAAAGTTTGTTTGCTTGCAAGTGTGTGCATGTGCATATGTGAGCGTGCGCGAGGGTTCCCTGTGTATGTGTGTATCAGGGAGTCAAAGTGGCTCCTAGAATATGAAATCCTGCCCAGCGTTAATGCTTTGGACAATACAACCCTTTTTTCTGTAAATATTTATAATTTTTCAATGTTAAAAATGTGCACAATGTTTAAAACTGAATTATTAATTCACTTTAAGATAAATATTGATGAAGGCTCAGTGACTAAAAACCTGAATGTGTGGTGGTGGATAACAGGATATAAAAACTTCCCTATCAGTTGGTTGCAGCATTTAACATTCTGACGATATCAACGACTGATTGTATTTAAACTTTTATTGGCAATATTTCCTCACATTTTGTTTTCTTGCACCATTGGACTGCATTATCTTCTGATGTTCAGTTTCCAGGCTTGATGCATCGCCACAAACATAAAATCATAACTTTATTTTGTGCGTTAAAAACTTAAATAATACCTGTATTTACAATAGGTCCTTCACTATTTGGGGTTGCTTTGATATTAGGTGAAACTCCTACTTCCCTTTGTGGTAAATCTGATGAGAATCTAATTAAACGCAGAACTGGAGGTTAACCCTGATTCAACACTGGATCCTCTGCAACAAGAGGTGGGAAAAAATGGTACCTATTAGTTTATTCATGTCAGACCTGACGCCACCACGCAGATGTTCAGTGTATTTTTATTTTAATTGTATGTGTTTGATTATCCGATATGAGTATGTTCATGACTTTGTTTATTCGGTGCCATGTTGGTGATTGACACGCTGTATTGTGCACATTGGTCTGCACACTGGTAAAGCTCGGATTTCAGTCTCATTAGGTTGTTTTATTTGTTGTTGTTCTTTTGTGCAACCAGCACAAAACAATGCTTTCCATTCCGTTTTGACAAAAGGTTTTGTCCTGATGGGTTGATGTTTTCTGGTGCGTCGTGTCTTTGACTTCAGGGGCAAAACTGTAAGTGGCAAGGAAAAATAACAGGAGGAAGTTTGCTATATCATCCCACTAATACAAACGTTAGACTGCAGAAGTATCTCATAATGTCAGTTTAAGACAGAATATTGACTCTGATATATGATCACTGGTCACTCATTCAAAGTAAAATACCGCCTTTCCTTTTTGATCACAATCATTCACTTTTGAACAGCATGTCAGCTATCTGAGAGCTTTCAGTCCTGTTAAAAAGGCAGTGCGATGTGGTGCCGAGAGACTGTGCTGATCTTGCTTTCAAGTGGCCACCAGGGCTACGTCACCCTACAGCACAGCAGTGTCGGAGCACAGGGATAGGCACTAAGACAGGTTCATGTCTGTCTTTTCTCGACCTGCCATGACATAGCCTGGCTGCACCCGCCACCCTACCACCCCCTTCCCTAGTCCACCCCACCTCAGAAGATAAATACCTGGAGGTGAAAGCTTGCTGCACATTCCTTTTCCCAAACATATTCTCTTGATGTCAAAGTCGGCTCCAAGGCCCGAGGGCCCACGAGTAAAGTGGTAATTCTAAGGTACCCTGCTTGGGCTTGCTGAAATATGCATTAAACCTGCGCTGGATCCACTTAGACAAGGGGGAAAGTCTGTGCTGAGACAAAAATTTAAATGTGATATAACTTTTGCGTAAGTATTTATTCATAACAGGTTTCAATTTGGTGTTTATTTGACAACGTAAACTTTATTATTATTTGTGAATGCTCTTTTTATCATTTACACTGAACACCAGTGTCCTAAGGGGACATTGGACAGAGGATAATGAAAAAATGAAAGCAAGCGCACTTATTACATGCTTAATATTTACTTTAATTAATTGTTAGGGCTGGAATGCAATAAGATTGTTCAATAGCTTATTTAAAAGTCATAAATCAACTCTGATGGAACGTGCCCTGCCTCCTCTTTAGGCCATTTCCTAACACAGGAAGAGCTGGCATGGATTACTCAGCCCCACTGAGACAGACAGATGCGCAAGCAGAACACTGACTCATAACAAGGTTCAGGAAGATGACCTGGCCGAAATCTGTGAAAAAAAAGTTTTTTCACACTTCGTCCCAGCAGGAAACTCCAGAGAAAAAAAAAAATCATATGACAAATTCAGTTTCTCAGCAGTTACTCCTGCATTTAGGAGCGATCATTTTGATAACGATTTTGAGATGCACAAGACACACTTTTTTTTTCACGAAGGAGTTGATGAGTACGAGTTGATGAAATCAGTGGAAACCTTGGACACAGGACACACTAGCTCTTTATAGGAAAATGAATCAGATGAGGTTCAAGGCAGCCTGACAGGAGACGAGTACTTATAAAAACCAAAAAAAAAAAAAAAAGAAGGATTTGAATGATGAATTGCTGTACATAGTGTCTTCAGGATATCGTCTGTGCTTGCTGTGCATCAGTAGGGAAAAATTAAAAGTCTGCACCAGTTTGGGATGTGCACTCAGCTTTTTGCTAGGAAGGATGTGCTTCAGAGTATACGGACTGACAAGGGCCAAAGAGGGGTCAGCATCTAACAGGAGCGCCCCTGCTTACTGATGGATGTAGCAGACAAATGTGGTTTCCTCTATAGTAATTTACAACTTGCCATTTCTTGCTCAGTTGATGTTTCATTTATGATTAACTAGTGCAGTCTAGTCTGTGGAAATTAAGTGAGGAATTCACTAAAAAAAAACAGCATGACACACACACTCTTTGATAGCTCCAGGGGAAAACAACAGTTGTTTACCAACCAGGTCATATGACTGCTTACACACACCTCGATGCCAGAGAGACAATATTGAAGTTTAATGTTGAAATTTATAACCTTTCTCTGAAAACATAATTGAGGTATTCAAGGTCGTGATGATTTGCTGCTATCGTCAGCCAGGGGTCATTCTGCTGAGATCTTTTCTTGGGCTGTGAGGTTTTTAAAGACAGCAGCCTGGGGCCAGTGTCAGGAGTTTTGGTAATCTTGTAGTGATCAGTAATTAGTCCTTGAACAACAGTGAACAGGTCAGTGGATACTGAGCTAAAAGAGGGTCAAAAGACACCGCACACCTGCACTACCTACTTTGCGCAGAAGCTGCAGTGACTGTTATCGAACTTGTATCGCACAGATAATGCTGCCAGCGTTTGGTCTTTAATTAAGAGTTGAGGCGAAATGAAGATTTGTCTCAATTGCCAGCAAGCTACTTTGTAATTACTTTGCAGAGTATTTGCCAAAGATAAGAGGAATGCAACCGATAAATAAAATAGTAATCAAAATGTAGATTTTTGGGATTTCAATTAAGGCAGTGCAACTCAGGTCAGCAGCTCATGCAGTGAAAGAAAAATGGAAGCAACATTAACACTTAAAGAACACATATGTGTTTTTTTAAAAGATATAAATCAGACAAATTATCCACCTGCATGTGTATTTAGTACACTTGTATAGCCAATAATTCTTTATGTGATGTGGAAACGCTTACAGATAGAAAATGTTTCTTAACACTGTCTAAATTACATATTACACAGTTATACAATGGATGTCTCATTTGTATGATTACTAGATAATATAAGTCCTAATTATGAAGACAATCAAAATCAAAAAACAGAGAGAAAGTAATAAAGGCAGCGAATACAGAGATGTAATCAGTGAACCAAGTTTGCACTTGTTGTATCCCAGAATACCTTCCTCAAAGGAAAAAGAGGGGGGTTGGGTTGTGTTTTACACTTAATACACTCTCTGAAGTTTCATTGTAGGGTTTGCACTCTTATTAGCCTAAGCTGAAGGCCTGTTAAGTGTGCGGACACTTAATAACAAGGTGTAGCTTTCCAAGTTGTCAGCTCACGGCCTATGAAGACTTCTAAATGCATTGCGGACTTTCATCTTAGACAGAAACATGGCCTGATTCTCTGCTTGCAGGGCTGCAATTTCAGTATGCACAAAGGCCAGGTGTCTGCACAGAGGGTAGTTGAAGGGATAAAGGATGAACGCCTAATGGTAGCATCTGATGCGGCAAATAGACACAGACAATCATATGTACTTAGACGTAAAATTATATTGCACCTAAAGAGAGAAATTAGTCCTCCACTTGAGCGGTGTTTAATCAGTGAATAAAGGGTGTGAGATGAAATCATGAAAATGCACTGGCATAATTGACTTCCTCCGTCCTTGTAGGTCACTGGCAGTGGGCCACCAGTACTCATCCCTGGGCACTCAACCGATCCTCTGTGGCAGCATCCCAGGTCTGGTGCCCAAGCAGCTGCGGTTCTGCCGGAACTATGTGGAAATAATGCCCAGCGTGGCTGAAGGGGTGAAGATTGGCATCCAGGAGTGTCAGCACCAGTTCCGAGGCCGACGGTGGAACTGCACCACGATCAACGACAATCTAGCCATTTTCGGGCCAGTGTTAGACAAAGGTAATGTTACAAAGCAAACACATTCATGTGAATTTTAATCAGATGTGTAGCTTACTTTCTTAAAAATCATCATAGTGCTACTTCCATGCAAAGAACCAGTGTACTTCGAGCACAGGTAAGAAATATATTTGGTACAATACCCCATGATATTCCTTATGTTGCAATTTGGCAACATTTGGGTGGTTCACTTGATTGGTCTTGATTGACAAAGATAACCAAACATGACAGAAACGCAAATACTCTATAGAAAAATAATACATTAATAGGCCTAGTTTTATTGTGTAATATCTTTGTAAAGACTGACTTTTGAAAGGAAAGTGTAACACCATTAAGTGATACCGAGCTACTGGAACTTCTTCTAAGCTTTTGCAAGGTCTTAGTTCTTCAAACCAATTGCGAAAAGGCCAGAACCAGAAAAAAATGAAAGTGACTTATTATATCTCTAAGCTGATTAAACCTTTAATTAACAATTCTATATTCTCTATCTAGTATTTACATTAGAAAAGCTTCACTCACTGCGCCCTTCATCCATTATGCTCATTCAAATCCCTGTTTAAATAGACTGTGGACTGAACAAGCTCTGAACAGCCTGCATGCATGAAATAATGTACACAATTACAACGAGTGAGTTCTTTCTTGTTGGAGTTTTCTTTAGGAGGGAATTCCCTGGGATGGGATTGTTCTGCTGTACAATCCTTTGAAGTGCCTTACACAAGATTATAATTTGGTTATGGAGTCTTCTAAAGTAGATTTCAGGCATATGTCAATTCACTAATCACTGGCTCAGACTGCAGAAATCCCCACTATACAATACAATGCACAGTTTTAGATGTTGTATACTTTGTTTCAGGTAATAATCTGAGCATTTGATTATGCAACGAAGCATCTTTAAAGCAAAGGTTTGGGAAATTCTTGCCCAGAGTTATTTGAACCATTTTCATATCTTATCTGAGAGATACCATATCAATCTTCTGTTCTAACTCTTGGCAAAAAAGCAAATGAGAGGATTTTTAATAAATTATCTAAACATTGCTTTGATCCCTTTAGCGGAGAATATTCTCAACATGGTGTTCCAGAATGCTCTTTTCAATTCATCCTTCATTTTTGATAACTATAAAATGAGTTACAGGCTGGAAAACACAGCAGTTGAGAGTTGAGGATCTAAACCTGTCACCTAGTTTAGGGAAGATTGATGGAGGTTAATCAGGGCAATTGCTTTTAATAAACTCCTGAGCTAGTTGATAGAAGATGCTTGAGCTCAAGTAGGTGGCTAACGATAGGGGTTCTCAGTCCGATCCCTATTGTGGTGCAAAATGCCACCTCATCTCTCCCGTTGCCTACCCTTCCAGGCCTAAATTGCAGGGGTACTCAGTGGAAAGAGAAAGCAGCTACTGGGCTTTAGTGAATCATTTTGATTGGATTAAGGTCACTGAGGCCCTTAATAATGTGAGAGGTCAAAGTGGCTGGATTAAGTGCCTTTGTCAGAGGCCAATGAGAGTGACTCAAGGGCTCACAGGCCTTTGATAGCGCTGAGTAGGAGAGGGCTTCCATTTCATTGGATTTGATTGATACTGGTGTTTTTCTGTGCAACAGGGCCATTGTCCTCACTGGTGTCTGTTTGTCTGCGATTCAGACTGTTGTGTGTCGGTTTCCTCCTGCCTTTCTGTGGGCTCAAAGAAAAGGGAGGTGCCTTTATAGTTTTCAGAGGCTTAGTTCCTATCAGTTAGCCCATCACCGCCCATGTCCTTCTCATCGTCACTGAGTACATAAGAAGCTTGTTTTACGGAGGCAGATTAAGCAGAGCAGAGTTGGAAGACATTGGCCATTTAGGAGAAAAGCTGTCGTGTGAATTGATTTGAGGCTACAGGTTAGAGAATATAAAGACTGAATGGAAAAAATTTTACATGTTTGGCCTGTTGGTTTCCTTATAAATATACATGCATGTAGATGCTCATGCCAAGTATGATGGTACATTTGCATAACCACACGCAAACATTCATCTTTCCACTATCCTCAAGTTCCAATACATCGAAGAGTGAAGTTACTCCTGCCTCTAAAATGCACAAATGATTCTTCTATGTTCATGTTCTCTCTCCCTTACACATCGCCCGATCCTCTATCTTACGTTTCTCTCTCACTCCACACCCCAAATCACAAGCCCTACCTCCAGGCTATGTCTGCGTCAGCACTCATTAATTTACATTAACCAAAGTGTCAAAACATGCACTGCTGGAATCTGCCTGTGATGAAAGGTAATAGAAAGCTGCACAGGTGTTCTTAAGTCTGCAGAGCCGATCCCAGAGCGGTTTCGGTATTCTTGGTATTTACAGAAGACCTACTTACTATATGGGTATAATCAGGCTCTGGTTTATGAGTCATATGATAGAATTAGTGAGCGCACCTTTGCAACAGAGAGTGGACAGCTACAGTTTCACAGGTGTTACCACCCACACAGGTATAGACATGAATCCTCATCATTATACTCGAACCCATTAAATTGAAGGGAGGCTAATAGGAAATACTTATTACGTAATAAGCCTGTAGAAGCGATGCAAAGATTCATACCATTGTAGCTCTGATTGATCTGACCATTATTTTCTTTTGGCACCCAAATGTTGCCCAGACTCTAAATACCAGAAAATCAACTTAATGAATTTACTGAAAATCCCATCCAAACTAACTGGGAAAAGATCAGGGGATGTGGGTTACGACCTATGACCTGAGGATGAGAAAGTGTAACTATTTAGGATGAGCTAAAAGGTCTCTGCTTTTCACAAGACGTATGTCCCTCCATGCTGGGGGAGGGAAACTTGCGCACCAGTATATCATTAACTCTGGGCAAGAAAGAAAGAAGGGGTGTGTTAAATGGAGTTGATGGGGGGACCTTAGCCCCACTCCCTGCTGGGCACTGCTCAGAGCACAATATCTTCGAAACCATGAGATTAAGCAGGAGAAAAAGTGCTTTTCCCCATTCACACGCCCTTTAGATTGTTTTATTAAACCATTTGAATAGGGATTTCCCCGTCTGCCGACAAGCGAGGTCCAGCCAATGCATAGTTCTCTGTTGCTATGACTTAACTTGGTCCCCAGTAATCACTGGCTAGGGCAAATTTCATATAAAATATCTGGGACCATTGTGGGACTAACACAGCGTGACAGTGGGGGGACAATAGAGGATTCAACCCCCCAGCAGGTTGTAGGGACCACTTGGCCTACCCGGGTCTGGAAAAATTTGGTGCAGGCATTGTCAGAAAAAGTGTCCTTAAATACCATAAATTGGTCATAAAACCAAGAAAAGCTGAGCAATTAATGTCAGGGCTCGTGTTTCCAGGTGAAGTAAATGGTTTGACGGTAGAACAGCACGATTGTTACATGATACACAAACTAGGTTACTTAAGTTAAAATGTTTAAATTTCAAAACAAAAAAACAATAGACAGTAGACATAGACAATGGACATTCATACTAATATTTTGAAATTTGAACATTTTTTATTATAATTTGCATTGGAACTGGCAATAGGCTCAAAATGTATTGTTGAGGTGTATCTATTGACTGTCTTCTGTGTTTGCTAAAATGGTATTACGTGGAATAAAATTATACAATTATATCGATCAAAAGGTGTTGGTTTGTGGCTTTGTGGTGAAGGCTTGTGTCAGCCAGTAAGTGCTTTATTAACAATAGCATCATTACAAAACCAGCATTACATATTCATATGCTTGAATAAGGCTAACCTGTAAAACAAGACCAGTTTATATATTATATTCAAGTATTTTCTTGTTGGAAATTAGCATACGTGACAAAAACCTGGGCTAGACAGAAGTCTCAGTCTCAAAGATTTACTTTCTTTTCTGTGTTAGCCATTCTGCTCAAACACAGAGGGAATATTTAATTTGCCCCATCTCCTTTGCTCATTTTATTCCAACACAATCCTGTTTTCCTTACTCTTTTCAACATCAGTGTCAGTCATTTGTAAGGTCACACTTCTGAAGGAGTTACCCAATATTTCATTTAAGGGCCACAATTAGTAACACTATTTCATAAAACAAATACCAATATTCTGTGATGCATTACATACAGTATATTAAATTTCTATGCAGATGACACAATCTTGTATTGCAGTGAAAACTCTTACTAAAATCACAATCAGGTTTTGGTTAAAATAATTCAAATTAGGTGTATATGCAGAGGCTTTTGTCCAGTGTGAAATTTAGTTATAGAATTACCTTAAACATGTTAAATATGCTTTAATTGGAGCCTTGGACATATAATTCAACAAAATTCATAGCACCAAAAATAAAAACACAAATTAATCACGGTAGAAAGCCTCCTCATGCTCTGTTCAACATCTTATGGCCTTGAGCTCCACTAACAGCACAGAAACTAATATAATGAAGATTTTACAAGCCCTGTAGTGTATGTAAAAGGTGGGAGAGCAGCAATGTGAACATTAGTAACTTTGTGCGAATAGTATGCAGTGGGTGGTGGAAGATGCCAATAGACCTTTTCTCTTGCATCATTGTTTCTAATGCCCTTTAGTCCTCAAACTGGTTGGAACCTGCTGTAAGGGAGGAGCTCCTACTACTTTAGCTTTATACTCCTCCTTTTTTTCTTTTCCTCTGTCGTTCTGGTTCTTTAGACTAAGGCATGTGAAGTCTCTCTATCTATCCCATACACACATGCACACACAATTGTAAATTTCAATATTGATCTGTAGTCCTCTGTTTGTTTGTGTCTGTTTTTGTCTCATGTACACTTGGTGTGTCTGGTGTGTTGATCTTGTACTCTCAGTCTCTTTTCTTGTGAATGTGCAAGACCATATATAGATTTAAGGCAACCTCCTCGTTATGATGAATTCTGCTGTGAGGAAAGAATGCTGTAGCAATGTCCCTTTTTCCCGATTGTATATCTGGACAACAACGTCCCAGCTCAAGGTTGAGTCTGTGATTTGTCCCAGTGTGAGGAAGTTTCCTAACCTTTCTAAAGCTTAATTGAGTCCCTTAATTATAGGCCTGTCAAGCCTGTCTCTTCCCCTCTACTCTTAAGAAGATCCTGATTCCTCTGAGTCATCCGTTAGTTATGTCACGCTGGCTGTGTTGGCCTTATTCAGACGAGACAATCAATGTCCAGGCCAAATAGACCCACACTAGTGTACTTGGGTAGATACAATGGTAATAGATTCTTAAGTATATACGACTTGTTTGATATTGGGGTTTTTATTTTCTTTGGTTACATTGAGAAGTATTTGCATATGAAATAGAGCAAGACCGAACACATGTAAGTATCCATCAAAACAGGTAGTGACCGGCATTCTTAAGAAATTACAGCTATGACCTTTTTATGAATTTAACAATCGAAAAAGTATTAGCATCAGAAACTAATGTGACAAGCTATATCTACACAATTCTGCAGAGGTATATTGCCTCAGAGTATTTCTCCCCAATGGTTTATGTCTCACAGATATCTGAACTTCTCTTTTTAGCTACTCGAGAGTCAGCGTTTGTTCATGCTATCGCCTCGGCGGGAGTGGCATTTGCTGTGACTCGTGCCTGCGCTGAGGGCTCTGCCACCATCTGCGGTTGTGATACTCGCCATAAGGGCCCACCAGGCGAGGGATGGAAGTGGGGTGGCTGCAGTGAAGATGTGGAGTTTGGAAGCATGGTGTCCCGTGAGTTTGCTGATGCAAGGGAGAATCGCCCTGATGCGCGCTCGGCCATGAATCGCCATAACAATGAGGCAGGGAGAATGGTGGGTTTTCTAAAAGCTCATCTGACTGTGTTGCAACAGTTTTTCTGATCATATTAACATATTGATTTTTTTTCATTTTTTAGTCCCTCAATGACAACATGTTCCTGAAGTGTAAGTGCCATGGGCTCTCAGGCAGCTGTGAGGTTAAGACATGCTGGTGGTCTCAGCCGGACTTCCGAGTAATTGGTGATTACATGAAGGACAAGTATGACAGCGCATCTGAGATGGTGGTGGAAAAACACAAGGAGTCCCGTGGATGGGTTGAGACCCTGAGGCCCAAGTTCAACTACTTCAAAGCCCCAACAGAGCGAGACTTGGTTTATTATGAAAGCTCACCCAATTTCTGTGATCCCAACCCTGAGACGGGCTCCTTTGGCACCCGTGATCGTGTTTGCAACCTGACCTCCCATGGCATTGATGGCTGTGACCTCCTCTGCTGTGGCCGAGGTCACAACACCAGAACTGAGAAGAGAAAGGAGAAGTGCCACTGTATTTTCCACTGGTGCTGCTACGTCAGCTGTCAGGAGTGTGTGAGAGTCTATGATGTGCACACCTGCAAATAAAAACTCCTGTTTTCTATCATTCCTCACCAAAACTTAAGGGCTTCAGTTGGCAGAACAAAAAATGGAGCAACCTATCTACAAGACATGAGAGACAGTAAAGGTGCCCATGACTCCACTGGCAGACAGCCTTGTGTCATGTGCCATGATGCTAACAAGCACCTGGGATGGTTGAGTACATTTTGACATTGCAGAAAATTTGCCCATTTGGAACTGTGATCATGGTGATGGTGGCAACGATATCGATATATCTATAGCTATGAGCAAACACTTTTCATATACCAACGTAGAAAAGGAGAACTATTAGCTAATTGACAAACACCATATTGGTGATTTGTGTGTGTGCGTGTGTGTGTGCTCCATTAGTAGCTTTTGTTGAGAATAGTACAGCACTGACAATGCTTTCAAGTCTATGGGGCAAACAATGGAAATGTCTGGAAACTTTCTTTGATGTTTAATCATCAGATTTACGAGCAATTTTTCAGACACTCAACAGCATGCATTCTCCTCCTCAACATTATAAGTATGTATGTGTATATCTGAAAACTTACATTATGGTTGTGTGAAAGAGGGTTGTTTTTTTTGTTTTTTTAATAGTGTTAATATACTACTGATGTTTGGGTAAGAATGCACTTGCACCTGAGTGAATGTAGTTATGTTATGTTATGCTGCAATGTGTTTACATATTCTCTTTTTTGTAAGCTAACAGGCTAATTACTGCTTTAAACGATTAATTTAATTTTATCCTGAGAATAGACATAAGCCAAATCAAATGAATATCGGCAAAACGAGAACATCCACGGCCCACATATTTCCTGAAACACCTGAAAACACTGGAGCTTTTTCTTAAGAGAAACTATGCTTTGAACTACATCGAGAGTTATGACCAAAGACAAGAAAAGAAAACCTCCTCCAGGTCTGCAGTGGTCGGCAAGCTGTAAGCAAATCTGAAAGGTCAGCACTTGTGCCCCATTGAGGAATATGAAGCATGTTCTCATTGTTTTTTATCAGTATTAGTAAAGTATAATGACTGGATGTGGGGAAGCTGTTATTTATAAAATGGATATTCCAAGTATATTTTGTTTCAGTTGTTTTATATGTTAAATATTTTATCAACTAAAGGTAAATTCTGTAGTCCCTGGTCAAAAAAATTTAAAAAAACAAACAAACCGCAAACTAAGCTGTATCATATAAGGTCTGTATCATGCAGTATAATTTGCTGTTGTTGTAAAATGATGACCAAAACCTGTGCATGTGACGACTCAACCACTGTGGCTTCTTGTTCCCCAAACTAATAAACAAGCAGTATCACTGAAACTATCAATACTTCCCTTACATAATGCTGCTAAGTAAAGATAATATTTTCACGTGTGTTTGTGTATGTGTGTGTGTGTTTAGGTCCCTGTTTGTGTTATCCTTGCATCTATCGATTCTTTCTGTGAAAGACATCTAAAAAATGTGAAGTTTTGACTAATTCTTACATACAGTGATTTCGATTTTAACCAAATAGATGAAAATACGGCTTGTTATTTTAGTGGCCTATAGTTCTGTAGTCATCATAAATATCAGGACAGAGGTTATTAATTTTGCTCTCCCTTAATTTGAGGAAAAGTTACGACACAGTATTTATTCTTACTTGTTTTTTTGTTTTTTTTGGAAAATGATAAACTACTGAAAGCTGAGACAAGACGTCTAAAAAAATAACTTAATGTTTTTGAAAAAGTGTGCGTGCCATTTCATTGACAGCCCTACTGTGGAGAGGTATGCAAAGTCACTGATGAATTACTGTTTACAGCCAACATAGTGCTACTGTATGTCTCAGGCATGTATAGTTCCCATATTTTAATCAAAATTGCCCACCCATGATTTCTATTCATCCTGACTGAAACATTAATGAACAGCCATAACTGGATTCACATTTTAAGATATCTTTAATAAAATACGCAGCAACATTATCAGTTTAAGATTTGTTATTTTTTACTGTACACTTTATTTGTTATTGATCGCTTGATGTTCTGAATTTTTGTTAAGTCTTTAAATCCAAAGGTTTGTACAAACTAGTTTTTTGCGTTTTTATGGATTTCTAAACTTGGATGTTTTTCTTTTTTATAATTATTTATTTTGCAATATGTACATATTAGTGGTAAAAGTATATATTTGCAGAAATTTGTTCTTTGGAAACAGTGTTGTGACTCGTAACACTGTAGTTTTTTTACCTCATCTGTTTTGTTTTGTTTTTTCCACTGACTGCACGTATCGTTTGTCCTACTGCCTGTCATAGATTTCTTAAGTTAATTCTGTAACACCAAAATAAAGCAATTTAAAAAACCCTACTGTTGTTCCATAATCTATGACTGAAACATTACATTATTTTGGTGAGTATTTTTGTGTGTACTATGTGCCAACAAAAACATCCAGCCAAACAAAACGGATCGATGGCTAGAGCCCCCCCAAAAAACAACAAATTTGTCAATATGACAAATATATGTCTTGAAACATTGCTAAGGAGGAGGTATGAGGATGTTGTTTGAATGAAATATGAATAACAGAGTGATACTTTGAAAACACACATGCAGCATTTATTATATAACTGCATACACAGAGAAAACAACCAGATACAGAAATGCACATGCCACAGATGAAACAGGAAACCGTGTTTCCAAGGAGCACCAAAAAGTGATGCACATAGTTAAGCCTTGCTTATTGCTATTTTCAGTGATACCTCCAACATTTTTATATTCAGTTGCACATCTGTTGTGAACTCAGTGAGGTTTACTTGTGTTTTTGTATGCATGTGTTTTCTTAAGTTGCTGTGCCACCATAGTTCAGAGAGCCAAAACATACTTTATGTAGAGGAAGCTGAATTTGTTTAAATGTAATAAAAAATAATACTAGCCCTGTAAACTTGTTTGCACTGAAAAACCGATCTGCATATGGCATTTAATTATGAAGACTATATTACAACCTACCGCAGATAATACTGATGTTGATTTCTTAAACCCAAAATGAAAAATCAAGTCACATTCACATAATATAATGACTAACAGATTTAGAGCATATATTAAAGCATCGACCGCGGATTTGTCAAAGGACGAAAGAAGAAGAAAAATAAAGCTGGACTCATAATTTGATTCCTTTGAGAGACTGCAGAAGCCAGCTGTGCTTTTTGGGATAAATAATAATAACAGAAATAAAAACCTCAGTGATGAGAGTTTAGAAATACACGGAGCTTTGTTAAGGAGAAAGGCCTGATCTGAAGACAGATTAGGGATTGGATGTGAATAGAGCCCATCAGTGCTCCGGTTCAGCCGTTGGACCCCTGATAGTCTTTGAGCCCTGCGACAATGTCTCCACCAGAGGCCAGGTCTCACTGCTATCTAACCCCATTATCTCGCAGAAAGATTGATACACACCCCCTCAAGAGTGGAAGCACCACAAAAAGTGATACCCTTCCGTTCTCATTCATGTGGATTCATTAGTCTTGCCCACCCCAACATCAAACTATATTTTAAGCTGTCTTTCAAAGTTTGCCCAGCGACTAAACCTCATTATTTCGGTGAACCTATTTTCCCAGACATACATAAAAATGCTTTGACATTTAAATCCTGCAGCATGATGGGAGATGAATGCAGACTTGAAGGAGTGTATAACTCCTGGGAGCCAGCCAGGTTCAGGTTTGCTTTGGTGACTGGGAGGCCGTGAGCAACTCATTCCACACCTCGACCTTTGGCACTTTTCACACCATCTGAATGGGAGAAAACAAGTACAAGACATGAAACAGATCACAGGATGGACGGAAACTCCGGCCCTGCAGCAACGCTGTCTTTTGGCTGAAGGAAATGGGCCCTTCCCTTGAGCCAGACCCACCTCGCAGCTTTGTCACCCAAGTGATACGAACATTGTTAGCAGATAGTTGCCAGAGGAGGCTACGGCGGCTCCAGTGAGAGAGATGGCATCCTGACTGTGAGAACTTCGACACGACTAGACTGCAAGAGACACCACCCAATAACCATATAAATGGGAGACAATGGGCCTAATTGCAATCAGTGTGCTCTTTTTCTCTATGTCCCGAGTTTCACCCTGACATTCACAGGAGACCACTGCATGCATTTCAATAAAGCCAGACAAGAGCGGCGTAGATACAGTGAAGGGGTGCAAAGGTCCACACTCAAATGACCTCATGCAAATACTCCCACAGAAGTCACACTTTGGTCACATTCAACTTAAGTTTCCCTCTTCCTGGGGCCTTAATTGTCCGCTCTGCATGAAAATCCCTGCTGACAAATATGGCTGTTATTATATTCTTAACCAGTCGGTTACCAGTAGTTGATGCCCTGACGTGTTCGATTTTGTATTTCATCTGTGCATAAAACCTTGAGTTTTAAAAGCTGGGTGACTTTAATGTTAAGTATGAATTGGGTTTAACTTTAGCTTTTGTAGAATGTGGTAGTCAAAGCTCCTCTTGTTTATGCTGAGGCTTATATCTACCAAAGGTGACGGGCCTAAAGCGGAGCTACAGAGGGGAGTGCACCGTGTGGGCATTTCATTATGTAGGTGGCTTTGAAGCCAGTCTTTTGATGTCTGTGTGTTCGTATGTCTGAAGGTAGATCACTAAAGCACTTTTAGCACATTCAACACATCAGCCTTTGTAGACAGGAGGATCATCAAATGTAAAAATATATATTTTTTGGAATATTGTATTAAATATTTGAGTGTAATTACTGTGTTTTATTCTCTAATTAAAATATTGCTTATTAACAAATTCTCCTTACAATGTTCGTATGGCCTTATACTATATAGCCTTACTTTGTCCTGCTTTTATATTGCCTGTAAGTGAGGATTTCTCACCTCTATTTTCTAAAAAAAAAATAGATCCTGACAGCACTCACACGTTCACCCAACACTTTGAGCCACTGAATTCTAACTTCAGATTTACCAATGTGTTGTTTATCCCACAGTGCTAATCTATTTATGCCACTTTCGGATAAAAATTACACAGAGCACACAGACAAAATAATCTACAGATAATTCTTTGCAGTGACATGAGACAAGCATTCCTCTAATGGCCCGGTCAAAACATCTCCACATCTGCAGCAATCGTGGCATTATGTTTTCGCTTTTTACAACCCAGGGAGGGGGACGTGCAAAGTATTTCGCCTGCCGTGAATAAAGATGATGCGTTATCTGCAAGATTTCTAAAGAGGACAACCATCATCAGAGGAGACACCTGTAAAGCAGCCTTATCCCCCTTTTGAAGTGCCTGTTTGCAACAAAGGGATTTTGCCACCTCTGGACTTAGAAGAGAACATTAGTCAAACTGGGGAGATAACAAGGGGGGAGGAGGGGTGTTATGGGAAACATACTTAAGCACTACACAGTCTGCGTGTGTGCATTTCATCACCACACCTACTTCCCTGACTCAGGTTTTTCCAGGGAACTCTCTGTGTTCAGCGGTGTGCTGTAAGATGTGGTCGGAAGGTGAAGGGGGTGTCGAGCCTGGAGCTTGACAGGAGTCTTCATCCAAATTAGTGTGGGCTAGAAGGGAGAAGGAGGGAGACATAATCACTCATTAGTCACCTTTTCACCTCTCTGTA
>KV751351.1:2128058-2179408 GCA_001698575.1 Mola mola
TGCTGTAGGAAAATACTTCTGTATGACAGTGTCTGACATATTCAGGACGCTGAGAAAAACTACGACTTGCTACTCATCTGCTAATTCACGGCTAATTCGGTTACTTCTTACATTAACTAACTTGCTTGACTCTGCCTGATATTTCTGTCCTTTGGATTAATGTCTGCAGAACTGTATCTTTTAAGTTTGATGTGATTGTTTTATTTTTGTTTTTTTCCAATTTTGGTTTTAATGTAGAAACAGTGGAGCACTAAAACATCACTTTTACAGCATGGGATTATCAATCTCCCTTTAATGGGTGGATAATGGGTTATATAAAATTCTTTATAATTCTTTATATAAAAATCTTTCTAAAATTGCCACTAAAAAAAATGACATGCTGCCTTGTACTCTCCATAAGTGTTTGCACACTAACACAATTTTTTAAAAGTTGCTTCCCTGTATCTGAAATGAAGCAATAAAATGTAATTGAGGTGAGTGGAAATTCAGCATTAGTTAATGAGTTTATAATTGCAATATTGTATTGCATTTTTAGGAATGACAGTAATTTCCCCATTTTCAGAAGCGCATCAGCAATTTAACAAACTAACAATAAATACAAGAATTGTTTTCCCATGATGAAATCAAAAATCAGACCAGCGAGCCCAGATTACTCCTAACCCTCGATACAATGGTTAATTGTCCGTCACAGAATTAGTTTTAAAATTCTTTTATTGGTTTTTGTAAATCCTCGATTGACTTTCCCCTGTCTCATCTGGCTGACATTGTTAAAACACATGCCTGATGGGTCCCTTAGATCATCTGATTCAAACCTCTAGATTCCTGGTGTGAGGATGCACCATATTATCATTGCTTTTTCCTGAAATGGTTTTGTTCTTCCCTGATGAATGTTTTTATCTTGTTTTAAACCAATTTTATTCTCTCCTTTCTCCACGTCTACCAGATGACCTCCATATCTTTTGTCCTTTTAACTGTTTTACCCTCCTGTCTTGTTTCAGTCTAATTAAGGTGTTTGAGGGATTATTCATTCATTCATTCATTTTCTACCGCTTATCCTGTTAGGGGTCACGGGGGGCTGGAGCCTATCTCAGCATCTTGGGGCGAAGGCGTGGTCACCCTGGACAAGTCACCAGTTCATCGCGGGGCTCACATATAGAGACAAACAACCATCCACACTCACATTCACACCTACGGGCAATTTAGAGTGACCAATTAACCTACCCCCAGTTTTGCATGTTTTTGGAATGTGGGAGGAAGCCGGAGTACCCGGAGAAAACCCACGAGGGATTAAACACACCATAATGAACTGATCCAATAAAAATGATGATAGTGTTGATAGTCTAGGAACAGCCAAACTTTTGTGAATGCATTGAATAACTTTTACTGTAGATCTGCACTTCATATTGCAATGTTTTGAAAATGATCCACAAGTATATGCATATGCAAAAAAAAAAAAAAAATCAGAAAACACAGCTAATGCTGAATCTGAACAAAGTAAATAGCAATTTTCTAATGATCAATACAAGTTTAGAGTATCATATAGAAGAAAGAATCACATATTCTACTATCATCGCATGGTGTTTCTGGCCTTCCACTGGGGTTAATATGCCGCAGCTACACATCGCAGACACCTACTGTTGTCTTAAACAGCTACCTGGCAGCCTGCTTGTTATCCTGAGATAAATCTTTGGTTCTGTTGCTGCTTTTTTTGGTGTGTCAGGCTAAGTTTTGGCTGAAGTTCCAATAGTCATGGTTCAAGACTGTATCGGGCTATAACACCACCATCTCCACAGGATCTGTATATTGCAAGGTTCCATGGCAGCAGTAGGGGTGGTGTTCCCTCTCTGAAACCCAGTTTCAAAACTTTATGTTTTCAGGGCCCCCAAAACACTTTGTGTAGCTTTACACATTGTGTAAAGCTACAGCCAAAATGCAACAATAGTTTACCGTACCCGTTTCTGTTGAGTACGTTTCTGTGTGAACAGCCCCTGAGAAGCTATCAAAAGCCAACCAGCTTTAATCAGTTATGTAATTAAACAAATTCAAATAATTCAAATATAGGAAGAAGACTCCGAAAAATACTCCAATAATAACTTCAAACGAACAGAATTATACCAAAAAGCTGGATGTCTCCAATGTTCCTGCGTGATCCAGCAGCTCGGGAGACTTTTGTACTCTTCTGGATCTGCCGGCTAATTGCAGGAAGTCTGCAGCCTGAGGTTTCTGTCTCTGCAGGCGACGACACGAAGACTCTGAGAAAGGCTATTTTATCTGTTTTCTGTTTCTATCTGAAACCGATAAGACTGCTGACTGTTGACACAGAAGAGGATGTGGCAGACAGAGAAGTCATTGTTCTTGGCACTGATTTCCAACTGGGCACCACCAATGTTCTTGGCTGATGCAGCATCCACCTGCATCATCTTTTTCATTAGAAGATCACTGTTTGAGTAATGTCTCACCTCTCACATGCCAGCATGCATGTTTTTAGTGCATTTCAATTTGCGTTATGGGCATTAGGTATTTCAAGTCTTCCAAATGAATTTCAACATACTGCACTAAGCCCTATATTGTGTAAAACTATGGAGCTTCTCACATGACCTGTGAGACTAGTGACTGTGGCCATTATGCTTGACCCATTACAGTTTGCATATATGAGTCAGTCTATGAAGTCACACATTCTCCTGAAGTGGCTGGTTGAGCTTAACATCCATTCAGGGTTACTTGTTTGGATAAGAGACTTCTTCTCCTGTCAACCACAGAGCTTTTTTTTTTATGTTGGGGGTGCTCACATTAGCACCGGCTGCCCACAGGGCTATGCTCTTCATCCTGTGTTATTCAGTCTGTTCACAAATTAATTTATGTACATTAATGAGGAACAGAGATTGTATCACAACATTGTTTAAGTAGGTCGATGATAAGAGCATTAGTTAGCCTATTACAGAAAACAGACTCTTCAGAAGAAGCTGTCTGTCTGGCTCATGCCCAGGCCCTACAAATATGGTGTCATCATCTGCACAAGCCAAGATCTGAAAACAGAGCCTGTTTTACATGATGACCAACAAGTTGTAAATCGTCTACCATTGTGTCATTGGCAAGTAAGTCAAGCAATTGTTAAGAAACCCCCAAAGACCCTTTTACTTTCTGTATGTAGTGAGCCAAAGAAAAACTTTCACCTTGGAGGACGTTAAAGATACTCTACCAACTCTATTTCTCTTGCTCTTGCTCTTGTGAAAGTATTATCGTTGTTGTGGACAGCAATGACAGGGAGCGGAGTACGGAGGCTTGTGATGAGCTCAACGGAATGTTGACAGAAGATGAGCACTGGATGTGCTGTTGGTTTTTCTGAACAAAGGTGAGTGAGGCTTATGAAAAATTTCACACATATATCATAACCATGTATCTTCAGGTTTTTCCTGTTATATACAAAAGTGGCTTCTTGTGTTTTCTCACTGTTTATTGATTGATTTTTGTCACGGATTGTAGGACCTTCCAGATGCTACAGATGCAGCAGGGGAGCCACTTCTACTAGCTCCTCTGGGAGGACACCAAGACGTTCCCAAGCCTTGGGGTCTCCTTATGGATGCGCATGCCCCGAAGTTCGCCTTCCAGCTCAGCTCTCTCTTCACCACAAAGGACCAGTTTAGTGTCCACATAACTCTCAAGTTTACCCCAATGTGAATGTCAATCTCCCACTACATTTTCCCTTCACATGTGAACAAGACCCAAGATACTTGAACTCCTCCACTTCGGGCAATGACTTTTCCCCGACCAGAAGAGGGCAATCCACCCTTCTCTGACTGAGAACCATGGTCTCACACTTAGATATGCTGGTCGTCATCCCCACTAATTCGCACTTGGCTGCAAACCGTCCCGCCGTGAGCTGAAAGGTCACTGTTCAACAAAGCCAAAGGACCAAGTCATCTGTAAAAAGCAGAAACACAATCCTGAGGCCACCAAACTTGACTCCTTCCGCCATCTGGCTGCACCTAGAAATTATGTCCATTAAAATTATGAACAGAACCGTGACCCTTGCAGAGTCTAATCCAAACTGGGAACGAGTCTTACTTACTGCCGGCAACACAAACCAAGCTCTGGCTCCGACAATACAGACATCGAATGGCCCATGACAACAGGCCGTCTACCCCATACTGCCTGAGCATCCCCCACAAGACACCTCGAGGGACATAGTCATAAGCCTTCTCCAGCCCTGATGGCTGAACAAGGTGTCAGTTATGGACAAACTGCAGCTACCACAGAAGTGCATTAACTGAACACCTCACGTCTCAGAGACTCATGCTTCCTTATAATAGGATGAAGTGTTACTGAGCTGCTTTGAAGATGTCTCAGAAGATCATTGAACTTTTTCTGCCTTTTTAACTGCCTACCTTTTTGAAAATTGTGTTCATCTTGTTTGTTTGTGTTAGCCTTTTGTAAGGGAAAAGCACTGCAATTAAATAACTTGGCCTTTTTTTCCTGCATTTGTTTTTCAGACTTGACTCTATGCAATAAAATTGCATAGGACTCCCCTTTATTGGCAGTTTTATTGAGAAAGATTAACGAGATTCATTGATGAAGTACTAGCATTTTACAACACACCCAAAAACGTGTAATAGCAACAAGATCATCACTCTTAACCTGTGAAGAAATGTGATTCTTTGAGGTGGTTTAACCACCTAATGTTTGGCTCTAAGCAGTAATGAGGAGAGCACAACCTCTTTCACATTTAATAGTGCTTGCAATTTAGCACAGCATTTTTGCAGGTTGATTAGGCTGCTACGGTTCATGCAACCATGCCTATAACACATAGCAGGAGAGGATTGTGGTGTTTTCGTGTTTTTTTGTGGTGTTTTCGTCTTGGATCTCCTGAAATGGTTGCATTGTGTGAACTCCTCCCCTGCTGCTTCATCAGCATGGTTTGTGTGTGGCAGCAGTACTGTGTCATATGTAAAGGACAAGCCTTTTTTTTGCACTCTTCTTTAACATCTTGCTCTTTTTTAGTGCAACCCCAGGTACAAGACAGCAGATACCTTCTTTCAGACCAATTCAAAACAAATAGAAACACTAGGAGGATCGAGGAGAGCCACTGCTGTTTGCCTATGGAGCATGGAAAGGTGGATTTAGCTCTACTGCAAGGGTCTTTACTGTATCCTTGTCTTACTACATGGTTTATTGTAAACGTATGTTATAATATCCCCACACAAATAAAGCCTGCTTTTAAACACTTTATCTAAATACAATCTTACAATACATGGAGGGTTCAGCAAAATTTGGAGATACTCTTGTTTTAAAGATATTATTTTTGTTGATCATTATTTCTGTTTCATTTCATATGAAATTAAAATGTTCTTATGCAAAAACAATAATACAACATTCAGGGGATTTCAGATTTTCATGATCATTAATTGAAAATGTGGAACAACTTTGTATTGAAAACTGACTGAATCTACAAGAATCAAAAGAAGTGTTATTCAGTAAACACCTTAAACACACACAATAAAAAAAAATATGCTGAAAGTAATCTCACATCTGGCAGTGCAAAACTACAAATTATGATTGCAGAGGGAAGTGGCATTATGAGACTTCTCTGTGTGGTCCATCAGCACCTACCGTATATGCTCTTTTCCCCTCCTGCTGCCCCCTCTACTGGCGGTAGCTGGGATAGTTCATCTTGGTTAGAATTTATACGGCTCAGCAATAACATAGTCAGGCTTTTCCTTATGACCTGGTTGTCGAGCAACAGGAAGTGAAAGTCGCAGAGTTTGAAAGCAAACACCTTTGCATATACAGGTCATCACCAAAACGCTCATTTGACAATAAAATATTCCACTTAACACGCATTGATACTACACAAAGTGTAGAATACATTTATGGGTAACATGCTGCTCCAATTGTATAGTGTATCCGTTTCCATCAGATATTTTCTGCAATTTACATTTTCTCAAGCTGCAACTTGTAATAAATATTTATAAATCATTTTAGTTACACAATTTAAATAAGACTATTCACTGCAAAAAAAAAAATGCTTCAGGAATTAATAAATCTAAGGATATTAAGAACCTAAATTAATAGACCTCATTTCACATAATCAGAATTAATTGTCCAAAAACATAAGTAAGGTATAAGCCTAGTTTATCCTCTACCATTACGTCTGCTGTAATTTGCATTTTCTAGTGTTGCAACTTATATTAAACTGCCATGTGTGACATTAAAATGATTTGGATTCCTTTGCAAATTGCATTTTAGTTATACAGTTTGTTTAAGAATTATCACCAAAAAATTGCTTTATTTTATGTATTTATAAATACATAAATCTCATGATAACCCTTCACAACCCTTCATATACTGTATGATCACGTGTCAAGTCAAACTATTTTCAACTGACTATATCAAGTGAAATAACACTGGGTAACTTAAACAGTTGATTTCTGTTGATAGATAAAGGCCAGTTTAGGGGGCATTGCCCTATTTCATTGTCCTTAGTGTGTTAATACAAATAGACGTTGACTAAACAGAGAATATAAAAATTGTGATTATTTTATATGACTGTTATTATATTTGGGTTGTGTTTTTACTTCTTCCCTCCTCACTACAAGTTAATTTTGAGGGCCATCGATATAGTTTAAACTTCTTGAAAAAAACACGACATCGAGATGAACTTTCATCAAGCCTTCATGAGTTTAGCTAAATTATAGCCTCTTGTGTTATCAGTCATCGTCTCTTCTGTACAAAAAATTGCCACGTAAAACTTGTTGGTCAATACAAAAAAAATGTTTTATACGGGCAACAAATAAATAATGCTACGGGTATACTAGTGCATCTACTAGTGGATTTTCAAAAGTTTAAGAAACTGAACATTTAATATATTCCAGAGTCATTACACGTAAACTGGGCCTAAATTTTGTCAAGTATTTTACTGTTTTAATTCCCATGACTTTGGCCTACAAAAAACAGTCCTTAAAAAATAACATAAATGGTAGATGGGAAGGGCAATTCTCCTCTCGACCACAGGGGGCGACATCTCCCAGCCCGACGAACACACAGGTTGTTCTTTATTTATGATCACGGAAATGATTTGACCCTCTGACGCGTCAAAGTTTTGTCACTTTCTTCTGACGACTTTAACGACTTGAAGGCGGTAGAGAACGTTGCAGTAGCGTAAGTGTGTAACAGACTTGCTAAGAAAAAAAAAAAAAAACTCAGTGCGGTTTTCGAATGTTTTCATCGTTGAACGCGAATCCAGCAAATGTCAAGTGTTTTTATGCAAATTACGCAGCTGTGATGGCAGTTGGGACGCCGGTAGAAAACAGTGACAGGCTTCTTATAACCTAACCGAGCCCATCTTTAAGTTACCTTAAGTTAAAGTGACTTTTTTGACAAACCCTGATATTTTCTTATTTTCTTCACAGGTTCACAGAAATGTATATAAATAGCTTTACACAAAACAACTCTTAGCCTTGTGGATAGTTGTCTTGTAGCAAATGGTCAAGTGGAACCGGTCGGACAACTCATTGTATTATTCATTAACAAGCTGACGTTGCCGTGATGGAATTGCACCTTCATAGGTTAAACGTTTATTATGAAAAAAAAACAGCAGTCGATTCTTATTCTGTGAGGATTTATTTTTTCAATTTAACTTTGGCCCAGCAGAGTCCATCACCAGCCACTATGGGTCTAAGTATTTCGAATCTCTTCAAGAGCTTGTTTGGGAAGAAGGAGATGCGGATCCTTATGGTGGGTCTGGATGCTGCTGGAAAGACGACTATTTTGTACAAGCTCAAACTTGGAGAGATTGTGACTACAATTCCCACAATAGGTAAAATAATGTTGCGTTAACAACATGTCTCTTAGGTGTTCTACATAAAACAGCATTAATGGTTTTCTAATAATCCAGTTTACATGTGTTTTGTGTCTAAAATGGGGCCTTTTTAAGTTTGTTTTAAATGTAATTGTATGTTTTTCATTTCAGGTTTTAATGTAGAGACAGTGGAGTACAAGAACATCAGTTTCACAGTATGGGATGTCGGTGGTCAGGACAAAATTCGACCTCTGTGGCGTCATTACTTCCAGAACACACAGGGTGCGTTCACTTGTGTAAAATCCTTTTTGCGTCACATTTTTGATTTTTGCTTCACAATTTCTTTTAATGGTTTAAAGTTTTCATTAAATTCATACAGGTATGAAAATATTTGAACCCAAAACAAGATCCACCGTGGAGAAAACAAAACAGTAAACCCACTAAAAAAAACTTGCAAAACTGAACAGGATGGGGAAAGACTAAAGTTCCATCATGATATCTACAGAGATAGATATCTACATATCTACTAGAATACAATGCAGTGATCAGCAAAGCCAGGTGTTCCAAGGGCTCTCTCTCTCTGACTGTTGATAGTCATAGAAATCCTACCCCAAATGAACCCTGTTGGGCAAAAAGAGTCTGTGCTCACTGCTGCATCTGATACTGTAAATCATAATATTGTACTGAACAGACTCGAACGCTGGACCTGCACCTTTTTCACAGTCTTTGAATGGCTCAGGCCTTATTTAACAGGTCGACAGTTCTACATAGACGTGAATGAGCACTCTGATAAAATACATCTGAGTTGGTGGTGGTGTTTGTACAGGGATCTATCTTGGGCTCAATTCTTTTTATTCTAATAGCTACAACTTAGTGACATTTATATTGACACAATATTTTTAATTTTCATGATTATGTGGTATACCTGTGGCAAGTCTCTGGATGACTCAGAACTTTTTACAGCTTAATGACAAAACTGACATCCAAGTAATTGGAGGAAAAGCTGAGACAGAAATTGTCTGAGCCTCTAAAACTTGACTTAAACACATAGGAATAAGTCAAAGGCCTTGGAGTTGTCATTGACTTGGACCTAAATTTAGAATGTCTGTTTATACTCTTGAGTATAATGTCCTTTATGTTGTGAGTAGCGATGTGGACCCAAACGCAGACACCAACCAACGTGGATATGAATGAAGCAGGTTTTATTGCTAGGAAAGTGGGGAATGGAGGTGGATGACGCGGGGATGAAGCGGGCCGAGGCAGAGGGCTGAGATGAATGAGGGAGAAGGCGCTAGTGGGTTGGAGAGCTGGCAAGCAGGCAGGCAGGCGAGTAGTGGTCCAGGAGTACTGGAGAGAGAAACGACAGTTGATAACACTACCAACTAGGAAAGATCTCGGGACAAGGCCTGAAGCTTAAACTACCACTGAAGTGGATTCAACGATCTGGCGATGAGTGGCTGAAGAGCCGAGATAGATATACTGCAGGCTGATGAATTGATGAGGCAGGTGAACAGACTGGGAGAGGTGATGAGCTGATTGCAGACAGGAGTGTAGAGCCGGGAGCCAGGAGAGCCACGCCCAGACCAACATACACCCACACAAAACAAACACAGAGAGAGATAGACAGGGGAGCCCTGGAAACATAGGGAAACCCCTAGGGAATTGTCTGGTACCATAACACTTTATTAATTTAAGGGATAAGTAAGAAAAGTTACTAGATGCTTTTTTTCTTGAGTGGGGTGGACTTTCATCAGCTATTGTTCTGTTACAACTGATAAAGAATGTAGAGCACATTTTCTTTTAAAAAGCAGACAGAAAGCCCACATTATTCCAATCTCAAATTGATACACTTGTTCCCTGTCGCAGAAATAATTTTGAAACTCTTTTGTTCTGTTAAATCACTGAATGGCTTTGCCCCAGCTTGTCTGGTTGACAGTTTTAAAATGGGTGCCTGCTTGGTCCCGCAGATCATCTGATTCTAACCTCTTGATGATTCCTGATGGTGGAACAAAAACACAGAGCGACAGCTTTTGTCAACGCAGAAATTCGGTCTATTGACACTTTAAAACTAAATCTTACAACAAACCATTGTATAATTTGTATCATCCTGAATTATTTTTCTGCTTTTTTTATGGTTGTTTTTTCTGGTTTAGCCTTCCTGTTTTAACATTTTTTAATTCTTTCTAAGTGTCTACCGAGTGACTGCTTTCAACTGTTTTATCCAGCTGTCTTTGTTTTTGTCCTAAAGGTTTATTTAAAACACTTTTGTCAGGCGTCTTATGCATTAATTGTGCTGTGAAAAGTTATTATTGTCATTAAATTTATACTGCACACACACACTCATTTGTTCACCATTTGCTGTGGTGTAGGTGTTATCTTTGTTGTGGACAGCAATGACAGAGAGCGGATTGCAGAGGCTCGTGATGAGCTCAACAGAATGATGAATGAGGACGAGCTGCGTGGTTCTGTGCTCCTGGTATTTGCAAACAAACAAGTAAGTCATGCTTATTAAAAAAAATTTACACGCACTTATATGCAAGTTTTCCTCTTTTTTTTTTTTCTAAGGTTTTCTCACTCATTATTGTTTGTAGGACCTTCCACATGCTATGAATGCAGCAGAAGTCACAGACAAGTTCGAGCTTCATAAAAAAAACCTACGACAATGGCATATCCAGGCAACCTGTGCCACCACCGGGGAGGGCCTCTATGAAGGATTGGATTGGTTGTGTCAACAGCTCAAGGGCCATTAATAATCACCTACTAAATTTTTCCACCCAATCTCTGGCCCTGCTTGCTTGCATAATGTTACCCTGTCCAGAAAATGTGCTGGAGGTTGCCTTAATTTCAGCAGTTATCTTTACATACATTTAGGTCTTTGGTCCTGGTGATCTATTCTTATGAAGTTTTGATTTTTTTTTTTTTTTTTTTAATGTAGTTGTTAATATATTCGGTAAAGGGGTTGCTTATTTCCCTGTTACAAATGGTTATTTATCTTTCTGGCTGTTGGACAGCCACATGTGCATTGAAAAGGGAAAGGAGTAAACCACTACATGTTGATACTATGACCTCAGTGAGTCTTACAACTCAGTTATTATCTGATCACACACATTGTTGAGTGATCCATGAGCTTTTATTTTGCAAAAACTGAAATTAACACTGATGAAGTACTTCTAACTACTATGGTTCAATTTATCCAGTGACCCATTGAACCAACCTACCAAATGACCATTTGTGAAACACTGGCTTTAACTATCTGAACTGACATCCCGCTACTCCAGTTGGGAACTCCAGTATGTGGAGACGTACCAGCGTTTGTTGGACAGGTTGTTGTTTGTAATTACTGCAATGATCTCCCATATTTCTGTTTTATTGTTTGAAAGGATGTTTGCCGAATCAGTCTCAGGTATGCCCTTGTAATATACTTACTCGTCAGACTGCACAATAAGGTCTTTTGTTCATTTAAATCATGGATATTTACTGAGAGTTTACATCGTTAGGGCTGCTCAGGACATATCCTAGCAAGTGCCTATTTCACTATCCGTATGCTGTATTTTATTATCTCTACTATGTGAGGTATTTCACTTAATAAGTAGCACACAACAATGGCCATTCTGCGTCAGTTAAGACTTTACAAATGCGTGCCTTCTTTATTCAGCTAGCAGAATCAATGAAATGGTGTCTTAATAGCAATATGAAATCAGAATCAGATTCCAGATCTGTGTATTGGCTACAGCAGAAGCGCTTATAAAGTTTTAACAAGTTTGCCCTAATCTCAATGAGAACCAAGAAACACGCCATCTACTCAAATTTTTGTCATGTGTTTTTTGTCATAGTTAGTAGATCTTTAGATGTTAGATTAAACCTAAACTAGGTTGCCTAAATGTAATTTTAAAAAGGAATCGGGTTGTTCGTTTAGCTCAAACCACGATACTCACCTGAATGGGAATATGCAAGAGTTTTTTGTTTTTGCCTGAAGACACCTGATGCTTTATGAAATCCTTGGTTGTTGAACGGGGGGGGCGTTGTTTTGTTTATGTTTTTGGGTTTGTTTGTTTTTACAGAGCTTGTGAAATGTTTCCTGAAATTAAAATGATTTGTAGCATATAACGAATGGGAGCAATTTTTCTAAATTATGTGATCAACATTCTCTTGGTCTAAACAATAAGCACAAAAAAAGACCCATTATATTACACATGCGCTGGGCTTTGTTACTGTAATTCAGGATTTGAAAAATTTCTGTTTGAAAACGTGGAACATCACTGTATTGAAAATTGAGTAAATTGCCACCCAGTAACCATCTCTTACACATGCACGCACACTCGTACGTACAAATATACTAGTATATTGTGTTAAAAGAATCCAATGTACAAGTGTATCTCCAATAATTAGAATATTGTGATTCTTCACCAGTTATTTAAGATACTGAGTATTTGAAATATTCTACACTCAATACATGAAACCCAGAACATCTCAAGCATTATACTAGTTCAATCCCAGGAATCATGACCCACATATTAAAAAAAAAACAAACAAAAAAACAGAAATACGTCTCAAAATATTAGAATATTCCACTGTAACCATATAAGACACCATCATCAAAACAAAAACAAAAAAGGCCCGAAAGACTTTACTCTATGCGCGACGAATATAGAATACATGAAGGTTTAGCTTTTTGAATAAAGTTAGGAAAAAATGAACTCGTCAATGATATTCCGTTTGTAATTATTGTAATTATCCACTCGACCACAAGAGGCGACATCTCCCCACCGATGATCACGGAAGTTTGGGGGGTTTTTTTAAATCACGGAAGTGAATCGCAAGGACTCCCTTACGTGACAAGTTGTCGCTGGAACGAGTAGAAGGCGGAAGGACACGTTTCAACATTTGTACGTTTGTAACAGACTTTTTGATCAAACAAATTCAGTGGGTTTTTTTCTTAGGGCAAGCCCAGAAAAATCCGTCTTTCGCATACAAATATGTCTGTTTGGCAGCTTTTTCCGTAGTTGGGAAGTTGGGAAATAGCGTAGCTAACAAAGTGTTGTTACCGATAAGCCTATGTTAAATTGATTGACATTCCTTGATATTTAATTAATTTCTTTATCCATTTCTTTATCTAACTGCAATGAATTCAAAACTATATTTAATGTACTGGATGGTAGCCTTTTGTTAAACTGTCGAAGTTGAATGGGTCGGGCGACTGTTAGCATTACTCACTAGCAAGCTAACGTTGTTGTTATACCTGGACCTTGGTAAACTCACGTTACATGTCAACTCCAGTGTGCTACTTTGTGTTTTAAATTGTGTAAATATAGACTAATATCTGATCAGTCTTGGGAATATGACGGCCTTTTGTTAGTAACAGTTAAGCATAAGATTGTTAGGTATGACCATGTTTAAGTTATAAGCTATGTTTTTTTGGAATTAGTTCTATTTGTTGTTTTTTGCCACTGTAGTCAGGGTAGGTTCCATCACCACCCGCCATGGGGAATGTAATAGCTCAGCTCTTCAGCTTCGGGAAGAAGGAGATGCGGATCCTCATGGTGGGTCTGGATGCTGCTGGAAAGACGACTATTTTGTACAAGCTCAAACTTGGAGAGATTGTGACGACGATTCCCACAATAGGTAAAATAATGATGTGTTAACATGTTACATGTTTTACATAAAATGGAAATAATGATTTCCACTTTACACGTGTGTTGTTTTGTGCCCTTATTGTAATTTAAGTGTAACTTTTAAGTCTACCTGAATGTGAATGCTGTATTTTTGTTCTTCATTTCAGGTTTTAATGTAGAGACAGTGGAGTACAAGAACATCAGTTTCACAGTATGGGATGTCGGTGGTCAAGACAAAATTCGACCGCTGTGGCGTCATTACTTCCAGAACACACAGGGTGCGTTCACTTTTGTAAAATCCACGTTGTCCTACATTTGTTTGCTTCAAACCAATATCTATTTTATGGGTTTTCATTATATTCCCTCAGGTATAAAAATTATTCCACCATGATATCTACAGAGATAGATATCTAGATATCTACTAGAATACAATGCAGCGATCAGCAAAGCCAGGTGTTCCAAGGGCTCTCTCTCTCTGACTGTTGATAGTCATAGAAATCCTACCCCAAATGAACCTTGATGGGCAAAAAGAGTCTCTGTGCTCACTGCTGCATCTGATACTGTAAATCATAATATTGTACTGAACAGACTCAAACGCTGGACCTGCACCTCTTTCACAGTCTTTGAATGGCTCAGGCCTTATTTAACAGGTCGACAGTTCTACATAGACGTGAATGAGCACTCTGATAAAATACATCTGACTTGTGGTGTTTGTACAGGGATCTATCTTGGGCTCAATTCTTTTTATTCTAATAGCTACAACTTAGTGACATTTATATTGACACAATATTTTTAATTTTCATGATTATGTGGTATACCTGTGGCAAGTCTCTGGATGACTCAGAACTTTTTACAGCTTAATGACAAAACTGACATCCAAGTAATTGGAGGAAAAACTGAGACAGAAATCGTCTCAGCCTCTAAAACTTGACTTAAACAAAGGAACAAGTCAAAGGCCTTGGAGTTGTCATTGACTTGGACCTAAATTTGTCTGTTCAGAAACTTGAGTAAAATGTCCTTTATTCATTTAAGGGATATTGTCAGAGTCAGATCGCTCCTCTCCCCAGCACACAAACAAGTTAGTAGATGCTTTTGTCAGCTATTAGTCAACTGATAAAGAATGTAGAGCACATTTTCTTTCAAAAAGCAGACAGAAAGCCCACATTATTCCAATCTCAAATTGATACACTGGTTCCCTGTCGCAGAAATAATTTTGAAATTCTTTTGTTCTGTTAAATTACAGCTTTTGTCAACCCAGAAAGTCTTAGAGGCTCTCAGTCTTTTGACACTTCCCTAAAATGTTATTCCTCCTTAATGTAAAGCACTTTGTCTAGTGTCTTATGCATTAATTGTTCTGTAAATATATTAGGTAAAGTTACATTTTCACAGCTTAAAAGATACAGTACACATTGCTTACACACTCATTTGTTTTTGTGTAGGTATTATCTTTGTTGTGGACAGCAACGACAGAGAGCGGATTGCAGAGGCTCGTGATGAGCTCAACAGAATGTTAAATGAGGACGAGCTGCGTGATGCTGTGCTATTAGTGTTTGCCAACAAACAAGTAAGTCATGCTTGTTAAAAAAAAAAAAAAAAAAGAATAATCATCACTTCAGGTTTTTTCTATTTACAGAATTGGCTTCTAATGTTTTCTCACTGGATTTGTTTGCAGGACCTTCCAAATGCTATGAATGCAGCAGAGGTCACAGACCAGTTGGGGCTTCATGCCCTACGCCATCGAAGCTGGTACATCCAGGCAACCTGTGCGACCAGTGGGGATGGCCTCTATGAAGGCCTGGATTGGTTGTCTCAACTGCTGAAGAAGCGTTCATAATCACCTACTAAACTATTCTACCTAATCTCTGGCCCTGCTTTCTTGCAAAACTTTACCTTGTCCAGAAAATGTGCTGGATGCTGCCTTCATTTCCGCTGTTGTCTTCACATATATGCAGGTCTTTAGTGCAGGTGATCTATTCTTAATGTGAGCTTGGGTTTTGTTTTTTTTATGGAATTGTTTATATATTTGTGGGGCCAGCTGAGTTCACTGTTACATATGGCTATTTCTGTTTCTGGTTGTTGGACAGCCATGTATGTATTGAATATGTAAAGAGAAGGGAGGGTAAAAGAATTTACCTTGAGGTCTTGTCAGCTCCAGGACCTCAATGCAGTCTGATAGCTCAATATTATCTGATCACATATTTTAGAGAGTGATCGATGAGGGATTTTTAATTTTCTACTTGCTGAATTGAACATTGATGCACTGCTTACAGCTTCAGTGGTTCACTTCAATCAGTGAATCAAACGCTTTTATGTCAAAGCATGTTTCAGTGTCAGTTCAGAGCCAGTGCCTTTTCTGGAACCAGTTCTTCGTGATTCAACAGCCAAGGAGATGGCTCTTGGCCAGGTAAGCTGATTCCAGAGCAGCACCAACACAAATGTGGAGTCGAACTACTCCGCCATAGTTCTAGCAATGCTGGGTAATCGTCACTTTACTGTATATAGTGACATTACTTTGCAGTGGCTTTCGTGCTTGTGGAAAAGCAAACTTGTTCGTAGAAGTCTCACGTGCACCAACTCTGAACCAGCACTGGAACCACCTTGGTCAAAAAGACCGATACCAGCACCCCAAATGACCGTTTCATAAACATTGGCCATATTTTTGTACTGACATCTCTCTCCTCAAATCAAGAATGCCTGGCTGTGGAGACGCACCAGCATTTGTTACACAGGATGTTGGCTGTAATCGCTGCAAAGATCGCACATCTTTCTGCATCATAGTTTGAAAGACTGTCTTTCGAATCGGTCTCAGGTATACCTTTGCAATATGCTTGTTTGCCAAACTGCACAATGTGTTCTGCATTTTTTACAGAGGTTAGGTCGTTAGGCTTCTCGTAAAGTTTTACCACAGCAAGTGCTTATTTCAACATACCAATACTCTAACTTATGTGTACTGCGTGAGGTACTTAAGGAGAAGTTCACCACAGTGACCCTTCTGACTTCAGTAGAGGTTCGACTGAAGACTTGCCTGCCTTGTTCAGTTATCAGAATTGATGAAATTATTTTTTAATGACAAAAGAAAATCTTCTTCAGCTACATGTTTAATGCCAGTAAGTTTTTTACTTTTTCAGCACATTGTCCTTGGTGGAAGCAGGAAGCCAAAATATGCCTTATCAAAGATTTCTTATTTACAAACTTTTTTTTTTTTTTTACCAAAAGTGTTGGTGTTTATGTAAGGGAAAAGCACTGTTATTAAATGTATTTTTTTCTGCTACTGATTTTCACTCTTGGCGTCTATGCAATAAAATTGCTGACTGTTAATTTTGGAATATAGCTTTTCTCTTGTAATTTTCCATTGAAAACGTGCATCTATCACACCTGATCTCATGAAAAACACACTGTGACGCTGGATTGTTAGTCAACAGAAAACTTAAAACAAATCTGAACTGACCTATTTATCGAAGAATGTTCCACTCCAATGCAAATATGCACTAGTCTGCTAGGTGGAAATTTTTAAGGGAATTCCTTCATTGAGGAAAAAAAGAAATAGATGTCACTTTGCAGTTTGAGTTTTTTTTGGGTTTTTTTCTTTCAATCAAAAACAAGTGTTCATTTGATAAAATACAAAAATTACCTGACACAGTCCAAAGAATTATTACAGCAACCACACAGAATCCCTCTTGACCTGCGGAAAAATGTGATCCTCTGACGTGGCTTAACCACCTAATGTTTGGTTTGATGCAGTAATGAGGGGGGGTGTACTGGTGGCAATCTAGGTAAGCATTCTTGCGGGTTGATTTGGCTGCTATGGTTCATGCAGCCATGCCTATAAAACAGCAGGAGAGGATGTTGGTGTTTTAAAGGGGAGGGAGCTTTAAGTTTTGGGTCCCCTGAAGGATTACATTGTGTGGTCTCATTCCCTGCTGCTCCATCAACAGTTTTTGTGTGGTGGTCTAATGCTACTGGGTCATATACAAAGGTCCAGCTTGTTTTTGGCACTCTTCTTTATGAATGTGTTAGTCTTTTTTTTTGTTTTTGTAAACCCAGTAAATACCCTATTTCAGGTAAATTCAAAGCCAAAACAAAATCTATTCTGTTCTGACCAGTGGAGAGCAATCCAAGGCTGAACCTGGAACAGCGGGATTAAGGAGCATTGGCTTGACAAGACGAAAAAAGATCATGGCTTCCAAGTTGCACCTTGGAAAAATGTTTATTTAAAAACATAAGAGACATTTGCTTGACATCAAAATGTAGGCTCAATGATCCAGGAGATTACTGCAATGTCCTATCTTCAAATACAAGTATCCATATGAAGTGAGAATCAAATCTCTATATTTATTTTTATATTTTTTTAGATGCTCCACTTAAGCTGTCATAAACACCGAGTATCATATAGTTTCCAGAAAAACATAATACAAGAAATAAATTGTTCTTGAAACAACAATGCCCGGATTCCTCGTCTTGCGCATCGACAGCCACCAAGGCCAGATACAGGAACAACCACTGCGTTAATTTTCAAAATATTTTAGCTTGCATAGTATTTTAACTACTGTGACCTAAAAAATGTTGACATTCGGTGGTTTAATCACGCATTAGAAAAAAACAAAAAAAAAAACACCAAAGTCCTATGAACAACTGACTGGGTCAAGAAGGTGAAAACCTGACAAAAGCGTGTTAATCAGACGAATACGATCTGTCTCCATCCACAGGTCGTTGGGCTGTTTGGTAAATGAGGTCTTCAGTGTGTCAAGCTGCTGTAGAGCATTGTTTGTTTTTTGTGTCTTTGAATTGGGTAGGGGGTCATTAGTCATCCGAGTCCGTGTCGTGGCGCTGCCTGTGGCTTTGTGTGGCACTGGCAGGGGCAGCGGGTTTGCGGGGTGTTGGCGAGCCCTCATCAGAGGCATCTGTGTCATGTCGCTGCTGTCGCTCAGCCTTTGCTCCCCTCTTTGAATGGCTGTCATGGGGTCTGGCTCCACTCTGGCTATGGTGTGATACATTGTGACGATGGTGCTCCCTCCTCTGCCTGCAGAGGAAAAGGAAACAATCCATCCATGACTGGGTTGTGATGGGTCGGGTAGGATGACGTAACAGTGGGAAACAAGAATGACAGCAGATACAGTGACATCCAATGACTGTATGCAAATAGAACTGGGTACTGGCATATTTCTGTACATTTCACAACTTATATCATGAATTATAGTTTTATATAGTGTTCTTATGACACGTGAATGTAGAATTTAACAGTTGATGCATAATGATGTGTGTGACAGTGCCTTAGTGCCCTCTAGTGATGACACAGAGAAGATTATGTTGTAGTTTGCAAATGTGGCTACATACAATACAGAAGGTGGAATACCTTTTAAATATATGTTAATAAAATAAAAAGCCCGTTATGATGGAAATCGTTTCAGAGCCACACTCTGAAGCAGCCTCCCAATAGCTGACAAACAAATTAACCTCTTTCTGCCGTCATCTGACTCTGTTGATGAGGACGAGTCTCTTTGCCTTTTCTTCTTTTTTTCCTTCTTCTTCTTCTTCTCCTTTTTGCTCTTTTTTTCTTTCTTTTTCTTCTTGTTCTCATTTCTAAAGCATTCAAAAACACATTGAAGATAATTATTATTGAACTAAACACAAGAAACGGGACACAGGGTCACGTTTTGTCCAGTAAAATGAAATGTCTCATTAGTGGTTGGTTATTCACCGTTGTTCCATATCCCCTTTCTCTACACTCTGAGAGGTCTTTGTGGTTGATGCTTCAGGACGAGCTTCTGTTTTGTGATGCTGCAAAGGAAGCATTTTTTTCAATCTTTGAATCAAGTCAAATAAACTCTCAACTATTCTCTTCCTTACCCACAAAAAAAAAAAAAAATGTTCAAAAAGACACTATTTACAAGCATCAAGCTGCGTTGCACTTAATGAAAATCAGCATCTTAAAGAATCTGCATCCTAACAGTTGAGTGATTTTGGAATAGAAAAAGGAAATCTCACTGTAAAAACAGGTAAGCCCAATTTAGCTGCCTCCTTTTCCTTCTGGGACAGCATTATTTTCCTTGATCCCGCACTGTAGATGAAAACACTGTTTAAAAACTTGACAATGGGCATACATTAATATCAAACAATGTGTTACTGAGTTATTACAAAAAACAATTATAGCATGGTAATAAGCAGAGGCGGACATAAAACAAGGACACTTAACAGAAAAACCTCAAGGGTGGTGGACATTTAAGTTTCTAAAATGCTATATCTATATTTGTAGGGTATTAACTGAACAGGATGTTTAAATTATGACGAGGGAAACACTCTTGAACACTCATCAATGTTGTGTGAAGCATATTCTGATTTGCAATTAATCCTTTACTATCACTCTTATATGTGAAGTGTATATACGTATATTTAGCACATCAGGATTTTTAGATTTGCTTGATTTGGTTTCCTCTTATACAAATTGTTATATGAAGAAATTGACAAAGTTCTAAAGCAAAAATCCTCACCTGGAGCTTCCCAAGCCTGAGATACGGTCCACATTTCTATCTTCACCATCAGCCTCTTCCCTTCTACAAACATCCGCAAGATCCTATATGACATTCGAAAATTGAAATTCGTCAACTACCTTTTTTATTTTTCATAAATCAAAACAAGTTCTAAAAATGTTAGCAAGGGTGAAACCAAGGCCAAACAAAGTGAATAACCTCTTTGGTCAGTCCAGTTGGTTGCCTCTTGATAGTCTTGTGGCCTCTGGATGGAAAACAGGAAAAATAAATGATTATATTTATTGAGCCACATTTTTAGTTGTTAGGAAACCTGCATGTGTTCTTTGGGAGTTGTACATACAGTGCAGCCATCAGCGCCTCTTGCTCTGCAGCCTTGACGGCAGCGAGTTCTTCTTCTTTGGTTAAAGGTCTCCTGCCTTTTTTGTCTTTGGCGTACCATGTCAGATCTTTGCCTTTTTGCCATCGTCCTACCGGTGCCATCAAAGAATTCCCTAGAAACAGAGCAGAGGAATTGATTTTATTTAACCTGCGGTTTGTGCATTATTTATATCTAATTGCACCGCTCAGTTTTACAGTATTTTACAAACAGTGATGTAGTGATTTCTAGACTTAGGAGCCTATTGTTTATGGTTTTTAAAACAAGAGAAACACCAAGAACCAAGGACAAACAATGTGGAGACAAAAGTGTCACATTTGAGAAGCGACAGGAGAGTCATCATGAGTCTAATGCCCCTTTATACAGAATCCAAAGCAGAAAGCCTGGGTTAACAAAGCTGATAACCACGCTGGTGATACCTACAGTATATTCTCTAACTTCAACTTCGGGGTTTGTCGAGTTGAACTTTGGTAGTTCGCCTCTCGGTAGGGAGATCAACACCATGTTGCCTGATACCACCACCCCCCCACCCCGAGTCTGGTTCTGCCCGAGGTTTTTCCTTGCCACTGTCGCCAAGTGCTTGCTCATGGAGGGATTTGTTGGGTCTCTTTAATTCTATAAAGATTTTGGTGTAGACCTGCTCTATATCTAAAGTGCCTTGGTGTAACTATGTTATGATTTGGCGCTATATAAATAAATTTGATTTTAATTTGATAAGTTTCTGGAAAACAAAAAAAATACCCTTTGTTGTGCCCATGCCGCCGGTTCACGCAGCTACGAGCGTTCATGTACCAAAGATAATGAAGTTTGCTGAACATCTCAGTTACCTTTTAATGCCAACGCTGTCTGTGCTATCTAATATCAGCTCCGTGTATGTTGGCAGACTGACAGTGGTTGGGACTCAAACAGCGGGGCGACTGCGTGTCCGTCCAGCAGAGAGACGGAGAAATACACGCCGGGATCTGCTGTTTGCAGAGTGGAAAACCCCACCAATACCAAGCGGCTACACCAGCCCAAACACGGTGTAATGAGGGGAAAAGGTAGGGATAACGATGTGGAGAGTCGAACTGTGCAGCCGAACCGTGATTTAGAATCTTCCCCTGGTGGTTGCGAGTTAGCAGACAGCTATTAGCATTAGCAATGTCGCTACTTAGCCGGTACGGTGACATGGCTGCCTAGTTTGTGGACTTACCGAGGTAATTTTCTCTGTGCTTGTCGACTTTCACGTCATCCCAGTTGAACTGGTCCTGGCCTCCACGGACCCCTCCAGACCTCGAAGAACCAAACATCCTTGTCCCGGTTACACGTGAGGGCAATAGTCTGCCGTTACTGCAAGCAGCTAGCTAGCTTTAGCCTCATTAGCGCACGAGCGGCAATTGACTGGGTCTTTGAAGAGTCACTCATCCGGTAGGGTTTGGATAGTTTGGCCCCGTGTATTGATCGGAACAATCTGTTATGTAATAGCAGTGTTTACTCTGACCACCAAAACGGATATGGCACCACTTCAGTCGGTTATTAAACACCTGGCTCCTGTGGGAGCTAGCGTTCGACTCAAGCTAAGCTATGCTAACAAGCTAACGTAACCCCGACAAACGTAACGTGTCGATGTTTTGGCCCGCAGTGATGACGTAGGCAGCACAGTTTTCCCCCCCAATGGCTCTTACAGCAAAGGCCCCCAGCGGAGGAGAGAGACAGTCCTCCGGAGACGCAGCCAGGGTCCTGGACTAACCTAGCCCCCGATGTTCATGCGGTATTTGTACAGGCACTTGTCAGGTAGGAAGGACGACGTTTGTCTGTTTTCTCTTGTGTTTGCCGTGTAACCAGAGCTAATGCTGCCCCTCATCAGCCCCTCAGCGCGCAGGCAGACCGCCTGCTGCGTTCTTCTTGAAGATGGTGGCCGTGTGGTCACCGAGCAGGACGGTTGGCGGACGGTTTAATCATGAATGGGTCCCCGGCTCGTCAACAAACCGCCATGTGTACATCGGTTTGGTGTTTGTGTTCTTTCCATTTTAATGTCGGCTGTGATTGACGGGTCACACCAGTGCGGTGTTCATTGTGATTTAATCAGAAATGTCATATGTTGTCAAGTTTTAGCTCTTCTACAAACTGCACGGATACATACAGCATATAATTGCCCGATGTCGTCTACTGAGTAAAGAATAATGATGTGTTGAAGTGATACAGGGGAGTTTTCAATTCCCTTTCCATTCTTACATCATTACTAAGCCATTATATTTAAGATCAGTTATAAAACATAATGACTCTAAAGATATCCAACAAGCCTGCCAGTCACAAGCAATGTTAATTAATGCAGTCAAACAGGAAATTATTTTTTACTTTTCTAAAAGAACCGGTAGCATTTTTGTTTCCATGCAAATGACAGCATTTTTTGCCCTTAAGGAAGAGTCAGAGTGCACTTTGTAAGATTCTTCGCAACTTATCTGTTAGGTAATTGTGACACCCACTCCATAAGAGCTGAACAACACAAAGTGCTCTGCAGTTTCTGTGCACTGTACTCGGTCGGATCAAGGATCAATTGAATTAGCAGGAAGGATTCGCAGCAGATTGAAAAGGTATGAGCACTGGAGTATGTGCCCAGATGAAGCTGCAGCCATTGATTTATACTACCGATTAAACCTGTTATCGGTCGATCAATGAATTTTGTTTTTGTCTTTAAAAGTTGTTGCTGCTATAATAACTGGACGGTTAATTTATCGCTTCAGCTTTGAGCAGACTGTATCAGACTGAAGACCCGATTAGTTTCACATGACTTAAGCTGCGTCAGACAGTTATCCCATCACATGAGGTTCGGTGCACATGGTTAAAGTTAATCACAGTCCACCCGTGCCAGATGGCTCTCTATTAACTACAACATGTTGACTCGTGTGTGTGTGTGTGTGTGTGTGTGTGTGTGTGTGTGTGTTGGGGGTTTGTGTGAATGTATGTAGCTGCAAGTGTCAGAAACTTGTGTCAATAACAATTGTAAATTGGACACAGGTAAACGTTGGTTTTAACGAAGACACTTGTTAACACACGCTTGTTCATGGACTTTTGCTTTAGCATTTGTAATTGTAGCCTGGAAATACATTTTTTTTTCTTATTTTAAAAATGACAAGACTAACCGGACAGACCTCCACCAAGCAAAAATGTTGAAAGTGGTCTTGTCACTTGTTTTTTAGGACATTTCCAACCTTTTACATCATCAAAATATTTGTCTGTAATCTCTTGTGGTAACATAAAAGACATTAAAGACAGCGAAGAAGAAAGGTCACAGCAGCGCCGTAAGAGATGTAATCACAGGAAAGACCTGCAGGAAAAAAAAAACATAACTTCTTTGGCAGATAAAAATCAGATCGGATTAATTTTGTTGATTAGCTAGTTGTTCCTCTCTTTACTGTTTTTAATTATTTTAATTCTAGATTCAAATAAATTACAGATTACGATAGTAAATGATATAAGATGAAAAATGATGAAAAAGATGAAAAATATTTCTAAAAGAAATAAACGCATATGAATATAATAAAACAGAAACTAGACAAGTCCAAATAAACTAAAGATTACACGCAGTAACAGTACGCAGAGTATCTGATTAAACCTTAGACACAGCAAATCAACAATCCTTTGTTTTATGCAGCAACAGCAGCTTATGTTTAGAATTACTGTAAATCAACTATATTTGAGTGTTGGACCCAGTTTTGATGTTTTATTGGGTAACTAGTTTGTTAAAACGACAACAAATAATGAAAATACTAAATTGTCGCAGCCCCCAATTAATTTCCACACATTAACTATGCAAAGTACCCAAATGTATTCAATGAAAACCCGTGGTGGATGTTTGGCTTTGGGGGTGCTGCCCATGACAGGATGGGACATTAAATGAAAAAGGAACTCCTGCACCTTTAATTCGTCATGTTGCCGTTTAAGGAGAGGCCTCTTGTCACTTGCACCTGCAAACACAACCTCACTGGAGACAAGAGTGGCTCATTATGCTGTGAGATTTTTTTTTTTTTATCCTTTGCTTTAAAAAGATTGCAGAGGTCTGGCAACAGCAGTTTCTACTTTAACAGATGGATTAGGAGTTTCCTTTCCAAATCAGTGCCTGTCATAACGCAAATGGATGACCTGATTTGTGGACAAACTGCCAGCTTGTCTGATAATAGACATCCATGTAAGTAGAAGACCGTGATGATGAGAGACGGCAGCTTTTCACTGCCGATCTTTCGGTAGCTCATCTGCACAGCTTTACCGGTTGCCTTTTATGAATATCTGCTTGATTGATGCTCATAATTGTTGCTGAAAGGGTCGGCTGATCTCCTTGTTATATATTCCATAAAGTGAGCTCATATAAACACTAGAAGAATGAAGGCTTGTGCATCAGACTAAAAATAAAACACTCACTTGCAACTCTGGTTTTCTCACATCCTTTTTGGGTGGACCACATCAAAATTTAAAATAAATTTTGGGCAGCTGAATCTCTGTGATCACGGCCCTGCCTTTTCCTCTTTCCACCTGCCTGCCCTTGTACACACAGCAACCTGGTCCTGATCACACAGGTTTACTGTCGTTCTCTGCGAGCTCACGCGCTGTAGACGTGTTGTGCGTGTTGAGGGGAGGTAAGGTGCAACACTGCAGGCATTCTGTCTTTCTTGATAGGGGGAGCTTACCTCAGGAATTGGTGCTAATGAAAGTACAGAGGGAAAGTTGTCGTAGCTGTAAAAAGCTTCCAGTGGTGGAGTTTGTGGGTGTGTCAGTGATTGAATGGCTGCATGATTCAGTTAAAGGGAGTTTCACGTTCTTTCCTCCCACATCTGTCAGTCCACACATAATTTTAAATGCTTTCCTCTGAGCCTCTTGGATGTCTTAGCTGACCGGTTCTTTCCTTCACTAGCAGAGTAGAGCTCTTCAATTAGTGAGCGATTGCTCTTCTGCCTCCTCGCCATTTGCCATCCTGGTTGATTGCCTCTGCTCTCGTGGGAGATATTTCAGGCTCATTATTTGGTCTGCCGGTTTTTCACGTTACCATGTTTATCCCAGCAGAGCAAGGCTCGCCTTAACACATAACACGTACTGTACGTATGTGCGCCCAGACAGATCTGGTTTTTCTATGACTCATGCCAAAGGATTCCTTTGGAGATGTGACAGATCCTCCAGCCCCACCCGCTCTGTTTCCTTCACTGAGCTCGCCTCTCCATCTCTCCCTCAGCTATGGCTGGACCCAGGCCGGTGGTGCTCAGCGGCCCGTCCGGGGCAGGGAAGAGCACCCTGCTGAAGAAGCTCATGCAGGAATATGACAATGTCTTCGGCTTCAGCGTCTCCCGTAAGCATTTAACGTGAATTTTGATGGATACATGTGTGATTCCTATCATTTCATACAAACAAGCAGAAAGCAGAAAAACAAAATGAATTATGTAAAGAATAGTAGTCCTTTTTTGATGAACAAGTGCTAAATATTCTCGTTTTCATCTTTTTATATGCAGGGATTTTCTGGTCTAGGTTGTTTTATTTTGTTTTTTTTAATTACTTTTGGACTGCCGTTCACAAAAAACCCAAGTGACTCCAGGTTTTATTTAAATGTGTTGTTTCTCCATCTTGTTCTGGGATGAGACAAAACATTGAAGCCCTTCATAGATTGTTAAACTTGTTGCCCAATGATTTACGCTCGGTTTGTTTGAACTCTAAATGAAGCACTGACAGGAATGTCTTGTCCACCCTTAGATACAACAAGGAAACCTCGGCCCGGAGAAGAGAATGGCAAAGGTAATGGGCACAGTCTTCCCCTTTCAGCACCTCTGTCACAGAAAGTCACATCATCTTTGTCGGTATTGTTGCAGCTGTCTTTGTTAGAACCCTTTTGTCGTCCTTTCTGTGTTTGAGATTACCATTACGTTACGCGGGAGGCGATGCAGGCTGGGATCGACAACGGCGAGTTCATTGAGAACGCAGACTTTTCGGGGAACATGTACGGGACGAGTAAAGCCGCTGTGCAAGACGTGCAGGCCAAGAACCTCATCTGCATACTTGACATCGACATGCAGGGGGTGAGGAACATAAAAAGGACGGAGCTCAATCCCATCTACATTTCTATCCAGCCGCCCTCCATGGAAGTCCTGGTAAGCACAGAAAGACAATTCGCTGGGTGCATGCTTTTATCGAAACTGACAAACGGTCTAACCTTAAAGCACAAGCCATAAATGATTTGTTGTGGGTGTCCATTAAAAAGAAATATGTCAAGCATCTCCTGTTGAAAAGATTGGCTTTACACCCACCTGGAGGTTCCACTTATCCTACCAGGGAAGTGTCTGCTTTCTGGGCATGGTGGTAGTTTTGGTTGTGGAACAGGCCACACAGGTTTCAGCCGGTCTTTAACTCGATGACTTTTCATTAAAGGAATGTGGATCATTTGTTTCAGGAAATGCGATTAAGGGAGAGAAAAACGGAGTCAGAGGAGAACCTCCAGAAGCGTTTAAATGCAGCCAAGGTGGACATCGAGCTTAGTAAGTATTCAAGTATTGTGTTTGCAAAACTGTCCCAACACCACTGTGAACATAATCGTATCTCCTTGTAGGTAAAAAAACTGGTGTATTTGATGCCATAATCATCAATGATAAGCTGGAGGATGCTTATGAGCAGTTAAAACAAACTCTACTTGAGGTAAGTTTTTAACACCTCTGCACGCTGAACAAAAATCTGCATTCGTGATTCTGTTAAAGCAAGACTATGCAACCTTAGTAAAAAAACATATTTTTCATTGAAAATGGAGCGGGTATTTCAAAATGGGCATTAAGTTAACACAGCTGTTGCAGTTACGTACGTCAGTGCAGTGAAGTCCATTAAATACTCCCATCAGAGTCATCAACGTACTGCATCAACAACTGCCAGCAACCAGAGTTTGATTCCCCCACGTTGGCCTCGACGATACAAGATGACAGTTGACACGACTGTCGCTGTTCTGTATAGGTTAATTGTTTGCTGCTCTCAGTTTGAAAAAGAAACGTGGCCAAGAACCAAAACACGTCAACAAATGATTGTTTTCCTTTGCTCGGAACAAATTATCCGAACCACAGGCCTTAAAACACACTCAGTTTGTCGCAAGGACACATAGCTTCAGTGCTTGTTATTGTTATTGGTTCTCATTTTGGCCAGAGATCTAATTTTCTAACAGCTCATCAAGCGTGTCCAGCCTGATTGGCCAGTCAGAGTGCATAAATTGACAACTGCCGGCTAAAATTGAATGGCCAGATTTTAGTTAGCTTGTCTGAAATCAGGTACTAGTGTGTCCCAAAATATTGAATATCTTCGTTTTTTTTCATTTTTCATTTCATAGGGTTAAAGTGAACATTTAATATAATCTAGACTCATTACATGTAAGCTAATGTTTCAAGCTTTTTACTATTTTAATTTTGATAATCATGGCCAACAACTTAAAAAAAACCAAAAACCCACATCTTAAAATATTAGAATATTTCACTGTAAATGTATAAGAGCTCATCAAAAAGGCTTGAAAGATTTTACCCACGCGTGATGAACATAGCATAGGTTGACCTTTTTTAATGAAATTAGGAAAAAAAATCTTTTCCACAATATTCAAATTTTCGAAATTAGTAAATGCTAAATATGAATGTAATTCTCCACTCAGCCACAAGAGGGGACATCTCCCACCTGCATAATCACAGAAGGTTTTTTTTAATTTAATGGTCACAAAAGGGAATCGCCATGAGTCACTGATTTGACAAATAACAGCATTTTTTTTCAAGGACAGAAATTATTTCAAGAGAATTTAATAGTAACAGGTTGTAGTTTATTAAGTATCTAAATACACTCTAGCTCTGATTAACACTGATTAACATTTAAACTATTTTGGCTGCAGCTATACTGGTCTGATATGACCCAACGCTTATTGTAGCTAACCCTAGCTCGTTTTATTTAATTGGTGACAAAACATTAACAAGTCATTGTATAATTTTCTTTGCCGGAGTTGTAATTACAACTTGTGGCTATAGGGGTCAATGTTCATCCAAGGTTACCTATATATTTTAATTGTTGTTTTTTGTTTTGTTTTTTTTTCAATAGTCAGACTTTCTTGTTGAAGACTTGTCTCTTCCTATCTGCATTATGATTTCTCTCCTTTCTCCAGGAAATTAATAAGGTCAAGATGTCTTCGTAGGAGGCAGCATCATCCTGACACTTTTTTAGTCCCGTCCAGCCACTCCTCACCAAATCTGCAGACCTCCATTCCGGTCATGAACATTCCCTCAAGATGGTGGTCTGTGACCCCCAGACAGGAGCTAGCACACACACAGATAAGTTGGATATACGTGGTATTTAAAGGTAGTTTTTGTCCATTAATCACAGGCTGTAAAGTGGAACTTTCTGTTGGAAATTGCTTTCCATAGTTTTCTTCTCATTTGTATGAAGAATAAATACTCCAGTAATTCTTTCTCGAGATGTGACTGCCATGGTGTGCAAAATGTCCTGTTGGACATGGTTTCCCGCACACAGATAAAACCGACACAAACAGGGAGTAGCATAACTCATTCCATCATGTGGATAAGTGGTATTTCAGCCTCGTCCTGATCTGTTGACAGGAGGCGGGCTGTGTTCCTCTTATCACGATTCTCACTGTTGATTGTCAATTATTTACGGAGTGGAATGTTTATGTTTTTTGGGGATTCTCCTCAGCTGTTGCAGCGCAACATGTAATCCTGTCTGTGGTCCGTACTGGTGGCAGCACACAGGGCCTTGCACTTCAGCACTAAAACAGATATCTTGAAAATATGGCGGCTATGGGAACATGCAAGTCAACTGTACTGTGGAAATAAACTATTCTAGCGCTAGTAAAATATTTTCTTTTTCTTTCTGTCTTTCTTTTACATCCTTTTGTAATCTTCCACAGAATTTGCTAACTCCTTTTAATTTTGGCTTGCTGGATAACTATAAATACTGTTGTGCTCTCATAGGATTAAATCCCATGAGGGATGAGGCAGAAAATGAAATTGAAACAGAACAATTAAACAGTTTATTTTGCAGTTGTAAATTTGTAAGTTTTGTATTGTATAACTGCATCACTTTGCATCTTCACCTGTACAGTAAATTGATATTCAGTGGGCTGTTTTGATCCCTGGCCGAACCAGGAAGTTTTGAGCTCGAAAAAGAAAGGTGTTGGGGGTTTTTTTGTATTCCTTAAAATTTCACACCCACATCTTTTTACTTGAAAACTGCGCTGTAATTTGTTTTTTGTATAACAATCCAAATTTTTCAATAGCAGTGTCCACTAAATACAGTGCTTCTATGTTGCATTGTATTCACCTCCTTTGCTTTTCATTTCCCACTTGATTATCCAATTATTGTGCTTCTTGTGGTGGAAATAACTGTCATGTATTCCTTAAATATCCAGCAGTAGTGTGTTGTCTGTTAAAAGGTGAATAAAAGTGTCAAAGTACTGGAAGAACGTTTTCAATACTTGTAATAAAAAGTGTGAAAGAATTTGACTACTCATTAATTTGCCATTCATTAATTTATTTCATATTTAACACTGAATACTCAAACATGGTTCCAAAAACTACACATATACAGTACAAGCAACTACAATCAGTTAGTGCTTTAATCTTAATACATAACTAAAAAAAACTAAAAAAAACCCACCACACATCATTAAAGGGACAGTTACTGTATTCTACACTTGAACAGGTAGTAAATTCTGTGAGCTCAAGTACTTTGCATTAACATTGTCTTGCAGTCAGATAAAACATTACAGATAGTTTATTCTGCTTTGGGAACGCAAATACATGCAGTCACTCATCTAAATATATCACCTCCATAATAACCCTGTGATATCCTGTGAATTCACAGTCATGACACTGCATTAACAGACAAAAATGTCAAACACTACAGAGGCGTTTCACAATAATAAATGGCAGAAATCAGAGCTGATGCGAAACAGGTTGTCAGTCTGGCTGCTCAATGATAATCATTCACAAAAACAGTAACTTTAAATTTTTTTTTTTTTTTCCGTACTGTGGAAATAAACTATTCTAGCGCTAGTAAAAAATTTCCATAAAAAATCCATCAATCTCTTCTTTGGTCTCCCTCTTTGCTTCCTGCCTGGTGGCTCCATCTTGAGCATCCTTCTACCAATATATTTGCTGTCCCTCCTCTGCACATATCAAAACTATCTCAATCTGGCTTCCCTAACTTTGTCTCCAAATTTTCTAACCTTTGCTGATTGGCTCATTCCTAATCCCGTCCCTCCTCGTCACTCCCATGGAGAATCTCAATCTCATCTTCAACTCTGCCACCTACAGCTCTGCTTCCTGTCTTTTAATTACTACTAACTACCACTAATTCTAACTACTAGCATAACTAACTTTTTCTCTTCTGTTTTTATTTAGTGGCATTTTTTTTCCTTAATTTTTGTATTTAAAATAAATGCTGTTCTGTAATTTGTTTTTTGTATAACAATCCAAATTTTTCAATAGCAGTGTCCACTAAATACAGTGCTTCTATGTTGCATTGTATTCACCTCCTTTGCTTTTCATTTCCCACTTGATTATCCAATTATTGTGCTTCTTGTGGTGGAAATAACTGTCATGTATTCCTTAAATATCCAGCAGTAGTGTGTTGTCTGTTAAAAGGTGAATAAAAGTGTCAAAGTACTGGAAGAACGTTTTCAATACTTGTAATAAAAAGTGTGAAAGAATTTGACTACTCATTAATTTGCCATTCATTAATTTATTTCATATTTAACACTGAATACTCAAACATGGTTCCAAAAACTACACATATACAGTACAAGCAACTACAATCAGTTAGTGCTTTAATCTTAATACATAACTAAAAAAAACTAAAAAAAACCCACCACACATCATTAAAGGGACAGTTACTGTATTCTACACTTGAACAGGTAGTAAATTCTGTGAGCTCAAGTACTTTGCATTAACATTGTCTTGCAGTCAGATAAAACATTACAGATAGTTTATTCTGCTTTGGGAACGCAAATACATGCAGTCACTCATCTAAATATATCACCTCCATAATAACCCTGTGATATCCTGTGAATTCACAGTCATGACACTGCATTAACAGACAAAAATGTCAAACACTACAGAGGCGTTTCACAATAATAAATGGCAGAAATCAGAGCTGATGCGAAACAGGTTGTCAGTCTGGCTGCTCAATGATAATCATTCACAAAAACAGTAACTTTAAATTTTTTTTTTTTTTTTCCCCCGCACAAAACATGAGCACACATCTTTGATTAGAACTTAATACAACAGCCCACGGACCTCATTGGTCAACAAGGGTCTGTTGCTTTTACAGAATCAGTCTCACACTTAAATGAACTTTTAGCAGTTCTGAACTACAAACACATGATGTCTTCAGTGCTCATTAACACCAGCATCTACTGCTCCAGGAATCAGAGGCTATGAAAAACTGGAGCAGACGACATTTATTGAAAGATACAAAAGTAAAATGAAAACATATTTCAACGTAAATAGACTGTACTACTTGTTAATGTTAATTATAATCAATGATAATGCTTGAATCAATTATTACTGATGGATGAATAATTTCATGAAGCTCTGCTTGAGTGAAGTGTGGATTTTTCTTTGACAAAATTCAACCAGATGATGGAACTGTTCATTCGAAAAATCAGTAAAAAATTTAATTATTTCAGTCCATCATGCATATTGTACAACACTGCAGATGTCATAAAGCCATTTTAACAGGACTGACTGACGGTGATGTACCTACACTTTCCAACTCGTCCAGTCCAAAGAGACCACTGGACTCTAAACCTTTGTGAAGGAAACAACCCAGAGGATGAGGCTGTTTTCTGATTGGAAGCTTGAAAATGGAATGGTTTTTCTAATGCAGTAAATATACGTCAGTATATTTCATATAAGTAGAAATGTCCCTATTTAAGACTAAGGGTTTATGGTACCAAATTAGAATCGTTTACTACTTCTGGCTTTGATAAAGTTTATCGCTGATTTGAAGAGTGACTGGTTTTCCCACCGACGTGTAGTCGCAGGTCTGAGTTGACACTTGGGTTTTGAAGCTTTGCTGCCCGCCCTCGACTCTCTGCACCTCTGAGCAGTATGACGGTTTCACTTCAAGCTTGGCGTGGCTCACTTGGATGGGGACGTGCCTTTCTGGACCAGCGGATGAGAAAAGGCTGCCTGAGAGATGCTCCCTGAAACGAGTGAAGAAGCCGCTCCTGTGCCTCGGGGTCGCAGCTGGCCGCCCCACATTCAAGAGAATTGGCTGTCCGACTGTGGAGCCTCCGATCTCCCTCTGAAGCACCGAGACCTCACAGGGCTTTTCTGCAGAAGCGCTGTGGATGTCAGAGGCACCATACATCTCACCCTCTTCTGGGACATAATCCTCCAAGTCTTCAAGGGTTAGGATGCGGCTTTCTTGCATCAGAGCCTGAGTCTCCGGCTCTCTGAGTGAGTTACGATCATTATGTTCATCGTCGGGTTCAAAGATGACAGTGTGTTGATCATCCAGGTCCTCGGCGTCCTCTGCAGCCGCGGTGAAGACAGATGAGAGCTCACGTGGCTCTCCGGTGGCTTCAGAGACAGAATCGGAGACATGACCCTCCTCCTCTTCCCAGGAGAGCGGCTGGCTGCTGACACCTCCCTGCAGCTGGGTCTGCTCCACCAGCTTGTTGTTGGAGTTATTGGCGTTAGGGTTCTCCGGCGGAGACCGCTTGGGTCTGGTGGGAGCGGCTGCACGATCCAACCTGGCCGGTGAGATGCCTCTCCTCCTGGGTAGCCTGGGGGACTTGTTGACCTTGTACTCGATGACCTCCTCTACCTCAACCCAGCTGGGTCTGCTTTCTGTGGGCCTGGCTTCAGCACCTTGGGGTTCAGTAACATACAGGGTTGGGATGGTTGTCTTTCTCGGGGTGGGGATCCTCCTCAGCCTGGCTGCAGATGGCTCCAGGGTCGACGTCTCCGAGCGGTATGCTCCAGCAACAGTCAAGCCAGGGGACTTGTGCCTCCTCGTGCGTGGGTTCTTCACCACAGTGGTTATAGTCTCTTCACTGGCATTAAGAGAAAGCACCAAAACAGACAGAATTAAAGATATAGGGAGAGCTGTTACATTCAAATGTAAATGGTGTGTGCTGCAGTGATGAAGCTGGCCATGAAAGAAGAGAACGCCCCAGTGAGGACTGCCCATCCTTTCATCGTGTTTGTGATAAAATCTTCTGCACTCAGGCTTTAAATTCTACACAACAATACATACACAGGGAAGTCTTTAAGACCCATATAACTGAGAGCAAACACTACACAGCAAAGCTAAAAATAAGACTGAATAAGACAGATTTCCTGCATCTGTGATTGCCAACCTGTTGTGTAGGACGTACACAGCTCAGTGCAATGAGCTTAGTGCAATGAACTCATTGCACACGTTCTTCAGCACTTATTTCCCAATGTTCAAATTATTAAACTATTAGTTTTTTCACAGGGTCATACACCATTAAGTGCCTCTACAACATGACAAAACTAGAACAATAATGTAATGGGCAATAGTTTTTATTAATACATAAGTGGATATACTAGTGGATGCAAAAATATTTTCATACAATTGAGCATTTATTGTTTCATATGTTTAAACTCCTACATCAAAGAAATGGGGTGGCAGTAGTCTATTTCAATTATTTATCTAATATTTTAGGATTACTATACTTACTACTTACTTTCTATACGATTACTATTACTATTTTCCTGCTTCTGTTAAAAAAAATAATTATTTTTCAGACACTATAAATTGCAAAAATGTCTACATTAATTGTTGAGGTGAGTAATGAACATGTTGGTTTATTTTTTTAATTCCATAATATCTATTTTCAAAATTATTGAAATTGTGCTACTATTTCTCCATCTACCCCTGGTTTGGAATCACTGAAAACATTTCTTATTGAACCAATGAAGATGTAAGATTCCAAGGCAGTTCACACTTACATGATGATGGTTTTCTTTGGTATTCTTGTCTCCTGCTCAGTAACTAAGAGGGAGCACAATAGATGAGATTTAACAGACAAAATGAGAGAGCGAGGAAGAAATCTTGTCTAGATTTTAATGTTTATCATCTATTATTGTGGATCTCTAAGCTTCCATTCTGTGAATGATTATAAAACCAGTCAGTGTTCCTACCTTCAATAGTGATGGCCTGTTCACCAGTGCGAGCTACAGCAGAGGGGGGAACTAAATCAGCGGCGCACTTGGCACTGCCCAGATGGTTGGACAACTGGAAAAAGCAGAGTTTTAAATTTAAATGATGTTGCTAATTGATGACCGACTTTGACTACTGGGTGCAAACAGTAGGGGGCACTAACAAAGTAAAGTGAATGAGAGAAATTATGCTTAACGCCCAAACTCCTCCGCATGAATGTTTTGTATTGTCAACCAACCTCACACTCATAGTGTCCCAGGTCTCTCTCTGTCAGATTTTTTATTACCAAGACCAGAACCCCACTGCGGAGCTCGCTGTAGGTCTGATACTTTTCCTGGTCAGTCAGCAGCCTGCCATCCTTGAACCACCTTGACCATAAAAATGTACACAGCCAGAGAGGCGAGTAAGAGGTTAATACAAAGAGAAACAGAAGGTTCAAAGGGCCTACAAATTTGAACTAACATTGCTGTGTGCATACCTGATCTTAGGGCTGGGGCTGCTCTGCATGACGCAGGTGAACTGAGCGTCCTCACCAGCAACAAATATAGCATTCCTCATTTTATTCACAAAACGAGGAGGCACTGCAAGAAATATGTCGAAATCCAACAGAATATAGAGATTAGCGATGAGGATACTGTGCTGGAGTCTTGTCTCAAAAAGCTTATTTTACAGAATCATTTGGCTTTATAAAAGTCTATTGCTCAATTCCAAAAGGACTTCCAAGTATGACTCATTGCTGATGTTTTCTGTGTCACATTGTAAATATAAATCAACATTGGGACACTCTATGACACTTACCCTGAACAGTGATCTTGCCGAGAGTGCTGGCATTGCCGGCTGAACTTGAGGCAAAGCACATGTATTGACCAGAGTCATCTGCAGTCATGTTGTCTAAAATCAGTGTGCAAGAGCCGTCAGGGTCCTGGATTATGATGTGATGAGGATCGGCCTCCACTGGACATCCATCTACATTCAATAGGGGAAGCAATGCAACACATTTCAGATTATGTTTGCATACAGAGGTTAGTCTTGGATGAAAGCATGACAAATTACTCTAAATTAGTATACAGGTAGGGTAATAAAGCAAAGGGCTATAAATCGTGGTGCAGGTGGCATACCCTTGTACCAGGTGATGGTAGGTGTGGGTACTCCAGTAGCTTTGCAGGCCAGTTTAACAGTCTGTCCTAGCTCTGCTGTGCAGTTAGCCAGAAGCTCGTCAAAGTCAGGGGGACCTGTAAATGCGGATTAATAATGAAACATCAAATTGAAAGTGCACATTCTGGTTGATAAAAGAACAAAAATACAGAACAATAATACAGAAAATGTGTGTGTTTCTTGCTCACTCCATGCAGGCATGCTGTATCGCTGCTGCAGTTCTCGGAGGTCTCTCAGCCATGAATTCTTGATGATAATTGTCCGAGCCTGCAGGGTATATTTTCTCACAGAGTCCTCACGTTCGTGCCAGATCTCGAAGGCTCGGTCATCACCCTCCACTGTCTCATTTACATCAATGTTATTCAACTGTGATGGAGAGTTCAAAAATCGTCAATCGGCTGCTGATCGTAAAAGAGGAAAGCACTGGAAAGTAAAGCTGTATTTACAGTAAAATTTTTACCTTCATCATGTTCTTAAAGACATATGTTTGTGTATCAGTGTTGCTGTCTCTCTTGGGTTTGCAGATTATGCAGTAGTTCTTAAAAAGAAAGACATGGCGGTGGTGACCTCTGGAGGATGTCCTGATTCCTGGAGCACCTTCCCACACTTGGAAGGGTCCCTGGTTTCAAAACAGGAAAAAAAAATTAACACACATCAAAAATCAAGATCATCCATCTAATCGCTCTGTTAATCAGAAATGCCAGAATAACTTCAGCCACCTGTCTAACTGGTTCTCCTAATGCCTCCAGCGTGGCGGGATAGTTCTCGATCATGGATACATGGTGGGTGTTCTCGGAGCGCTGGGGGAGTGCGGACACCATGGCATACGCTTCTTCCAGAAGGCAGCAGTTCTGCCCATTTCTCGCCTTGTTTTGTATGAGCTCCTGAAGGTGCCGGAGAAGATTTCAATGCGAGAAACTGATGCATTCCTCTCTAGAGACAAGAGTTTGTTTTGTATTGAAGGTGTCACCTTGAGGATGCCTTTGTACTTCTGAATCCTCTCCAAGGGTTGTTGGAGGTACATGTTGATGCTGCGTACAGGGGGATCTGCAGGGTCTGCACTGGCTTGTACTTTCTCAGTGTACTCCTACAATGTAGAATCTTTCAATTTAAATAACCACACTGGTGCAGAGTCTTTCTACAGTTGTCCTACTGTTTATTTACAAGGTAGCAAATACAGAAAACAGATGTATATGAAAGTACAATGTTGCTGTAATTATTGTTTTAAAACAGACAACTTACTGTACAGCAAACAGTCAAGCAGTAATATTTGTGGGTTTACCTTAAAGAAGTGATGGACATTCTTGTCACTGACAGCAGATTCAGCCTGACATTGACCAACAAGATACTGGAGGTACTTCTCAAAGCCCTCTTTGCTTTTCAGGAAGCACATGGCCACGTCATCATCTGTTTCACAGTCATTCAGCTTTGGGTAGAACAGCCTAAAAAATGTGAAAATCTTTCCAGTAAATCTCCCTTTTCTCCAACATATTTTAGTGAGGAGTTAGGTGTGGTAAACAGATGTTTTTTACTCTCTTTGAATTGACAATCATGAGCTCACCTGCTATGGAAGTATTTGATATCATCGATGTTCCTGAATATGGCGTCCTTCTGGCTGGTGACCTCAGGTGGGGCGTCAAGGCTGTCCACATGCTTCAGGTGATGGAAGGTAAAGAAGTCGATATCTTTCACAAACTCAGATTCACCATTTATTAGGTCGTGGATCGATTGGCTGCAGACATGAAAAACTGGTTATGATTATGTTATTGAGTTCCATTGTTTTGTGGTGAGTGTAAATAAGCTTTACTTACAATAATTTCCTCTTGTATTCACCCTCAGACACCTCCTCTGCACTTGTCTCTGGAAGGTCGGATGTATCAGCAGAGAGCTGGAAGAAAACACATTTCAACTGTTACCATTAAAATCTTCAAACGCCTCAAGACAGTAAATGGTGGTGTTTAGTTTTAAGACGCACTTTGAGTTTCTTGTCCAGGTAAGCAGGCGAGACCCAGCCTTGGCGGGATGGTGTGGTTTTGGTCGGTTTGGTCCGGACTAACCATTTCAGTGGATGAGCTGAGTCCAAAACCTCAACATACTGTCCCTCCTTCAGAGAGAGTGATTCTTTGGTTGCTGTCTGGGGATTGTAGTCAGCTGTTGCCACGTAGATGTCAAACATCTGTGAAAATACAAATCACATGTGGTTTTAAACAACGCTGTTGTAACACTTTATTTTTGTGTTTACACACAAAATATGATGTATTGTGAGGTGTCCTTTGAAACGTGCCATTAAATGAATTTTTTTTCTTAACAACATTATATAAATCCGGTTTGCTGTGAACACAATTATGATTGGCTGGAGTATGAACAATATTCAACTAATATATGACTCCTGGTAAGTAATTCCTGTCAAGCTGTTCACTGTTCGCTACAGACAACTCAACCTCTCTGACCCTACTATCATTACTCAACTGGTTACTTTAGGCTCCGCCCGACAACACACATGGCCGATTTGTTTGTTCATGACAATCTTGATAATAATTTGGGGACAATGACATGGCTGGAGAGTAAATAATTCGATAAACTTTAAAAGTATTTACTATTGGGCTGATGTATGCAATGTTATTAACATCTAGCTAGCATTACAATTCTTGTTTACGGCAACAAGTTACGGCTTGTTTATTAAGGCTTTAATGCGTCTCATCATCAAACACATAAAAGCAAAAATAATTGGTTAATCATTTTGTTTCTGGACCACAAAATTAATCACATCTCACACATCTCACCTCTCCCCTGGCATCCCCCTCATCAGACTCAGAGGAGGAGTCAGCAATGAGGGAGGGAGGACGAGAGCGGCCGTGATGAGGTGATGGAGAGGGGGTCTTGGTCTCATCGTCACTGTCAACACCTGGCACACGTAGTGAAGCTGGGGCAGCAATGATGAGGATGGAGGGAGGCCATCAGAGGTAGGCAGGTCAGTAGTGCAAAGACCTACATTATGTACTATTTACTACAATACAACAAATTACAGTAGTATCTAATTTAAATATATGAACTTAATCCCTGTTATGAATCATGTTCAGAAAAAGGAGGGATTTATCTTACCGTGCTTTGTTCTGATTAAAAGAGATCAGGGTGCAACAGTCATTGCAAACAATAACTGACTCTCTGTTGACATCTACTGGTTATTTATTAAATACTTTTCAGTGAAGTGAAGAAACCAAAAACCAAATTGGTCAGTTCACTCTAAAATGCTTTGCTGTCTGTTAGTAGGAAAACTGTGACAACATGCAAGAAGCTCTAGTCCAGATAACACTTATTATCTGAGCTCTTCACAGACATGTTTGTGAGCATGTATTCCAGATAGTTAATAGTGTTATTTCAAAATCAGTTAAAAATCGTTTTGAAAGACATTTGGAAGATGCAGTTAAGATATGCGAAGGTGCACAAACAGCTCAATAGATGAAAGCAACATTTTAGCAACAACAGGAAAATGCTGTGACAACACCTCATTGCATAATTTTTTTTTTTGTTCCTGCATGTCAAAAGGCAGACAACACTGTTTCCACAAGTCATCTGCAGGGTCATGTAATGCTATAAATATAGTATATCTTAATGTAATAATGTATATTAAGTTGTAAAGTTGATGCACTTGGGATACATACTGGTACTTTTGGGCCAAGATTTCATCCACTCGAGGACGTCTTGATTCTGTAAGCTGTCTGAATAACAAATTAATGATTCAATGAGCATTCAATTGGTTGGGCTGCTAAACTGATGGATTTTAAAAGTGGTGAAGAAATTATGTCTGCATAAAACAATGAGGGGTTAATTTATACACTTTATACAGGACATAGCACAACATGCTACAGAACACACAGGAAGAAGGAACACATCTTTTTGAAGTCTGGCTTCAACTTCAGATCCAGTGAATTCTAATTCAAGACCTCAAGGGCAACATCCTCCATAAACAACTGTTTTACAGCTCTTGAATAAGTCAAATGAATTCACTTAAAATCAAGCAAACACGACTAAATGGTATTGGACAAAATACTTAAGAGAAGCACTCTATCCAACATATTAATAATGCTAATATTAGCATTATTAGCTAGCAAAACCATTCATGTTTCAAATGCATTATCAGAAGCTACTATTCGCAGGTGATTTGGAAGATATGGTTCGACCTCTGGGTGATGGCATCTGCAGCACTTAAATCACTGACAGCATGTTATCTGATCAGAATTGGATTGCTGCGTGTATGATGGCACAGAAATATCATTTCACACTGCATAAAACAATGTCATTAATGTCTATCGCACCTTACATCAGTCGTACACGCATGAAGCAGTGTGTGTATTTGGTCATAGTATTTTAACTAAAATATCATTTAATTTTAGTCATCTTTTAGGTATGTGACTTGTTTTAGTAAACTAAATATCATAAAATAATGATAGAAATGTAAAGTGTAATGAATTATTTAAACAATTTTAATTATTTAATCGAGCTCTCACTCATACACAGTTCACAGCTCCAAGTTGTCTCCACGCAATTAATGATGCCAAAATCTATGACTAAATCAACTGGCATTTTCAGAAATCAATTAAAATCTACTCAGGAATTCAACCTCTCATGAATAGTGTAGAGGGTGGAGGAAGCTCTCTGTTTCCACAATAATTAGTAACACTTTTTTAAATAATACCTTTCACTTAAACAGTTTTAATTAAACTAGTCCAAATCTACTATTGTAGATTCTACAGTTCTTTTATGCCCTACGGACATTATACATTTATAAATTAGTATAACATTGCTCAGAATTTCTGGTAGGAAGTACTGCAAACTATTGCATTAACATTTCTTTGAAATTAAAATCAAATAACTGAATATATAATTACACAGATATTCGGCCCTTGACATATGCTTACCATGGGTAATCTTTGCTGATACCATTTCAGTGATCTGGGAGGTGAGTTTCATAAGGAATTCCTCTGTACCTACTTCACCAAGGTAGGGAATTTTACCCTCTAGAAGGACACACAGATGAAAGAGCAGCATAAGCAGTATTTGTTACTATACATAATTAAGCTAAAATATATATATATACTGTATATGCACACACACGGTATATATATGCCAGGTAATAGGCTTCACCTTTTTCTCTGCTAGCCTCGTCTTCTGGAGGACTAACTGTAATCCCAAGAACCCTGAGGAAAATTAAATGTTAAAATTCACATATTTGCATTAACTTAAAATTTGGCTTTTTTTTACCGTACAACTCATTTTTGTTTGCACTGCCATTCTGAATTTAAATTCAGGTATGCTTACTCTGAGGCTTTTGTCTCGATCTTTGGTTGTGGTGCTAGGCGAAAGAGAAAAGAACAAATGCAGAGTCACAGTATAACATTAACCCCAGGAGACAAATTGATTAGTATTTAAGGATACTCAAATGTCTGTATAATTTCTACACCAAGTGCCAAGGTGTCATTTCTTTCCTTACTATCATCAACCTCGAGGTAGGCAGTGCAAATGGACTGTCCTGCCCTGTTTGTGGCGATACAGGTATAGGCACCAGTGTATTCTGTGCCCACATCCATCAAGATGAGGCTGTGCTGGCGTCCTGAGCTCGCTATTTTGTATCCCTTAGTATCAGGCTTGATCCACAGGACATCTTCCATTGATTCCTCCTTTAGCCAGGAGACCATAGGAGTAGGAGATCCTGATAAAGGAAGAATTGTTAAGTTGGAAATGTCCTCAAGTACGTTTAGGCGTTAATGAATGTTAAACAATACATGGTAAAGGCAACAAACCTTCTACTTTGACAGAGAGAGTGATGCTGGTTCCCTGCTTCACCTTCCTGTTGCTAAATCTTTCAAGGAAACGGGGTGGCACCAGTGGCTCCTTGGGGTCTGTAAAAATAGCAGAGTAATTTTCTAATATACAATAATTTAACTAAGTTTGTTGCAGCTGTATTTTGAAGCTTTTTAGGTCAAATTACCTCTTATCTTATTGTGTGGCATCATCTCCCCTGGACCTGTTACAAAACAGATGTTTTTCTTTTAACATATTAACTGCAATTTTTAATGTAAAAGAAATAAAAATTTGTTTTTGTTACAAAGGCGAAATTCAGACATTTGCATACATACTCAGAACAATTAGTTGGGCAGAGGAATAAGCAGAACCAGCTGCATTGCTGATGTAGGCTGAGTATTCCCCCATGTCCTCTCTCTTCACATCCAGAATCTCCACGCTGTGAACATCTCTCGCTGCTTGCAACACGATCCTTTCTGAAGATCGCAGGGGGTGGCCATCTTTGAACCAGTATACTCTGGGTTTGGGGAAGCCTAGAAAACAACAAACCGGGCTTTACAATCATTACAGTCACTACAGTCATTTCATTGCCTCAAGTATCAATTTTATTTATTTTTTTGGGATAAGCTTACCCTTCACTTTGAGACGCATCTTAGCAATTGGTGACCCCGGACTGACATGAACATCATGAAGCTCCTCCACAACTTGTGGTAGCTGGTCATCTTCAGTTACAGATTCAAATGTCTCAGTTTCCCTGCACAAGGACAGCAGAACAGTAAATCTCAAGAATTCAGTGGTCATTAATATTAGAAATATATTTTCAATAATATTTCTTAATGACATGAAACACTAAATTCACCTGGACATGTAGCCCTTGGCACTGACATAGGAAGATGTCTCAGTGGCATCAGCAGCAGTATCATAATCTGAGCTGCACGACACTAATGCAAAAGATTAATTGAGAGCATTATACAAGGAGAGGCAATAGTGATAATACAACAGGCAAGCAGGGAAAATTATTAGTTCTGCTTTTTACCAAATCAGGTATTCTCAATCCACTCAGTTAGTTACTGCATATGATGAATGTGGATCTATAGTCCCTAAAAAAAATTCTTACTGACTTCCTATACGTCCCAAAATGTTTTTGAACAAATCAAAATGAGCAACAGTATCCAGATGTTGATTTCTATCATTGTGAAAGACCAAAAGATAGAATAAGATCTGGCAGCTTAATCAAAACATCATCTTGTGTTAAAAAATGGTTGATACTAGTGAGGCAATTCATAATATATACTGTAAATATGTCATACTGTTGCTCTGGATTTTCTTTGTATTAATGCCAAATATAGGCAAAAATGTGAATTTAAAAGGATGGGCAACAGAAACATATCTCTACTTTATATAAAATATACTTAAGCTGAGCTGGAAACATTTCAAAATGACATATTGTGTACATTTTGCAACTTTCCGCCAACCAATTGAAATTGAAAAAAAATACATATAGCTGCAAATAGCTGATTTTAAACAATGCTACAATTTTTAAGTGTTGGACTACAGTCAGGAAAAATGTTGTTAAATATTTACTTAACACAAAGATATTCAACTTTATTAGCAAAACAAATGTTTGTCTGCCTATAATGAACAATTACTCACTGTCAACCCTGAGTTCAGCCTTAGAGGCTGCAATGCCACTGCTGTTTTCAGCTGTGCAGCGGTAGACACCCATGTCAGTGGGCAGCACAGTGGTAATGATGAGTTGGTGGCAGCCCTCTTGATCTTCATTAATCATGTAATGGTCATTCTCCTCCAGCAGCTTGCCATCCTTGTACCAGCGGACAGTGGGAGAGGGTTTGCCAATCACAACACAATCAAAGCTGACTGGATAACCGTCTGGAACATCCTGACTTTGCAGCTCGGTCAAGAAGACTGGGGCAGCTGGGTAATAAGAGCAAATACTTAGAAATTCCAAAAATCTGAAATAACAACATAAAATGTTTGATTTAAAGAAGTACATGGGTGATACCATCCATAATAAAATCAAAATCCATAGAGCCGTGCATAGGACTACATGCATAAACACATACTGCATAATTTCTGTTATATAGAAACAACCATGACACATTAAAAGATATGGCTTATAACAAAATATATTTTAAAAGATTTATGGATGCTTTAATTAAAAACTAAAGGTTTGAACTTTATTAATGGAGTTAGTAATATTTCAATCCTATAGTAAAAATAAATTTTGACATGTATTTAGTCATTTTTTTACTTTGAAAAGATAGATTAAGATGTGGTAAGCAGAAATAGATGATTTAATTCCATCACATGGAACATGCTGGAAATCCTACCATTTTCTCTTTCTCTGATATGTTTTGCTTTTTAGTATACATTGTGTGATTTAAATGTGCTGCAATTCGTCTTCCTCTTCTTCTTCTTCTCAGTGTTGTTTGTCAGATTGCAAGCCAAATTTAAAGGTATATGCCACCTACGTTTTGGAGTGTGTAGATATTACACTATACATTAGCAACAAGCTTACAATTGATCTCAATATGAGTCTTAATATTGATTATTTGCATTATTAAGATTATCTACTGGTGATTTTTAATACACAATTGAACACTCATTCATTTCTTACCTGGGGCACCAGTAAGCAAAGCAGGAGGCTGTCTATCTTGTGTGGGGGTCTGTGTGCCATCTTGTGTGTAGCCCATCTTTTTAATTCGCAGCTCCACTTTGAGATGACCTGCCTCCAGGATGGTGGTCTCCACAGGAACTCCATGGATGGTAAACATCTCCTGGAACCTCTGTGAGGCAACTTCAGCCTCTATTCGTGAGTCAAAGCGAATGTAGATGTAACTTTCATCCTCCCGGTAAGATTGGGGGTCTGGGGGACACAGGTCTCCTTCATCTGCACTGACAAAAGGCTCTTCATCAACATCTGGTGGGAGGCGTGTGCGCAGCAGGCGGCGGAGACGTCTGCTTGCCTGCCTGAGCGACTCATCCATCTCACTACCTGAGGAGCTCTCAGCCTCGCTGTCGGCGCTGTAGCCCACTGTTAGTGGCCGTCGTCCAGATGATTCTGTCACTGTTCCTACTGTGACCTTACCGCTGTGAGAAGAGACCCCAAACTTATTGGTGACCTCACACGTGTAAACCCCGGTATCCTTTGCAGTGATGGCAGTGACTACCAGCGAGCAAGTACCATCATTGTAGATATCAATGTGGTGGTGTTTTCCATCCGTCAGTGGTTCTCCATCCTTCAGCCATTGCACCTTATCAGGTTTCCCTTCTGCCACACATTCAAGATGAATGGTACCATTAGGTTCTTTGGTCTGGTCTTTGAAGGCCTCTTTAAAGACAGGCCGCATGTCTTTGCGGGTTTTGTAGCTCTTGAAAGCAGCCTGTATCTTAATGGCAGCCTCTCTGAGTTCAGGCTCACCCTCATTACTAATCTCCATCATTTCACTCTTCTCTGTCGATACCTGTTTCTCACTTGTATGCTGAACTGTGGTTGCTTCCACTTTGGCGTGTCGCACAGTTCTCTGTTCAGCCATTTCGAAATGCTCAAAGAACCTTTCAGTAGAAAGAGTCTCTGCCTCACTGGTGGCTGCAACAGCATTCTTACTGCTCTTTTTGAGGTAGGACACAAGTGATGACCCCCCAGACTCATCCTCAGAGCTGGTGTACAAGTTGGACTCCTTCTTCTTCAACACAATGGCTTGCTCCTTCCCCACTGACTTTATTTCCACTTTCTCAGACTCTATCAGGTCTTTCTCTCCTGGTTTCTTCTGGCCACGTTTACCATCTTCCTCAGGTTGTTCAGAAATGGAGTCCAGAGTGGGCTCCCGACTCATACGCCGCTTCTTGGCCAATTCCTCCCACAAGTCATGGAGATCACCTTCTTCAGCAGCTTCTGGAGGCAGACTGGGCTGACCCAGTTTCTCAGTCTCTGCCTGTTTTTCCACCATATCTATAATCATAAAGAAGTTTCCAATGTTAGAGCAGTGCTTTATAAAGTAACAGTCAGGATCTGTGCACACTGGCCAATAAAAACAATACTTATTGCGAATTAGCATAAAAGCAATTTTTTAAACAAAGAAAATAATACACATGATGTGGTCTAAAACCAAAGTACAACATGCAGAATACATATAAAGAAACTACACACTTGACAAACAATATCTTACCTGGGGAAACTGGTAGCTGTGTGGCTGACTCTGTTGAAGAATGAGAAAACAAACATCGTACATACATCTGAAAAATTCTACATGTCTCTATGCTGTTATTATTATAAAAACACTGCTGTTTTCAGCTGTCAATATACAACAACACAATAAATAACATAGTTTTAGATAAATAATAGACCAATAAAGTACTATAAGCCTAGTAGAAGCAAAATTAAGAATAGTAACGTAATAGGGCCGAATAATCAGCATTATTTCATGAACTACAGCACAAATCCACTCACCTAGCTGCACCGTCTGAGGCAACTCAACAGGCTCTCCAGTCCCAGCCCTGTTTATGGCTGCCACTCTAAACCTGTAGCCACTGCCTGGAGTAAGACTTTCAACAACAAACTCTGTGTTGCCCACGGGCTCAGAATGACAAGGGAGCCAGAGGGCACTGTCTACCAGCCGCATCTCCACTCTGTAACCCATAATTGGACTTCCACCATCATGTAGAGGAGTGAACCAGGAGAGGGTGACAGACTGTTTGGTTTTACTCAGGACCTCAGGGTCCTCTGGTGGATCAGGTACGGCTGTCAGGATGGGAAGAAGCAAGAGTTACATATGGTTTTTTCTCTAGTTTAACTTTTCTCTTTCAGAGGACTATAAAAAAAAGTATATGAAGTAAAAATTCTGAACACGTTTGTTGTTACCAACACACTTACTGATAATGCTGAGCTTGGCCAAAGAGAGAGCATCTCTAGCAGCAAACGTGATTTCCTGCTGTGGGAAAAGAGGCGCCCGCCTCAAGACAAGGCGATAAGAGCAGCCATCAGCCCTTGTAGCCCACAGGTCACTGGATTTTATCTCAACACCATTAGCATACCAGGCCACTTCTGATGCAGGGACGGGCTCTGTGAGCTCAACACAAAACTCAACCTTCTCTCCCACTGCAGCTACCTTGTCCTCGAGACCCTTCACTACATCCAGCTGCCAGCCTTTGACATGTAAAAATCAGTTGATTATATTAGAATGTAATATTAAGAGAATATAATACAATTATAGCAACTACAAAAACGTGACGTTGATTTGGATGATTTACCTTTGACAGAGAGCTGGGCAGATGTGGATGCTGTGCCAGCTTTGAAAGTCACTGTGCAACTATCTTTAATACTCAAGTCTTTCAGCAAGAGCAGGTGGCGGCGACCACTCTCAAATGACACAATCTCAGCACTGGGAGATTCCTTAACTGGTTTCCCGTCAAGAAGCCAGCAGCAATCTTTGCTCTCAGGATGAGAGAGGGCACACTCAAATAGTGCTTCGCCTCCATTAAAGGTCTCTACATTTTCTAGGCCCTGGACAATAGTAATGGGTTTGCCTGCAGGAACAAATAGAAACATGGAACAAAAGAAAGCACATGAAAAGAGAATTTAAGAAGACTGCCGCGTGTCAGCTAAAGGGCACAAACAGTTTATTTGGCAGTGTAACTGTGAGGTGTGAGGGGACAGAGAAGACTCTCTAAAGGTTGGTGTTCTTTCCATGTGGTGGGAAGCTCACCTTCCACATGAAGTGAAGCGACCACGCAGGTCCCCTCTGCCTCACAGGAGTACGTGCCCCTGTCTTCAGCAGACACACAGCTAATGTACAAGCGAGCCACATTCCAGTCCTGCTCCACTACCACCCTTCGGCCATCGGGCCACAAAGGCTGCCCATCTTTCTTCCACTGAGCTTTGACTGGCCTTGAATACTGGCAGATGAACTCAGCCGGTTGGTTTTCAACCACTCGAAGATCCTCCATCTCGCTCACCACTTCAACTGTGGGATCTGAAGTTGGGGTCAGGGGTCATATAGTCATGACTTGGCCATTAGATATAAAGGTACGAACAGGACATGCCAAACGACATGTGGACTTTATAACCCCCAAAAGCATTTTAAAGATATTCTTACTGTGGGATATTATAATGTTTTTATGGATTGTTAAGCACATATGTGTGACATCTGTGACATTTGCATTGGTCTTTATGTTCTATATGGCTTTTCAAAAATAAATGAGGGTTCAAAAGCCCATCTGTCAAGGTTCAGGATAATGGTCATAATCCCGGTCCAAGATGTGTTGGCAGTTGATGAGAGAGGAGGGGGTAATAAGTGGATAAAAGTGCCAACCCATACAATGGTTGGTTAAAGGTTAAATGCTTGAAGGTTACGGTCAAGATTGGTGGGATCGGATAGTAAAGATTATTCAACAACAGCTGGCCTACATGGATGGGTGGAGCAGCACTTTTCCTTACACAACATTTCAGAACATTGTTGCTATTCAACAATAATAAAACCTTATCATCACAAAAATTAAGCCTACAAAGTGCTATCCGATGAGTCCAATCCTCAAAGTCTCATATTCATCATTACATAATTAAAGGATGATTACACTAAGGGGATGCACATTTAAGTATATAATAATAATTACAATCATATTTTCTGGCTCTTACAATTGATTCTGAGAAGGTGAAGAGGATTTGTTCTGAACAAAAAACCTCAAGGTATCCCAAATCACAAATGTTATAATTAATCTCTTCAGTTAATATAACGTAGTAGCCAAAGTCCAGGGCACTTGCACGTAGTTACTGTTACTGACACAATCATTTACATTCCATAAACTGAACTCCAAAAACTCCAACAACTCCTCCAACTTTTAAATGGAGCCTAGCGTGCAAATTAAAGTGGGTGTGACCAATTCACTGATCGATAAACAATGAACAGAACAATTGCAAAAGAGCAGGGAACTGTTGCTTAACAAACAGCAGCAATTAGTGAGCCACAGGTCTGCTAGCTTCACCAACAGACACCTAACCGGTTGACAAAAATTTGCTGGGGTTGATTGAGATTTGATAACTGAAGACAACAAGTTTGCAAAATTTAAAGGTGGACCAATTATTTGTGCACGATTAGTTTTTCCTCGTTGCAATACAATCAAGCACAGATTAGCCACCAGCTATAGCACATTCTTACCAGTCACAACAAAAGTACAGGTTGATATGTATTTCAATTGCCCTAGGCAGTTAAACTACAACTGTACATGTGTAACTTCTACGCTTATTCTTGAGGGTCCTGAGGGACTGCACTCAATCCCATCCAACATGGGGCAAGCCAGGGTACATACTCGAGGCCAGCAATCGCAGGATAGACAACCAATAATGCACCCATTCACATGAATAAATAACATGATTATCACCGAGTTACCATTTTAGCAGCCCAACAAACAGTTCAAGAAAAGGATTCCAAAGGAGGAGCATAAATAATATTTGTCCATTAAAATTAATTGCTGTAATAGGTTTAGATATTACTCTGCCCTACTATAAAGAAATTTTGCTGTGGTGCTGCACCCAATTGTATGTGTCAAAGCATATAGTTTGGAAATCTCTACTCCCACTACTGTTATTGATGAAATGAGAATCAAACGCTGCCCATGCAAGACAAAGCACTGACAAATCTATTATTCTGTTTACAAAACCCTGCAGAAAAGATTAGAATTTAAGTTATACAATACTTACTCACATGCTTTATGAAGAATTAGATCAAATCATGATCAAAAATGGCATTTGTTAAATTTTACATTGCATTGACAACAACACAACCTTGAATTTAAAACACAACCCTGATTCCAAAGAAGTTGGGATTCTGTCTAAAATATGAGCAAAAGCAGAAAGCAATATACAGCATAATGCAAACTTTCTTTATATTACTAACAATTTTATACCAAATCATAACACCTTTTACAGATTAATTTTCCCCAATTGTGCCAAACAGATGTTTATTAAGCATTGATTAACATTTTTTGTTGCTTCAATCCCATCTTGTTTGAAATGTGTTCCTGGGTTAAATTCAGAATAAGCATATAAATATAGATAAACATGTATCTAAAGAATAGTTCTTTTAACTGTTTTCGATCAGATATATGTCTAAATATCATTTAGCAATTTTAATATTTATGTTGTACAGGATCCCACCTTGTCTAGAATCAGGACTGTACCAATATTACAATTGTAAGGCTAAAATGTACTTTAGATTTACAATTCTGCAGGGTCCAAGAGTACACTGAAATACAGCTTGTACAGCATTTACTGATTATTTTTATAACACGATACCTTTAACTAAGAGCTTGGCTGTGGAAGTTAAACTGCCAGCTTTGAAGATGACAGTCCCGGAGTCATCTGTGGCCAGGTTCTTTAAGGTTAGCGTGTGGATGTGGCCTGGGCTCAGTCCTATCTCACTAAAGGGGCTGTTCTCCAGCATGGTTCCATCCAGCCACCACTGCCCCTTTCCTGGTGCCCTACCAGACAGCTGGCAGGAGAAGGTTGCCCATTCACCAACAAAGACATCCGTGGTTTTAAGACCACATACAATGAAGACTTCTTTCACTGTTGAGCAAAAAATACATACTGGAGATAAAACTCATTTTCTGCATTATATCACCTTGGACAAGCCACACAGCATACAAGATAGACAAAGAGGAAAGCAAAGCATACCAAAATGCTGGTCTGTCCAAAAAAGAAACATGCATTTTTATTTGCAAGAATAAATTGTAGAATGAAGTCAGAATTAACTAATTGATTAGTTCTAACTACACTCCAGGACTGACACAACAGTATTGAGGTTGGCTACCTTGCACTGCCAAAGAAGCAGTAGTGAGCTGGTCTCCGGCATCACAGGTATAGTAGCCACTGTCTTCAGGCACCACGTTCTGTATACAGAGGACTTGAATGCAGCCGTCCTGTCTCATCTCAAACTTCTTACCGGGTTGGAGGACTATGCCCCCTTTCCTCCACTCAACACGAACACCTGGCTTAGACAGCTCACAGCGCAGGGTGACATCATCACCCTCTTTGGCATCTTGGCTTTTGAGCTCTTTGCGAAAAAACACCGGGGCACCTGGTGAGAATTTTAAACACGAGAGTTTGGCACCAGATAGTTGAGGTGACAAGGCAGACATCTCTGAAAGAGTTTTATAAAAGGTGTGCTGATGCAGAGTCATGTCAGACTGGGTGTGTGGTTGAAGCCTAATGGAGGTTCAGGAATATGTCAGCTATTCATTTCACTCCTGTCTTGGTCCATATTCTTGAATCTTGTTTAAAGGAAAGTGACATTTGTTTTGAGGTGGCATCATTCTTTACCTTCCACAGTCAAAGTGACGTCACACTGTGCATCTCCGGTGTCACAGGTGTACGTTCCTGAGTCGTCAGGCACCAGATTGTGGATACGAAGCTGCTGAGATGCTCCGTTTTTTCTCAGGTCATACTTGAGACCTTCTTGGATGGCTATGTTGTTTTTTCTCCAGATGACAGTGCCCTTGGGGTCAGAGATGGTGCAGGCCAGAGTGACAGTTTCGCCCTCTAATGCCAGGGTGTTATGTGGCTTCTCTAATATAAGCACTGCAAATATGGGAAACCAAAGTAGATTTCGAAATAGTACCCTTTATGCAGTTTTCATTTTCACTTCTTTACAGCCCTGGCATAAATACTTTATTTAAACAAAAACACATGCATGGATACTATCACAAATTTTACAGCAATAGTGAATAAAGATTTCATTAAAAATATAACTAATGTCTTTCAGGTTTGTAAAAAATGCAACAAAGAAACTAAGCTTTATAACTTATAATTTTTAAAAAGCCATCTCCAAAAAGCTAGTTAATTAGTTTTTTATTCAGTTGCATTACAAATCCAATTCCAAAAAAAGTTGGGATGTTTTTGGAACGTGTTGCAGGCAACAAATTTA
>KV751351.1:2183104-2225150 GCA_001698575.1 Mola mola
AAGTCTTACGCAGAGGTAGTTGTTCAGTCAAGTAATTAGCAACTTCAGTACCCACATTAACAAACGAATTGGTTTCAGCAAGCGTACCCTTCACAGCTAGTGGTGCAGTGCTTTGATGGTGACCAGTATCACATGTGTAACTCCCAGAATCCTCTGGGTCTACATCATGGATTACAAGTGTAGCCTGGTGTCCTGTTTGTCTAATGTGATACTTTGCACAAGGACAAAGACCAAGTTCTCCTTTTTTCCACTCCAAAGGAATGCCCGGTTTAGAAAGCTCACAGTGCAGGGTAACGTTGTCCCCCTCGTCAGCTGTCTGGCTTTCAAGTTCTTTTGTGAAAATAACTGGGGTAACTGATGAATGAATGACAAAGAACCAGATATTTATTTACAGTACAAGATCAAGAATGGTGATGAACACGTACAGTGCAATAAATATAAGAATGAAAGACTTGGCTGTAGAAGAACAGCATAAGAAGATGACAAGGTCTCCATCCTACCATTTACTACAAGAGAGGCCAAGCTGACTGTGTCCTCTGCACAGCACGAATAGCTTCCTGAGTCTCCAGGTCTCAAATCAAAGATTTGTAGGTCATAACTGAGTCCTGTGTTTTTCATTTGGTACTTTTCTCCACAAGTCAGGACCTGAGTTTCCTTTTTCCATTCAACGAGGAGTCCAGGTTTAGAAAGCTCACAGTGGAGAATGACACTACCTCCCTCCTCAGCCTCCTGGCTCTCCAGGCCTTGAATGACTATGACTGGAAGGACTGGGAATTGAATCAGATGAGGTGAAGTTATGTGCATTGTTTTAATAGAAGGCAGGATTTCAAATGAAATAACCGATAACATTTTATTAACTTGCCTATAGATGGTTTCTTGCAAAAGAAAAAAAAAGCAATATGTATGCCTGCTTTTCATTTATACATGAGACATGATACATCTCACACACACACACTATACAGCCCACCAATTCACAGACAATGATCCATATTCTGATTTAAAACAGCAGCTAGGTATTTATGAAGTCTGTCAATAAGTCTGTCAAACAGGCCTTTAAAGTATTTCCTTCAGGAGGCCACAACAATCTAGAAAACAGCAAATCTGACTTTAAGAAGTTAATTCAAACAAGCCAGATTGATTGCACAGCATACAAAACTTTACAATGAAAACATAACAAAACCGCGGAGAATAACAAAGAGCATCAAAACTTCCATCCCTTCCTTCCAGATATACCACCAGCTTTCCAATCTATAGAGGTGCAGATAATTTGATTACACCTTAAATATTGAATTCAATAAAAGTTTAAAACACGAGTTAAAGAATAACAATCTAACTCCAGGTGAATACAGCAGCGAAGGCCAACAGCTCATAAACTACAAACAGTAAATTATGAAATCAAAATAAATTCAACTGCCAATAGGCAATTTACAACTAATAAGCATATGGGAAAAAGGGGCCAGACTACTGAAAAAACCTTCAGACATATGAATATGTCATCACGTACCATTCTGTATATGTACAATCACAGCAAAACCAACTCATAGAAAAAAGCTGCTAAAGGAACAGAATCAACTTTACAATCAGCACAAACGGTGTTCGTTAAGAGTTTCTTTAAGGTGCTACCACATACCTTCAACTCCCTTTTTGGATTTTTGCTTCTAAAATTCAACTTTTGAGCTTACTTGGGAAGCTGGTGCGTTCTTTGCTCTAACTGAAGCTTTTTGCAGAGACATATTGTGCGTTTAAATTTGTAAGAAACCTTTCACCTCTGTAACATTGCTAAAATCTGGCACATCCTGTCTCAACAAGATGCCAAAAAATTAGTCCATGCATTTTTTAACTCCAGGCTGGATTACTGTAATTTTCTATTTTCAAGCCAGCATCAGAGACCATATTTCCCTCATACTGGCTTCTCTGCATTGGATTCCTGTTAAATCCAGAATATAATTTAAAATCCTTGTCGTCACCAACAAAGCTATTAATGGTCAGGCACCATTATATCTTAAAGATCTTATAGTACCTTATCACCCAATCAGAAATTTATGCTCCACAGAATATTATGGTCCCCAGAATCTCAAAAAGTAGAAAAGAAAGTAGTGAGGGCTTGCCTATCTACCCTGTAGTTATGCTGCAAAAGGCTTAGGTTGCTGGGGGGACAATCCATGGTAACTTGAGCTTCTCTCTCCTCCTCCTCCTCTGACTCAATCCCTGCTCCTCTAAATTTTCATATCATAACTAAACATTATAGTAACTTTACTTCTTCCACAGAGCCTTTGTGCTTTATTATCTTGTAAGTTTTCTAGGTTGCGGTCGGAGCTTCTGCCCACATTAGGACAGGAGATAGTGGTGCAGTTTTCAGCACTGTCGCCTCACAGCAAGAAGGTCCTGGGCTTGATTCAGGGTCAGGGCGTTTCTGTGTGGAGTTTGCATGTTCTCCCTGTGGCTGCGTGGGTTCTCTCCGGGTACTCCGGCTTCCTCCCACAGTCCAAAAGCATGTAAACTGGGAGTTAGGTTAATTGGTCACTCTAAATCGCCCTTAGGTGTGAATGTGAGTGTGGATGGTTGTTTGTGTCTATATGTCAGACCTGCGATGAACTGGTGACTTGTCCAGGGTGTCCCCGCCTTTGCCCGAAGATGCTGAGATAGGCTCCATCCCCGCGACCCCGAACAGGATAAGCGGTAGAAAATGGATGGATGGATATTGTGACTCCAATTGCCCAGCAAAATTGATCAACAGACTTCTCACACAGCTGCATTTAATGATCTCACATACCCTTGGATTCATGAACATCTTATACATTCTTACTAATCTGTTATTGTCATGTTGTTGTGTTCTGTACAAGTAATATCTATTGCGCGTCTGTCGGTCCTAGGAAGAGGGATCCTTCCTCTTTGGTTCTTCCTGAGGTTTCTTATTTTTCCCTGTAAAGGGTTGTTTTTGTTTTTCTTTTTATAATTTGTGATTTGGGGTTATACAAAAAAAATTTGATTTGATCTGAAATGTAATTCACTTGTACTGAAAAACATATCCAATGATGAACCATGCAACACATGAAAAGCAATTTGTGTGAGAGTCTCAATGTTAAAAAGAATGCAGTGCCATCTACACTTAATGCATGTAAACTTAACTTGCATGTATTGAAGTTGACAGAACCAAAAAGTCTTTTTGAAATTATACACATAGTGATGCAATGTGCAACAATGAAAGGCATATAATTGAAAATATGTAGGCAGTGTCACAACCAACAGCTTTTCCTTTAAAGAAAATACTTAGCAAGTTGGTAACCAACACAACATATGCATTGTAAGCAGATACAATTTAAGACCATAAAAACAACACAATCAGTAGAGACATATATCCTGCACTCATCAACACAAAGAGTTGGCAAGATGTTGCAGGACACAATGAGGAAGCACAAGAACAATAAAAAGCTAAAATGTAAGCATGCCTTCTACTGGTTTGTTGCTCTCCTGCTTCTGTATACCTTGTTTTGCAGCTTTTCCATCAAAAGTCTTTTTAATTTGAATTAAACACAACATTTACCTCACAATCTAACAGTGATGAATTCTTTAGGAACAATACAATTAAAGCACACATATGACCCAGGACTCTCAACTGACTTTGTGTCTTACAACTTGGCATACTGGCAAACTGACTTATTTTTGTTAAAGCAATGCCTATCAATAAAGCTACAAGCAAATACAATACACTTTTTCTTTTCAAATGCATAATTTTCAGTGACTGACACTGCAAGAATCCAATGTAGAGCTGCCATAAGAAGTGCCAAAAACATAATCAATATGTACTGTAACTTGAGAGGCCAAAGCATTCAAATAAGAAAAAACACAGTATTGCCACAAAATCAGGAAAAAGGCAAATAATGATGCATGCTTACGATACTGACAAATGTCACACAGAATCTGACAAAAGCTATTCAAACATATGTTTCATTACTTTCACTTCCCGCTTTGAGCTCTTGTGAATAGCCCTGTATTTCCTGTTTAAAGGGCTGCTGTTTAGGAGTCTGTCCAGTAGATGGCAGTGTCACTGCTGTGTAATTTAAACACAACATTGAAGCCACGCTCAAGCAGTGATGAGTTCTATACATCTATATGCACACAAATGACCCAAAATACTAACGCTATTCTGCTGACTGCTTACAACATGGCAAACTTAGAATCTGACTTAGCATGTTTATCAATAAAGTTAAGTGCAAAACAATACAGTGATTCTTCAATATATATGTCTTATTGAACTTCATATACATTACACTGTGTATACTTCTTATTATTGTTGGAGGCTAATGTTAATTTCTTTAAACTAGCAGGAGAATAGCCACACTTTGCTCATGCCTTGCCCATACGCGATATATGCCTGACATATTAGCTAAAGTTCACTTTTGTCAGTCTTGTGTTTTTGCTGCGGTTTCAGGCAGCGAGAAGCTCCAAATAAATCATTCGACCTCACTTCCATCCCAAGGCACCAACAGTTGATGTCATAATGATCAGCCTGCAACCTCATTTTGGTTAATGTATCATTTTTAACAATCCAAAACACAGCAACAACGCAATGCAGAACTGCTATAAGAGGTGCCATAAACATATGTTAAACATAAAACTTGGGAAGTCAAAGCATACAAAAGACTCGACAAAACTCAGTAATGCCACAAAATAATAATTTGAAAAAAAAAGCCTAAAATAACATCTGGAAAAAAGACAAATAATGATGAATGCTTACAATGCTGACAGAGGTCACAGTATCTGACAAAAGTTATTCAAACGTGTTTCATTACCATCACCTCCAACTTCGGGCTTTGTGAATGGCCCTGAATCTCCTTTTAAAGAGGCTTTTGTTTAGGAGTCTCTCCAGCAGATGGAAGCATCACAGCTATAAAAGTAAACAATATTGTAGCCACATAATTAAACTGCTTTAAGACAATGTGGGCAGATAATGAAAATCACCGACATGTCTCCGTACCAGTAAGTCAGTCTCCATGTAACAAAGCAATCCAGAGGCAACAGAAATCTGATGCTTGATTGTAAACAATCATTTTTTACAATGGCAAAATTACATAGATTATGAGACAGGAATTTACAAAGCCATATGACCAGCAGATAGTTCAATCACAAGGCACAAGGCACCATGTAGGCCAGTTCAAGGCCAAAGAAGACAAAACTGACTTCAAACTGACGTCAAACCAAAACTTATTAATAAATCTAAATGCAACACACTAGTGTTTCTTCTCAAATGCAAAATTTTCGATAATCCCCCACACACCAACAATCCAAGACAGAACTGACATAAGAATTGGCATGAACATATATTCAACATAAAACTTGACAAGCCAAAGCATAAAAACAATGGGAAAAAACACAGTATTGTGATTAAATAACTTTTAAAAATAGCTATTGTCCTTGTTTTTGCCAAGGCTTGAAATAAGATCTGGAAATAAGGAGACAATGACCATGCTTAAAATACTGAAAGTTGTCACAATACTTGACATAAACTATTTAAACGTGTGTTTCATTTCCCTCACCTCCCACTTTGAGCTCCTCTGAATGGCCCTGAATCTCCTGCTTAAAGGGATGCCGCTGCCAAGAGTCTGGCCAGTAGTTTGCAGCATCACAGCTATGAAACTAAACACAACATTGAAGCTACAAAACTGCTTTAAGAAAGTATTGGCAGTTGATGGGAACCACAGCCATGTTTCCATACCAGTAAATCAGCCTCCATGCAACAAAGCAATCCAGGGAACAGAAATCTGACGCTATTATTGAAACATTAATTTATTTACAATTGCAAAGGAGATAGGTAATTAAAAATCGATATTACTAGTAAGCAGATAAATCTTAAAGCCACGTAAAGCATCTTGCTGAAGTGACGAGAAACCATAGCCAGTTTAAGGCCAAACAAGATTGTGTCTGACAAACTGACCCAGTGCCAAAACAATACTTATCAATAAAGCCAAAAGCAAAACAATACAGTGTGTTTCCTCCAATGCATAATTTTCAACACTCCCAGACAGACCAAAAATCCATTACAGAAATGTCATAAACATATATTCAACAGAAAACTTCAGAAGCCAAAGCATACTAAAAACTAAACAAAACTGAGTATTGCCATGAAATAACTTCTTAAAATAGCTTTTATTGCTTGTTTTTCCACAGTCTTAGAATAAGATCTGGAAAAAAGAAAAATAATGGCCATGCTTACAATGCTGACAGATGTCACAGTATCTGTCAAAAGCTACTGAAATATGCGTTTCATTACCTTTACCTCCCACTGTGAGTTCTTGTGAATGGCTATTAATCTTAGAGCCAGTTCATGGCCAAGAAAGATGCAAGGATCTGAATAAACCAGTCAGCAGCCAAAATATAATGTGGGCAGTGGTAAGTACTTACTAACTTAGTGTGTTTCTCCCTTTGTTTAAATAAAGTGATGTATTAGTAAAAAATGCACATGGTACAAAGGCTACAAATTTTCAGAGAATAACTCATATCACATATCTCATTTATAATTAGCCTCCTGCTTGTCTTTAGCAGCTATGGTTGGAGCATCTGATATATTGGCAGACAGGTAAATATTATATGCAAAGAGAAATGCTACATAAATCACATTAACCACTGACAAGACTGTCAGACCTACAACTTTTATTATGAACACACACGGGTACAGCCTAAAACTGCCACAAACTCAAGACCATCAAACCCCAAACCAAATAAAAATACTACAAAAGGACAATGAATCATTCGGTTAAGTGCTTCGGTTAAGTAAAAATCCACATACTCCCTGTTAATTCACCATTAAGTTTAAAAGTGGTCTTTGTAATTAAATCTTAACAATTAATCTCTTGAACCAAAAATCATAGATATATTTTACAACAATAAATGTCTTTTTCAATATTACAAAGACATTTTACCACACTGTAGAAGATGATTTCTCCTACCCTTAATGTTGAGGCTAGCTGTGGTCCTTTGGTCTCCACACACACAGCTGTAGTCTCCACTGTCTTCTGGCAACACTTTGCTGATCAGGAGTTCATTCACTGTGGCCTTCTGCTTCATCTGGTACTTTTCTCCGGACCTCAGGACCTGTGTTCCCTTCTTCCACTCCACTGGGACTCCAGGTTTAGAAAGCTCACAGCGCAGAGTAACACTGGATCCCTCCTCAGCCTCCTGACTCTCCAGTTTCTGTCTGAAGATCACTGGTTGGGCTGAGCATGTATTAGTTTGTTAAAAGTCAGTGGAAAGACATTGCATTGATACAGTGAGTATATGAAACAGAAGACAAACACAGACAAATTGAAATCCACAACAATATTCAGACTCCTATAACAATGCCGCTAAATATGTACAAGTAAAAGGTTGTTCTATATGATCTTTATTAATGTTAGTAGAACATCTCTTCAGAAATCCTCTTCCTACCCTTAATGTTGAGGCTAGCTGCGGTCCTCTGGTCTCCACACACACAGCTGTAGTCTCCACTGTCTTCTGGCAACACTTTGTTGATCAGAAGTTCATTCACTGTGGCCTTCTGCTTCATCTGGTACTTTTCTCCAGACCTCAGGACCTGTGTTCCCTTCCTCCACTCCACTGGGACTCCAGGTTTAGAAAGCTCACAGCTCAGAGTAACACTGGATCCCTCTTCAGCCTCCTGACTCTCCAGCTTCTGTCTGAAGATCACTGGTTGGGCTGAGCATGTATTAGTTTGTTAAAAGTCAGTGGAAAGACATTGCATTGATACAGTAAGTATATGAACCAGAATACAAACAGACAAATTGAAATCCATAATCACCTTCCGACTCTTATAACAATATGGCTAAATATGTACACGTAAAAGGTTGTTCTATATGATCTTTATTAATGTTAGTAGAACATCTCTTCAGAATCCTCTTCTTACCCTTAATGTTGAGGCTAGCTGTGGTCCTCTGTTCTCCACACACACAGCTGTAGTCCCCACTGTCTTTTGGTAACACTTTGCTGATCAGGAGTTCATTCACTGTGGCCTTCTGTTTCATCTGGTACTTGTCTCCAAACCTCAGGAACTGTGTTCCCTTCTTCCACTCCACTGGGACTCCAGGTTTAGAAAGCTCACAGCTCAGAGTAACACTGGATCCCTCTTCAGCCTCCTGACTCTCCAGCTTTTGTCTGAAGGTCACTGGTTGGGCTGAGCATGTATTAGTTTGTTAGCAGTAAAGGGAAAGACATTGCATTGATAAAGTGTGTATATGAAACAGAAGACAAACACAGACAAATTGGAATCCACAATTATATTCAGATTCCTATAACAATGCCGCTAAATATGTACAAGTAAAACATTAGTCTATATGATTTTTATTAATGTTAGTATAACATCTCTTCAGAAATCCTCTTCCTACCCTTAATGTTGAGGCTAGCTGTGGTCCTTTGGTCTCCACACACACAGCTGTAGTCTCCACTGTCTTCTGGCAACACTTTGCTGATCAGGAGTTCATTCACTGTGGCCTTCTGCTTCATCTGGTACTTTTCTCCAGACCTCAGGACCTGTGTTCCCTTCCTCCACTCCACTAGGACTCCAGGTTTAGAAAGCTCACAGCGCAGAGTAACACTGGATCCCTCCTCAGCCTCCTGACTCTCCAGTTTCTGTCTGAAGATCACTGGTTGGGCTGAGCATGTATTAGTTTGTTAAAAGTCAGTGGAAAGACATTGCATTGATACAGTGAGTATATGAAACAGAAGACAAACACAGACAAATTGAAATCCATAATCACCTTCCGACTCTTATAACAATGTGGCTAAATATGTACACGTAAAAGGTTGTTCTATATGATCTTTATTAATGTGACAACATCTCTTCAGAATCCTCTTCTTACCCTTAATGTTGAGGCTAGCTGCAGTCTTCTGGTCTCCACACACACAGCTGTAGTCTCCACTGTCTTCTGGCAACACTTTGCTGATCAGGAGTTCATTCACTGTGGCCTTCTGCTTCATCTGGTACTTTTCTCCAGACCTCAGGACCTGTGTTCCCTTCCTCCACTCCACTGGGACTCCAGGTTTAGAAAGCTCACAGGTCAGAGTCACACTGGATCCCTCTTCAGCCTCCTGACTCTCCAGCTTTTGTCTGAAGGTCACTGGTTGGGCTGAGCATGTATTAGTTTGTTAGCAGTAAAGGGAAAGACATTGCATTGATACAGTGAGTACTGTATATGAAACAGAATACAAACACAGACAAATTGAAATCCACAATCATATTCAGACTCCTATGACAATGCCGCTAAATATGTACATGTAAAAGGTTTTTCTATATGATTTTTATTAATGTTAGTAGAACATCTCTTCAGAAATCCTCTTCCTACCCTTAATGTTGAGGCTAGCTGTGGTCCTTTGGTCTCCACACACACAGCTGTAGTCTCCACTGTCTTCTGGCAACACTTTGCTGATCAGAAGTTCATTCACTGTGGCCTTCTGCTTCATCTGGTACTTTTCTCCAGACCTCAGGACCTGTGTTCCCTTCCTCCACTCCACTAGGACTCCAGGTTTAGAAAGCTCACAGCACAGAGTAACACTGGATCCCTCCTCAGCCTCCTGACTCTCCAGTTTCTGTCTGAAGATCACTGGTTGGGCTGAGCATGTATTAATTTGTTAAAAGTCAGTGGAAAGACATTGCATTGATACAGTGAGTATATGAAACAGAAGACAAACACAGACAAATTGGAATCCACAATTATATTCAGATTCCTATGACAATGCCGCTAAATATGTACAAGTAAAAGTTTTTCTATAGGATTTTTATTAATGTTAGTAGAACATCTCTTCAGAAATCCTCTTCCTACCCTTAATGTTGAGGCTAGCTGCGGTCCTCTGGTCTCCACACACACAGCTGTAGTCCCCACTGTCTTCTGGCAACACTTTGCTGATCAGGAGTTCATTCACTGTGGCCTTCTGCTTCATCTGGTACTTGTCTCCAGACCTCAGGACATTAATCCCCTTCTTCCACTCCACTGGGACTCCAGGTTTAGAAAGCTCACAGCGCAGAGTCACACTGGATCCCTCCTCAGCCTCCTGACTCTCCAGCTTCTGTCTGAAGATCACTGGTTGGGCTGAGCACGTATTCATTTGTTAGCAGTGCCAGGGGCAAATCATTACACAAAATATACTGCACATTGCAATGGCATGCAAACTCTAAAACAAACAAGTCTAGACATGTACATACATATAGAAATACATTTAGAAACCTGTTGCATACAGTTTTTTTTAAATACTCCATGGTCCAATTCTTGAAAATCCTCTTCCTACCCTTAATGTTGAGGCTAGCTGTGGTCCTCTGGTCTCCACACACACAGCTGTAGTCTCAACTGTCTTCTTGCAACACTTTGTTGATCAGAAGTTCATTCACTGTGGCCTTCTGCTTCATCTGGTACTTTTCTCCAGACCTCAGGACCTGTGTTCCCTTCTTCCACCCCACTGCAACACCAGGTTCAGAGAGCTCACAGCTCAGAGTAACACTGGATCCCTCCTCAGCCTCCTTACTCTTTAGCTTCTGTATGAAGGTTGCTGGTAATGCTGTACAAGCAAGGTTTCATTACTTGTTAGGTGAAATAAATTGTTTTACAAAGGTTCTAACAACAACACAATGAATGTCAATTCGAAGTCGAAGTTGTAAAAATACAGCATGAACACACTGAACTTTGGTGAAGAAGATTTCATGAATCCATACCATTGACTTTCACAGTTGCTGATGTCTTCTGGTCTCTACACACACAAGTATACTCTCCACTATCTTCGATCTTCAAATTTTTAATCTGAAGCTCACAGGAGGTTTCCTTCTGTTTCATCTCATACTTCTCTCCAGTTTTGAGAAACTCTGAGCCTTTCTTCCACTGAACATCAGCAGCAGGTTTTGATAACTTGCAGCGAAGTGTCACAGTCTCCCCTTTGTTTTTCTCTTGGTTCTTAAGCTCCTCTTTAAAAGTGATAGGCAGAGCTAAAATTAAAAAAAAATAGTGACATTTTATATAAAATTGGATGTTGCATTTTGTTGGATGCATGAGATGATATGCTCCAGTTACCAAATTTAGCCTTTGGCAAACTAAATTATTCCCAACTGTTGGACTGATTATTATTATTATTATTGTACAATGTGCAAGCAAAAGATTACAACCAAATGAAACATTCATTTGTGCAGTGCACATTCCTAGTATAACACGACAGGGCATTTAGTAACAATTCACTAATTACATGTATATGACTGTCATTCACAATTTGCAGATTGCCAAACGTTCTTTCATTCATACAAAAACCATGACAAAGAGGACAGAATTGTGCAGTAAAATGATTTTGACTGTGATTATGACTGTGGTTGGCCCCAGTGTCATTTACTTTTGACAATAAAGATTGATGTATCAGTTAATTTGCTTAGAAAGTGAAAATCATCATTTCAGTTCTGAACTGAAGAACTGAAGAAGCCTCTTGGATGAGAGGCAAAACGTCTTCAAGGAACTACAAGAAGTTCAGTTGCCTTCAGCTGAAACACCAAGACAATGAGCGTTGAAGGACAAAAACAAAAACCCAACTTGTCTGCATACATCTGTAGGTTCTTACCATTTACTGTCACTTTTGCCATGCTCTTGGCTGTGCCCACATCACAAGTGTAGATATCAGTGTCTTCTTTCTCCAGGTGTTTGATGATGAGTGTTATGACCCCCTCCTTCTGGGACATCTCATATCTACCCCCCGCCTTGAGCTCTGTGTGACCCTTGAGCCATGTCACGGTGGATGGAGTTTGTGCGGTCTCACACTGCAAGGTCACAGAGCTTTTTTCCTCTGCTTGGCAATCCTTCAGTGCTTTAGTAAATTTATGGATTGGTTCTGTATAAAGAAATAACCTAATTAAAATTTTAGGAACAGTATGACAGTGCAGGATTAATCCACAGAAAAATAAACCTGGAATAAACCCTGGAACCAGTTCTTAACATTCTCTAAGTACAGTAAGCAGCAGTAAGAAGTAAGATTTAAATAGAAAAATACAAAATACTTCATCTTACCATTTATTTCAAGTATGGCTTTTGTGGTTGCTCCTCCAACAACTTCACAACTGTACTCTCCAGTGTCTTGAACTGAGACATTATGGATAGTAAGCTTCATGATCTTATCTTGTTGGCTAATGTTATACTTCTGGTTCTTTTTGATGCCTTTGCCCCCTTTGGCCCAATTTACAATAGAACTAGCCTGTGTTACCTCACAAGTAAACACAGCATCTTCTCCTCGAACAGCGGTAACATTCTGCAGTCCTTTCAACAAAGATGAGGCTTTGCCTGCAAGAAGACATAATAACATTTGTTCAATAACTGTAAGTTATTCCTGTTCCTGTTTCTATCCCTCTTAAAAGTAGGTGTGTAGCTTACCTTCAACTCTTAATGTTGTTTTTGAGCTCAGGTCTTTAATGGTGAAGTCTACCTCTCCAGAATCGGCAGGAGTGATATCCCTAATGGTCAGCATGTATTTTCGTCCTCTTGTGGTGACTTTGAAGCGGCCTCCATTTGTAATAGTGTGGCCGTTAAGAGTCCAGGAATACTCATCTGTGCTCTCTCGAGATAAGATGCACTCAAAGCTACAAGATTCTCCCTCATTCACCTCAGCTGACTTCAGCCACTTAGTAATTCCAATGCCAATCTCTATATTTGGGACAGAGACCTTGAGTTGGTGACAATGCCAAAAATAACCATATACATGAGGGCAAAAACTGTAAAAGTGTGTCTTAGAGTACCAACCTCTTACAGTGACTTTGGCTTGAGAAACCTCAGTTCCAAGATCACAACTGTACTCTCCAGCATCTTCTTTAGTAACATCCTTGATGATCAGTCCCAAAGACTTGCCTGTATGAAGGAGCTCATACTTTGGTCCAGCCTTCAAGACCTTAGTTTCTTTTCTCCATATGGGTGAAACCCTGGGCTTGGACGCCTCGCAAGCCAGAGTAATCATGCCCTTCTCTTCACCAATGACATCGTCTAGAGACTTGAGGAATACAGCACGCTTTTCTGGAGAGAGAATGACAATGTAAAAACGGGTAAACCTTTAAGGTTAATCAGCAGGTAAAAGAAAAAAGTAACAATCAGAGTAGGGGCTTCTTTATGCTCCTTTTACATAGTAAATAAATACGCCCGTTTCAAATGATAATAACATCACTGCCCACATACTTCAACGCGTCCTTTACATTACATTTAGAAGTTTAGCAATTTATCCACCAGGGGGCAGCTCAGAGTCAAATGTTTATGCCAACAACAGAATCTCCCCTTCTACCTTGCCACCGACCAACTGATGTTCAATTCCTGTCCAATCTCCTACCTGCACCAGCTGTTCTGAAGAATTTTTCATATAGACGTTTAAAGTTTTTTTTTGACTAACTCGCATAATCGTTCCCCAAAGTTCCGCCATTTCTAAAGTTTCTTCTTTGTGTCTCACTAGAACTAAAGATCAGATAGTGAAGGCCAAACTGCACGCACAGTTTCCTGTGGTACTACTCTGTTGGGTGCTTCCTGAAAACATGCGTTAATACAGATGAAATAAAGGCAGATTACGGACGGAAGGCTCCGTCCATATCCCTGTACTTATTTAACGTTGGGTTTAAATCAGCCCTATGACCACTAGCTGTGGCCAGTGGTTTCCTTCCCCCCTAACCTTGTCTTTATTTTTGTCTGCCTTTACACATAGTACCTGATAATTCTTACCTTTAACCTTAAGTGTGACACACTCTTTAACCGTGCGAACTTGAAAGGTGATAGTCCCCCCATCCTGAGGGGCCAAGTTCTTCAGGGTGAGCTTGTGAACCTTGCCTTCATGAGTGATGGTGTTGACTTCATTAGTAAAGAGCAACTTGTCATTCAGTAGCCACTCTGCCCTTTCATCTTCATAGTTAATCTCAGTTGTGAATACTGCATCACTGTCTTCATTAACTTCTGTGTCAGCCAAGTGCTTGGTAACCTTAATTTCACGCACTGGATGGAAGAAACAAGGCTGTTAGTTTGAAGCCAAAAAGTATTCTAAAACAAGTGCTTTATCTTTAGTAATTAAAGGCCCATATACTACCTTCAACAGTAAGTGTGCCTTTGGTCTTAGCAGGTCCAGACTGACAGCAGTAGTCTCCACTGTCTTCCTCAGTCAAGTTTTGAATAGTAATTAGAGCCCTTGTAGCATCTTGCTTCATGTTATACTTGACTGATGCTGTCAGAGGTACCTTGCCTTTGAACCACTTCACCTCTTTGGGTGGAGCAGAGAACTTGCAGGTGAGTATGGCTGAGCTTTTCTCCTTGGCCTTTACATCTTTGATTCGCTCTGCTATCTCAAGTGGACGCTCTAAATATAAGGAATAGTATATGATTAGATATATGATGATATTGATGATATGATATTAGATATTAATATCAGTACACAAATTGGTCTATAAATGTAATTAATCACATTTACCCTTGACTGTGAGTTGGGCCAAAGATTTGCTTTTCCCAGCTGTAAACTGCACAGGCCCTGTCATTGATGCTTTGGTCTTTTTGAATGTGAGACGGTGCAGAGTGCCTTCTTTCTCCATTTCAACATCAGCACTCTCCTGCACAGCAACTCCATTCAGCATCCATAAAGGAGGTTTCACCAGTTCCATACTGATTTCAACTTCAAAAACAGCTGCAAAGGGTTCTGTGACTTCGACTGAACTAAGTTCCCTCACAATGCTGATGGACTGCTCTGGAGGGTTATGAAAAGAGAATGGTTTAGTTAGAAATCAATAATACAGAATGATTTTCTAAAATTAATGTGGTAGCAATGGTTTAGCCTTTTTTAAGAATAAATAAATGTAACTGTAAACCCCATATATTTTACAATATTGCCAAATGCTGAGGTGGGGTCAGAAATGAAGAAACGCCATCTAATAGTTATTAATATAATAATAACAACCTATACAGGCTGTGGCCAAGACATATACTGAGAACAGTTGAAAAACAAAACTGTCTGCACTCTGTGGTTGATTCATGGAATACGTAATACAAACTCAGTTTCTGAATTATTTTAAACTAGTTCAGCATTTCCATACTAAATTAATCTGTTACCAATTACCTGAATACACAACACAGATACAGCATACCAGCAATAAGTTAATGTTAGCAATAATGGTAAAAATTATAATGCAAATATCAGTTTAATAATAGCCCACATATGATTACTTTTAACAATATACAATTCAATTTTTAAAAATTTGTGAAGGGTGTTTAGGTTATTTGGGACTCTTTTGGAGCACTGTACTGTAAGAGCACATCCAAAAAGACAAACACCAGCAATTTGACAAGGAATGTCCATCACTTCTTACTGTCTACTAGAAACATCCATATGCATCCATACTACTTGCAGTTTTTCTCTTTGCTTGTGAGTGTTTGAAGTGCTCATGTTTTCAAATTAAGGGAGAGGTTTTCTTTACTAGTATTTTTAGTTAGCTAACCCTAACCCTCTCTCGGCCACTTTAGCTACACAGCCTAATAATGGAGTTTAGCTCATGACATCTGTATGTAATTCACTCTTAGTATGTGTTCAAAATCATAAAATTGATGAAAAAAGCTTGGAACACATCATACACTGTAAATTATATAGACAAGTTTGATGCATTTACTATACATGCAGTGAAAATCAATGTCTTAAGTAATCATCAGTAAAAAATATTTTGCTTTATCTTTAAAGCTTTATATACTCACACAGATGCTTTAACCTATCTCGGCTTATTGGATAACTCTGTTAAACACTTTCATTTGCTATGGCAGGAATCCACCATATAAGGGACTAGCTGCACGGTAGCAAAATCTCCTCTAAGTAGAATGCTGCAATCATGAATACACCACTAGTCAGTACAGTAACCATGCCTACGCAGGGGACACTTTGTAGCTTGTAATTTGTTCTATCTAGCATCTTTGTTTCCTGATATACATTTATCCATATGTCTGCTGTAAAGCCCATTTGACTTGACAAACTAAGAAAAGTGCTGCTGTTACTAATAAAATCCATGGTAAGTACTTCCTATTCAGTTCCCTGTGTGTCATCATAAAAATGCTACAATGAGCTAGCATACACAAGACAGCACCACAAAACCAAAACAACTAAATGGAAGTCATCATTATATTTATAATCAAACTCTTCTGTAAGTCCAAATGTATTATTTGAGAGGCCCATTCTTAGTCTATGAACCTTACTGAGATGACCTTGTTTAGTTATTTTCCTCTAAAATTAAACCTGAGCAGAGGTGAACTCGACCTCTGCTACACCTGTAGGGGTAATGCTATTTATTTCTATAGCATAAATAATTTGAAATACTAATTAGTATGTTAATTTAGCATTTAATTACTGAAGTTATTAGGTTGGGTGTATTACAAAATGACCCAATAAATCAAGCCCTCATATTTCCTGTTAGTGCAATTTCTAATCGTATCAGATAAATAAATAATTAGACACACAGACACATACAGAGAGATACCTCATTGACCAGGAGTCTGATGGCTTGTTTTGTGTAAATACCTTTAAGTATGTACAAGTACATGTAGTGACTCAGTCATAGACATTAATGTCCTACAAATGATACTGCTGATATTAATATAGCCAGCCATTGCCATTTTCCATCATGTTACCTTCCACAAGAAGTTTGCAGGATGTTTTATCATCAATGGCATCACAGGTATATGTGTCTTCATCGCCCTCGTCCACATCATTGATGGTGAGTTTTCGGCACATGTCTTCACTTTTGATCTCGTACTTCTTGCTGGGTTTAATCTCCACTTTGTTCTTGTACCACTTCACCTTTGCACTGGCACGAGACACTTGGCATTCAAGATGACCACGATGCTTATACATCGCTATCTTATCCCTGAGTCTCTTCACAAACTTTACAGGCAGCTCTAAAGTAACAATAAGACTAAATCAATGATAACTATCATGTGTGCAACAGAGGAAGATTAAATGCTAATGCTGCTACTGCGGAGATCTTGCCATTTCTAAGCACTGAATTATGTTACAGACAAATCAAACATAACAATTCAGTAAGCAAGGTCAGGTTCAACATTTTTTTCAAAAATTAAGGCAAATAGCAATGAACTTGTAATTAAACGTGTCAGCCCATTTTATTTATACATGAGCTGCTGGTTGATTGCAACAAGCAAAACACTAATAAAGAAACAAGAGAGTCAATGCAACTTGAAGCAATTTTGGGTCCACTAATAGCAAGCATGCCATCTAATCAATCCCCAAACACGTGCCTATGTTTCAGTCATAAAATATGTTGTGTGTTATGTTTCCTTTGCCATCAGGACTTAATGAGGCATAAAAATGCAAATGCAAGTTGCAGCTGGATTTTCTATCTCTATCACTGTTTGCTCTTACAGTAGGACAACATTTCCTCTAAATTAAGTCTGACCTTTTCATAACATTTCCAGTTTGAATGTGACCACAATCAAAAAATTCTGTAAAGCTTTAAATATCTGTAATACAGCAATTAAAATTAAAGATGAAAAAATAATAGTAAATAATAAAATAAGGCTTTAAAAAGTACTCTGAGTTATTTAATTATTATAATTTCCAACAGCTTAAAGACTAGAAATAATCCATTTGCAACCTCATCTGAACATTGTGATATCATAGTTAGATAATCCATGCAACAACATACATCTTAATGTTATGTACTGTATGTCATGAGCTGTTTTTCTCAGACATTTACCTTTCACTTTGAGTTTTGCAGTTGAAGAGGCCTTTTCAGCTGTGAATTTGACTTCACCCATATCTTCTGGAGTGACAGACTTAAACAGCAGAATATAGGTTCTACCTAGAATAAAAAATGAATAGCTTGTATGATAAAACATAGATGTTACTGATAATTGTTACTCAGGTAAAACATTTTAAATTACATGAAGATCAGACCACAGTGGGTGATTTATGTTGGTTTACTAATCACTCATGGCCTTACCCTCTTGTCTCATCTTGATGTTGTCACCAACTTTGAGTTTGATATTTCCTTTGTACCACTGGTAGTCCACTTCATCATGTGAAATTTCACAGACAAATGCAGCACTTTCCTTCTCCATCACCTCCACATCCTCAAGTTTCTTTACAATCTTAATATCTCTAGCTGCAGGGAAAACATTTTTAAGATGTTCCTGTGTATTATCATACTATACAAAGGAAGGAACCTCATTTATTGATGATCGACAAGGCACTATTAATAATTACCATGAACTGTGAGCTTGGCAGAGGTGTTATCATCACTAGTGCAACAGATGTAAGTGCCTGCATCTTCAGGGGTGCATTTTTTGATCACCAAAGTACGCTTTCGTCCCAAGGAGTAGATGCCAACCATTCTCCCTGGTTTCAGTTCCACATCATCCTGCAGATTAATTCGTTTTTGTTTTTTTTTTAAATGTCACATTTGTTATGTACATTTTTTTTTAAATCTTATTCTTCCAGCTATTTTAACAATGATGTCTCACCTTGAACCATTTAACTTCAGCATTTGTTCTGGACACTTCACATTCAAAAGTAACCTTCTCCTTCTCAGGAACGCTGATATCCATAATGGGCATGGAGATCACAGCAGGAGGGTCTGTACAATCAACACACACTAAACATGACAATGCCAAGACTCTGACACTGCAGCAGACTGGATGCTGCACAACAATACAGGTTTGGTCAGCCAAGACCGAAGAGAGTGAATGTAGCAAATACCTGTTACAATAAGTTTGCCAGAAACATGTACTCCCTCTGTTTGGAAAACAATAGTTCCTGCATCGTCCCTTCTGAGATTTGACAAAGTCAAGGCATGCTTCTGTCCCAGAACTGTGATATGGCAGTTTCCCCCTGACTTTAACTTGACCCCATCTTTTGTCCAGCAGCCTTCAACATCAGCTTGGCTGAGTTCTACCTCAAGTGTCGCTGTCTCTGTTTCATGTGCCATGGTTTCTGTTAAACCCGTCAACACCTGGATCTTCTTCACTGAAGGAAGAGGGATGTTTTAATGTTTAACATGTATGCAAGGTTTCCTATATTGCAACTCATTTTTTGTATGCATTTTGTGATTCAAAAATGTGACTGCAGAGCCTTACTCTCCACGCTGAGTTTGCCCTGGGTTTTATCGTCCAGCGTTTCACAGGAATAGATGCCTCGATCAGCGCGAGTCACACTCTTGAACACCAGAGCCTGCTTAGCTCCATCTACCCGGATCTCAATATTTCCTGCAGGCTGTAGCACTACGCCATTCTTCATCCACTTGACTTCATCTGATGGCTTATTGAGCTCCACCTCCAGCTTCACATCACTCTGCTCCTCCACTCTTAGATTTTCTAGCTTCTTTTTAAAAGTCACAGGCTCATCTAATTGAAATAAATGTCAAAGTAATGAGGAAATTACATTACATGACAACAGTTTAAGAAATTAATTAGATTTAAGATATGCATTTTCTTACGCTGCACTTGAAGGGTAGCTTTGCAGCTTTTGCCCTCTGCATCAATGCTAATCTCCCCAGCATCTTTTTGGGTGACCGAGGTGATGGTTAGTGAGTGGCTGTTGCCACTGTGCTCAGTCTTATACTTGAGCCCAGCAGTGATGGGTATACTCTTATGAAACCATTGCACGCTGGCATCTGCTGGCATAACAGCGCACTTGAATATGGCATCCTTTCCCTCTGTTGCAGCTATGTTGTTCAACTTAGTGGTTATCCTCACTTGTCTGGGTGCTGACCGGAATGAAAGACACCAAAGAAAGTAGACTGATACCAAGCAGAGAACTGTCCACAGTAAAATTTTTGAGACTAATGAAATTATTAATTCAGAGCAATAAATGCTCTTCTTGCAGTTTTCTTAAATTATGCACAGTATTTGACACATTGTACATGTGCTGATCTTATTTTTATAAAGATTTCTTTATCATTTCTTATCCTTATTCTTTATACTTGACGGTAGCTGCTACAAGAGATTGCTGCTAAACAACGTTTCGTTGTATCTCACAGTGCAATGACAGTAAAGCTTATTCTATTATTAATTACCTTTTGACGAGACTTTAGCAGAGGTCTTGTCATTTCGACATTCACAGCTATACACTCCTTCGTCTTCTTTGGTCATGCCAATCATGGTGAGAACCCTCAGAGAACCATCTGTCTTGACACAGTACCTGCCTCCAGGTTTAATGTCATGTCCATCATGCTTCCAGACAACATCCCCCGAGGCTTGGTTGAGTTCACATACCAGGCTAAGTGTACCTCCCAACTCCACTGTAGAAGATTTCAAAGGGACAATGAACTTCAAAGCCGGATCTGAAGTGAAAACACAGGAGGAAAATATCACAACCAAATCTAGCTTCTGAAGATGTTTAAACAGAAATGTTCTAAACAATTAAATGACTTACCTTTTACCTGAACTTTGAACTCCAGTTTGTCATCAGCAGTTTGACAGGAGTATGATCCACTGTCTTTGGCTTCTGTAGATTTCACTACCAGGGTACGAGAAAAGCCATCCTTTCTCATTTCATACTTGTTACTCTCCTTTAGCTCCACACCATCTCTAAACCACCTCACACTACCGCTCTCTGCAGTCAGCTCAGTGGTCAAAATAATGTTTTCACTTGCTTGAACAACACGCGCTTCATTGACAGGCTTCCTTTTGAACTTCACAGCTGTATCAATAAGAATAAAAATATTTTCAGTGCTTTGTGCCGATAATTAACAATCTTGTGGAAGAAGAAATGATAACTGAAATATATTTCACCTGCCATCTCCAGCTTAAATGACAGCTTCTCTGTTCCAACCTCACATGTGTATTCTCCAGCATCTTTTTTATCCATTTTTTCTATTACCAGCTCACGGCTCTTGCCCTTTGACTCCATGTGGACAGCTTTGTGGGACGTCAGCAGGTTACCATCCTTGTACCATTTCACCTCCGCCTTGGGATCGGAAACCTCGCAGCTGAGGGTGGCTTTCTGCGAGAGAGTAGCTTTCACTTTGTTCTGCACAGATTCCTTGTTAGAGAAGCCTGCTGGGGCTTCTGGAGAGCAAATGAAAAAATTGTTTTAAACAGTTATAACATATAAGTAAACCCAAAATTTGTGGACACAGCAACACATTTCAGCCTGCAATGAATTGACCTACTAATTGAACGTAAAAAAATTCATTAGGTGCTATAAACAAAAGATAAATATTACCTTAATATTTGCCTACTCCCAAAAATATTAGCTACATAACATTCTTCCTACCTGCCATATATATCTTAAAAGCCAGCTTCTCAGTCCCAGCCTCACAGATGTACTCTCCAGCATCCTTTTTCTCCAAGCTGTCGATCATCAGCTGCCGACTCGTGCCTTTCGACTCAACATGGGTTGTCTTAGTTGATGTCAGCAGTTTGCCATCCTTGTACCATTTCACCTCTGTCTTGACATCAGCTACCTCACAGCTCAAAGTGGCTTTCCGAGAGAGAGTTGCTTTCACTTCCTTCTGGACTGACTCCTTATTGGAAAAGGCTGACTTGATCTGAATGTCTACAAAAGCAATAACAGATTACAGTGTTGTGGCACTCAATAAAACAGCAAAACTTCTGTATTAATATGATACAAACCAAAAACATATATACCAATGAAAATTGCTTATAACATCAAACCATCAACAGGAATAAAATGGACTGATGAGCTGTCAAAGTGTGCAAACTGTGTTACATAGCAACCTGAATACCAAACAAATCAAAATGAACTAAGCAAAAAAGCAAGAAAGCAACATACTACTACTGTACAGCGTTTAACAATTAAACCATGACAAGGATTCACCATAAATTCAACTTCAAACTCACTTTTTCTTTTGATTTATCACACCATCCCCCTGTACTTTAAGAGCAATTTCTCTGTTCCCACTTCACAGGCATATTCTCCAGCATCTTTCTTCTCTACACTGTTGATCACCAGCTGATGAATCTTTCCCTTTGAATACATGTGAACTGCTCCGCTGGAACTCAACTTTTTGCCATCTTTGTACCGTCTCACATCTGTCTTGTTATCAATTACCTCACAGTTCAGAATGGCTTTCTGAGAGACAGTAGCTTTCATTTCCCTTTGGACAAACTCTTTGTTGAGGAAAGCAGATTGACCCTGGACTTCAGTACAAGTGACCGTAAGATTGTGTTGATACAACTACCCTTACAAAAAGGACTCCACAGCACAGAAAACACTTTGGATTTATTTAACAACAAACCAAACCTTAAAGATGCAGTACACAGAGCAAAACCTTTTCTTATATAATCTCAAAATGAGGGAAATGCAACATTTTAGTTTGGAGTTATGAAGTGAAAGCAAACTGGACATCTTACAGTGGCTACGGAGAGGCATAATGAAAACATTAAAACCAGTTCTTTGGATGGCAAAGGATGGAATGATTGAGCAGGACCTGACAAACGACAGAGCCACAAGACACCAGAGCTGCATCAGCAAGCATATGCTACGAGAAATCAAAGCATTAATCTCAAACATTAGTACAGTTGTAGACAAAAAACACTCAAAATCAATGTTGGGTCTCTAGATTGAGGCCATTTTGTTGCATTTTGTTACCAATTTTGAGGACAAACTGTCCCCGGTGTTTTTATTTCTTGTCATCTTAATGAGGATCGGTGTACATCAAATGAAACAAGAGGAGTGAGCAATAATGGTTGTGTGTCGCTTTCTGTCTTGTTTGTGTGTGTGCAAGAGAATGTCTGTGTGTGTGTACTACTACAATCCCAAATTTCTGATAAGGACAGTTTAGATAAAATTAGTTTGTTGACTTGGCCACTTTAACACAAAGTATACAGGTACTGATTAAGATGGAAAAGTTTTTAAAAATCAGTGTGTATGTTTGAATGTGTTTTGCTGCATGTCAATTTAAGAGGCACTCTTAAGTTTTCAGTAGGGACCACAAGTACTACTAATGCAAATAGTTAGTCTGAAACCCTAATATTGGGCTATACTATTGGATACTAGTACTTATACTTGTGGTTTTAAAAAGAATGGCAAACATCTTGAAGCATTCAACAATTGAGCCAAAACTGATTTAGACATTCAAAACCACAGAAAAAAGGTAGACACTTACACACTTATACACTTACTTTAAACAGTAAATGCCTTTAAAGAAACTATTAAGAATGAAATATTGTTTTTCAACATGTTTGTTGTTTTCTGTATTTACATGTTTATATATTGCAATTACTCTTAAATGAGGCAGTTTTTATATGCCTTGTCCTCAAAAATATTCTGTTTCTTAAAGAGTTTTTAAAAAAAGTAACAACCAAAGGTATGTGGAATTTGTTAAAGATGCTGTATTCTCCTTACCTTCCACTTGTATTTTAAAGACCAGTTTCTCAGTCCCAGCCTCACAGGTGTACTCTCCAGCATCTTTCTTGTCCACGCTGTCTATCACCAACTGGCGACTTTTACCCTTAGACTCTGAATGAATTGTCTTGCTGCTGGTAAGCAGTTTCCCATCCTTGTACCATTTTACCTCTGCCTTTGTATCATTTACCTCACAGTTCAAGGACAATTTCTGGGAGACAGTGGCTTTCACCTCTTTCTGAACAGACTCCTTGTTAGAAAAAGCAGACTGGACATGTATATCTGTAGAAAAGACAATGAATATGGATGACAAAAACTTTTTCCCTCTCCACTAAAATGTTACCACTTGCAATACAACAGAAAAGTTATAATTCTGCTCAGTCTCTGACCCGACCTGCCACCTGAAGTTTGAAGACCAGCTTCTCAGTCCCAACTTCACAGGTGTACTCTCCAGCATCTTTCATCTCTACGCTGTCTATTACAAGCTGGCGACTTTTGTCCTTCGACTCTGCATGGACTGTCCTGCTGGAAGTGAGCAGCTTGCCATCTTTGTACCATTTCACCTCTGTCTTGGAATCAGAAGCCTCACAGCTCAGAGAGGCTTTATGCGAGAGAATGGCTTTCACCTCCCTCTGAACTGAGTCCTTGTTTAAGAAGGCTGATGGGGCCTCTGAAGAAAGAGGTATGAAAGGAAGTATCAGATTTAACACTTACTAATGAGCACCCATAGATTATATCATTATTCTGAAAAACCCTCCTTCCTTACCTGCCACATGCATCCTAAAAACCAGCTTCTCAGACCCAGACTCACAGATGTACTCTCCAGCATCCTTCTTCTCTACACTGTCGATAACCAACTTCCGACTCTTGCCCTTCAGCTCTGCATGGACAGTCCTGCTGGAAGTCAGCAGCTTGCCATCTTTGTACCATTTTACCTCTGTCTTGGTGTCAGCTACCTCACAGCTCAGAGAGGCTTTATGCAAGAGAGTGGCTTTCACTTCCTTCTGGACTGACTCCTTGTTTAAGAAGGCTGATGGGGCCTCTGAAAAAAGAGGTATGAAAGGAAGTATCAGATTTAACACTTACTAATGAGCACCCAATAGGTAATATCATTATTCTGAAAAACCCTCCTTCCTTACCTGCCACATGCATCCTAAAAACCAGCTTCTCAGACCCAGACTCACAGATGTACTCTCCAGCATCCTTCATCTCCACACTGTCAATAACCAGCTGCCGACTCTTGCCCTTCAGCTCTGCATGGACTGTCCTGCTGGAAGTCAGCAGCTTGCCATCTTTATACCATTTCACCTCTGTCTTGGAATCAGAAACCTCACAGCTCAGAGAGGCTTTATGCGAGAGAATGGCTTTCACCTCCCTCCGAACTGACTCCTTGTTTAAGAAGGCTGGTGGGGCCTCTGAAGAAAGAGGTATGAAAGGAAGTATCAGATTTAACACTTACTAATGAGCACCCAATAGGTAATATGATTATTCTGAAAAACCCCTCCTTCCTTACCTGCCACATGCATCCTAAAAACCAGCTTCTCAGACCCAGACTCACAGATGTACTCTCCAGCATCCTTCTTCTCTACACTGTCGATAACCAGCTGCCGACTCTTGCCCTTCAGCTCTGCATGGACAGTCCTGCTGGAAGTCAGCAGCTTACCATCTTTGTACCATTTTACCTCTGTCTTGGTATCAGCTACTTCACAGCTCAGAATCGCTCTGTGGGAGACAGTGACTTTCACTTCCTTTTGGACTGACTCCTTGTTGAGGAAAGCTGACTCGGCCTCTGAAGATAACATCAAACAGATATAAGGTCGCTATGACCAGTCAATAAGATCAACAATCATTGCACCATAGTAAGAGACATCAAATTACCTGACACAAATATTTTGAAGACCAGCTTATCAACGCCAGCTTCACATGTATACTCTCCAGCATCGCTCTTCTCCACCTTTTCAAAAACCAGCTGACGAGTGCTGCCTTTTGCTTCTGGGTATATTGTCTTGCTGGATACCAACATTTTGCCATCTTTACACCATTTCACCTCTGTGTTGCTGTCCGAAACGCTGCAACTGAGAGTGGCTTTTTGGGAGATAGTAGCTTTCACCTCCTTCTGGACTGACTCCTTGTTGGAGAAGGCAGCAAGGGATGGAGTTTCTAAGGAAAGATACAATCCAAAAATAAAGTTATCTGTGAAGAGCAGTGTTGAATAGCACTACAAAAACATCATTAACCTTTTATCTTGACTTGGAATGTGACTTTGTCTGTTGCTGTCTCACAGGAGTAATGCCCTTCATCAATTTTCTTGGCATTCTTGATTATGACCTTCCTTTGAGTCCCATTGGAAGTGAAGGAAGTTCTTTGGTCCTCCGTAATCTCTACCTGATCTTTTTTCCACACAACGATAGTACTGGCAGGAGAAACCTCACAGGTCAGCTCAAGATCTCCTTTGAGGGATGATGACAATCCCATAGGTCCTCTGGCTTTGTTTAGAAACTTGGCAGGTTCATCTTGAAAAAAGAGATGGACATTGACTTTATAATTATTTTCGGTCTGTTTTTTTTTCTTTACAAATAAATATCTTTGTTAAAGAATGTGAGGTATAAGTTTAAATGTGAAATTCGTTGAGATCCTTTTGAAAATGGAAAGTAGATACAATAGAGTTGACTACATGATGACATGTTAAATGGCTCATATGCTCATATTAGCAGCCATTAGAGCAGGTCATATTTCAGTGAATGGTCACTGGTAACATGGACAAACTGTCTGTCTATGAGACTGAGGTCGTATACTGCACCAAGTTCCCTTAATGAAATCATCATTGCTCCAACTACACAACACAGATTTGAAGTTTTCTCTATGATGAAGTTACATTGTAAAACTATATCTAGTAGCAGTGATTTTGTTAGCCATACCTTTAAGAGAGAGTTGCAGGGACATTCTATCATCAGCTAGAACACACTCATAGATGCCGACATCTTCTTCTGTAACATTGTGCACCATCAGGATCCTCTTGCGATCAGTGGTCACATACTCATACTTCTTTCCCATTTTCACCTCTCGCCCATTCCTCATCCAAACCACCTGAACCAACAAAGATGCACTTTAAAGTCCTACTTGAGCAACACTAGTTACTGAAGTGTCCAAGTAATAGGAGTAGTAGTAGGAGTAATTGTGCAGACAAGTTAACTATTCTTGTTAACATTATATAAATATACTTTAAGTTCAGTACAAATGTTTCATCAAAAGCTGTTTTGAGTTCTTTAAAAGTAGACAACTAAATTTCAGAAAATATGTCAGGGTCCGGTAGTGTTAAGTGTCTGCTGTTAGGGTCATTCTGTGTTTCCTGTTTTATTTTGAAGTTTTGTTTGTGTCTTAATTCCTATATCCTGTCAAGTCTTCTCCCTCAGGTGTGTGGGATTTCCTCTCCTCCTTAATGTGTTTCACCTGTGTCTAATTGCCTACCCCCTCCTTGTGTATTTAAACCATGTGTTCCTTTCCTTCTGGGCCAGATTGTCTTTTCGTTTACCAGAGAGCAGTCCAGCGTTATTTCCTTGTAAGTCCCTCGTGTTTGATCCTCGATTACTGAGTTTGCCTGTCTCCTTAAACTGTACCTTTGCTTGATAATCTGATCACCCGGTGCCGACCTTTTTTCTGAGAAAACGGCTTTGATTAAGAACCTCCCTTTGTGTCTCTGCATTTTGAATCCTTCAGAGTCTGTACCTGATAATATAGAGTTTCCACGTTTTCCATCTCTGCACACTCGCCAAATTAAACTAAGACTGAAAGAATCTGTGAAAGCCTAAAGTAAATATGAAAATGATGCCTGATCCGATGACAAACCTGTGCATCGTAATCTGACACCTCAGCCGCCAGCTGAGCAGTGGCTTGTGCGCTGCAAGTCACCAGCTCCAACAGATCTGACTTGTTCGTGAACCTGATGGGAGGTGCTAAAAATACACACGTTATTTAACAAGGAATTATTGATTCCCTTTACCACAAGTAAATACCAGTTGACTATATTTCAAAACCAAATAATCTACAATGTTTTAATTCAAAGTTTATGTACTACAATATATACAATAATATTTGTCTATTACTCAACTGGTTTGAATGCATACCCTTCACAGACAGGATGCAACTGCTTTGCGAGCCTCCACCTACAAACTTGACTTTGGCTCCATCCATCTCAATGGTCACAATACGGATAAGTAGAGTGTGTGTGTTCTTTGACCTGGTAATGAGGTAGTCAGCTCCGCTGCGCAGGAGGCGCCCGTTTAGGGACCAAAAGCCAGAGCAAACAGCAGACAGCTCCACAAAAACTGAGAACTCCCCACCAGTGACTGCAGTACAGTTCATCAGGCCTTTTCTGATTTCAGCAAGGGGTTCTGGACAGAACAGGCACACCAGACATGAAATAACAACTGAAGAGATACTATAATAGCCCAACAAAAATGTCATTGAGACATTGAGAGTCTTACCCAGGTAGAAGCTGCCTGGCACCTCCAAGTATGGACTTTGTCCAAAGTCGTTCATAGCAGATATGCGGAATTGGTAGCTGGCTTCTTCTGTGAATTTGCAGATGGTGATCTCTGTTGACAAAATGGTTTCTCCAACATTGCACCTCTGCCATGTTTGAGTGCCAACCTTCCTCCTCTCCACATTGTAGCCCTTAATGGGCACAGGGCGGTCGCTGTCAGGAGGAGACCACTGAAGGGTGATGGATGAATCAGTCTTATTCTGTACCACAGCGTCGAATGGGGGATCAGGAGGATGCTTCCTCGCAGCTAGAGCATAAAGAGTGATGATCATGCCTTATTATGTGATGGTTCAACCTGAATTTCACTTTCATGAAGAAAGGACAGAATTCGAAAGACTCTGCTCTGTACATCTGCTCTAAATTCTAAACCATCCTGAATATGAAGCAAGCATCATATTCAGGACAATAGCTATAAATTTGACTTTGACTCACACATCATCCTCACCAGTGACAGAGAATCGAGTAGAAGTCTTGCAGTCTCCAGCCATAAATGCCACTTCTCCCGAGTCCTCTGCTTGGCAATCTCTAACGGTGAGCGTGTACTGTCTGAGCGCACAGGCAATAGAAATACGTGAATCTTCCTTTAGCTTCTCGCCATTGCGGGTCCAGTAAGCATCTGGTAAGGGAAGCTCCAGCTCCACACAGAAGATTACAGTGTCACTGACAGGAACTACTGTCCTTCGGGGAAGCTTCTTAGTAATGTTGCCTAGGGTATGACAGGGAGTAGAACTGGATTGAATTGGATTCAATCTAGATAATTTCTTAACTTCTAGTAACACTTTAAGGTCATATTATTCCCTTTTGACAATAGCATAGTACATAATAGTTAACTAAATAAAGGGTGGAAAAGTTAGTCAACCATACCCAGGACGGTGAGCTCAGCCACAGTGCGACTGCCTTCTTTCATCTCACAAATATAAACACCATCATCATTGGTGGTGACATTGTGGATGGTGAGACGACGCAGGGTGCCATCCTCCTCCATGCGATATTTGCTACTTTGCTGCAGCCGTGTTTCCTCCATGAACCAGTTAGTATGAGTGGCAGTAAGAGGCACCTCACACATCAGTGTGGCTGACAGTTTCTCTTGTACCTCCACATCCTGCAGCTTTCTCCTGAATGGCACCTTTGGCTCTGACACAATGAAAAATAAAAAATCTTTAAGTCAAACCCTCTAAGTTATTTACCTCCTGATCTCTGTTTTGGTTTAGATTAGTGCAATATCAAAATCAAGTGAGATAAACTAGATACCTTAGAGATAATGTGTCAAATTGGACATTTAATCTGTATATTCTATGTTTCATTATCAATAGTAAAAAGCATCAAAAGGGGCATACTTTTCATTGCATAATCTTCACATTAGTGAGGCAAAACAATCACTTCTTCCTCTAAAAGTTTTGAAAAATGTTCTTATTAGAGGCATGATCCATATGCAGGTAATAAGCTAAAATATTCTACACTGTGTGCCTAATACCTGTAGTTTGTTTTAATGTTTAATTCGATTCAAAGATTTCAGTGTGATAAATACACTACACTACTTTTTTGGTTATAAAGTTCATATTGTGTTTCCTCTGCTTGTTGGTTTTCTCACTTTCCTATTCAAATCATCTGTATCCTTATTTGCACTTTGAATCCAAACCAACTGTTAAGTGTTGATACAGTGACACTAAACTTGAGTTATGGGTCCAATCCAAAGCATACAGTAAATCACACACAAGGATCTAGTAGAAAACTCAAATCATCATTAAATTAAAGTAAGCAAGTCTTTTCATCTTACGATTTTTACTTTGAGAATCTCAGATTGTATAAAAACACATGCCATATAGTAAGGCTCCAAAAAGGAACTTTCACCATTTATTTTCTGCACATTAACAACCCTTTTTTTTATTTTGAAAGTGCTTTGATAGGCTGTCTTCCTAGTAATGCAGCTGGCTTTCATTTTTGAGCTAATTGCTTTGAAGTGAAATATAATAATCCAACACTAAAATGTTAAAACAAAATTCAAACAAAGTACATTTTTGCCAGTTGCGATAAATAGAAGGCGTGTTTTTCTATTCTATTGATACAGTAGGACTATTACCATTTGTTTTTGATCTATTGTATTTTTCCACAATTCAATTATGTGTTTTGTTTATGTGATGTAAAATCAATATTCAAAGACAAAATGTTTATAAAATGTCAAATTTCAATCACAAACTTTCTCTTTAAAATAAGCCACCCTCCAAAACACAAATGGATACATCAGTTGCACAGCCTTCATTATCAAACTTAATGGAGATTTAACAACAACCAACAAAAATCTACAACACTAGAATTGAGTCTCTTGGGAAAGTTTCCTCCCAATGGAAGTCACGCTAGCAATGGTGCCAATGTGCTCCAGCAAGTGACTGACCATCTTAGTAACTGTGAACGACTCATCACAGGCAGAAAATAGACGCAACTCAACACCATCCGTCAGACTCTGAGTCAGAATTCAATCAAGCTGTGAAAAGACACACACACTTAGGTTTAAATGACGCTTTGCTAAAACAATTTACACAATGCTTGCAGCAGCGCAGTTGGAAACAATGTATCTAACCAATATACAACTTATTCCTCAGTGCAACTTCGTTTTATTTTAACTGCTATTAAAAGACATAAATGAGCCACACTGCTGCTGTAGGTGATAGGTCCCCCTCAATGTGATAATCATAGCCAATGTAATTCATTTAGTTAAAATTACACACTGTAAAACACCAGCCTGGTATTTTAAAGTAAATAAAAAGTAGAGCACTAAACTTGTATGAAATTATAGCTCAAAATAAACACAGACACACAGAAATAATATTTGCTAAAAACTATCATGTCAAACAACTTGCCAGCATAATAGTAGAAACAAGTTGAATCTTTGTAGAATTGCGCTTTTATCGTAGTTTGGAAAAAGCTTTTAATGCTGGACATAAAGTGAAAGCCTCTATGATGTTATAAATTCTAACAGATTATGCATGTAGACACCAACATGACAGCTCACTAATGATTGTTTGCTTACAGTGTAGATGATACTTTTAAATGCACAGAAAAGGCACATAAAATTGATCAGTGTACTCTAAGTACTATTGTCTTACCTTTGACTGTCACCAACACAGCGCTGTAGGTCTGCCCAGCCATGTTTGTTGCATTGCAGGTGTAGAGACCATTATCACTCTGCTTGCAGTAAAGGATCTTGAGGATGAAGTTCTCAGCTTGGTCCTCATAAATGACATGCCTGCGGCTCTCGCTGATGTTGGCTCCATCCTTCCTCCAGGTAATGTGTGGCTTAGGGTGACCTGTCACAAAACAGCTGAGCTTGGCGTGTTTGCCTTCCGTCACAGTGCAGGTACGGGTGAACACACCTTTGGGCAGCTTTGCCAGTGCAGATGCCCTCAGCTCATGTTCCAGACTCAGAGAGCTCAAACCATCTCTGATGTTGCCTGTGGAGGAGGAAGAAACAGAGGAGCTGCTCTCTTCACTGCGATAGATAGAGATGTCCTTCTTCATCTCTTCTTTGCGCTTTTGTAGATGAGAAAGGAGGGAGGTGCTCTTATCTGCAACCAGGTGGTGGGAATCCTGGGTATCGACAACAAGAGCTGCAGCAGTATGTGCACGGCCAACAGTGTTCTGGGCCCTGCAGATGTAGGTGCCATTGTCCAGGTTACGAACACTTTGGATCTTTAAGTTGCTGCTGTCACTGTCAGATACAATCTTGATGCGGTTACTCTCCCCTAAGTAGCGCCCATCTTTCTCCCAATCAAAATTGGCTTCCGGGTGAGCTGCAACCCGGCAGACAAAAACAGCATCACCTCCCAAACCTACACGAATAGAGGCTGGCTTAACCAGGAAGACAGGGGCCATCTGAGCCATCTCTGATGGCAGCGCCACTTTAAGGGTTACAGCAGCGTAAGCTTCCCCAACATTGTTTTTGGCACGACACATGTACTGGCCGCTGTCTTCCAGTGTTAAATCATAGATGGTCAGGCGGTACACGTCTCCATCCTCCACGGTCTTAAAACGTCCTCCAGATGTCAGCTTCAGCTTTTCTTTTTCCCAGGTGATCAGAGGGGTAGGACTGCCCACAATGGTGCAGCTCAGTGTGGCATCTTTGCCTACACACAATGAGAATGCCTTTGGGCGGGTTAGAAACCTGGGGACACCTCCAAATAAGTTTGGATCCATTGTTTGTTCCTGGAATGAATGAGAAGGTGATCATTACAATACAATACAGTAACAGACAAGGTGTCAGATATGTCTCGTCTTTTTAGTGCATCTAATAACCCTGTTCACTATAAGGTACAAAATACCAAAATATTACAATAATGAAAATACTAAAACAGATGTTCCTGATGACAATAATTGAGATGGTGGTCCATTATGGTTAAATTAAGAATGTATCGATATACAAATTCTGGTATGATACCGATATTCAAAGTAAGCAATGACAATAATGATACCCTTTTGTGTCAAGAACAAAGAAATCCTCTGTACGAAAAATAACTGAACTTCTACATTGTTCGGAATGGTTCCTTAGGTTTTCTCAATAGAAGACCCAGGCTCTCAGAATTTGTTTTTTGGAGAGAGTAATTTGTGAACTGTAAAACGTGAGAAAAAAACCTTTAGTCTTGAAGTCGCATGCTTTTCATCAGAGGAGCTCTTGAAAGCTGTAGCCAAGTGTGAAACAGCGGTTGTAGCCAGTGCAAAATGAATGAGAAACAACAGATCATTATCAGCCACAGGTATCGGTGAATGCCACCTTATTTGCAGATACACTGATACCAGTGAACCACGTCCAATATCAATAATGAGCAGATAAATCAGTGCTTCCTTAGGTCAAATAGAGTCAAGGTGCTGCTTTTGTGCATATTGGCTCGATGGAAAGCTTCTGCTAAACTAAAGGGATTGGGGCACTGATACATTTAATAATAATGATCTTTTTCAAAGCAGCCATTTTGTCAAGAAACAACAGGGTAAACACAGGTGTTCCTAATAATGATTAAATTTTTACCAGACATTATGCACAAAGTCAAATATATCCAAATCACTGTATTCTACGTGCACTCTATAAATATGCTAGAAAACGAAAATAGACATGAATCCATGGTGGAGATAGTCATATTTATGTCTGGCAGTTACAGTAAGTGTCAGTTAACATACAGCGCCCCCGCCGTGGCCCCGCAGACATCCATTAATACCAAGACTCCACTTCTAATGCCATGCAGCCATTCAATGGGAAGGTAGTTTATAAGTACAACAGCAAACTAACAAGGTCAAATAGTGCAGCTATTTGCCTTTCAGAGAGTGACATTTGCCAGCTTCGTCACCTCTGCCGCCCGGACCGCCTGTCCCAAAAATAACCTCAGCTGTCAGAGCCCGTCTCCGTCCATTGCCATTTGTAGAAGCGAACGGGACACCAACTGTATGATAAAGCTCCACTTCAGAGACATTCTCCATCTCTCACAGTGTCCGTTTTCTATACTCTAATGTTTTTGAAGTCACACTGGAATTGAATTACTAATTTGCGGCCTGTAAAACTGTTTAAAATTTGGATCACACAGTTATGGGGAAATCACTTAAATTTAGCTAACCGAGTTAGCTAAATTCACATCACAGCAACGCAAAAGTTAGCGTCCAACTGTTAAACGTTACCGGTGTGGAAGTTCACTCTTTCTTGCCCTTAGCCGCTTTAATTAAATCCAAAACTGCTGTCAATCACTGAATTATCATGAATGCAACATTCGCTGTCAATGCTTTTATCATAAATGTTCCCATTATAAATGTTATCACCTTGAGTCTTCAGCCACTCAGATAAAACGGGCGCTGAATCATGTGGCCGCAAACGTCAGATGTCCGTCAGAGAAATCCAACATCGGTGCTTAAAAATCCCACCAAGAACCTCTTGTTTGAGCTCAGATATCCAAGGAAAAACTCGTTGAAAAAGCTACGTAAAACAGTGGAACATCCCCCAGTCTTCTGCCGTGGGCGGCTGACTAACGTTAGACTTATTTTTTCTTTCTTGTCCGGTACCTTATGATGCCAAATAGCTGACGTGCCTGTTATAGCGCTGCCTCCTTTCCAAAATAGACCTGTCATTTACTGGACAGGAGCAGGAGAGAGCCTGTTGGTGAGGTCGGGGCCCGGCCTGCAGCCTCACAGTACCGCTCATGATTCAGGATTCTGGGCCTCCAGCACTCTTAATTGCAGCCTTAATGCAACTTTCTCAATTGTTTTTTTGTTTTGTTTTGGGTTTCAAATTAAACACCAGTTAACTTTTTTTTTTTTTTTTCTTTCCACAGCCCCGGGGTGCATTGAGGGGTAAACCTGAGGATGGACCAAAGTGAATGTGAAGTTACCTTGTGCCTTGGATTTTGTTTTTACTAATAGCTGTTGGTCTCCATGCCTATCATGTGCCTCCAGATTCACATTCAAACTTTCCAGATCCCAGGGAGGGCATTTCACCCGCAGCTCACCCTCTCATCATCACATGAACAACAACCATCATGTTACACGTCAAACGGCACAGATCGGCAAACAAACAGGTGAAGGACAGAAAAATAGAATTAAAGTTAAATAAGGTAAAATAACCAGTAGTTAAATACATTGACGTAAGATTATGGTCATTAAAATGGTCATTTGAAATGACTAGTATCTGACTTTAGCAACCTGATAGCAGGCAGAATAAAGGATTTAGGAGTGTTGGTTAGTTTTTCTTAGTGGTATCAGCAGCCTGATGCCATCCGGTGACCACACCAGGCAATACATGATGATGTTGGCTGATATCATTCTTTGCCTTCTTTTTCACCAGATTCTCCTGGAGGGAAGACAAGTCCCTGCTTCACTCCAATAATCTTAGAGCAGACCTCAATATGGCTACATAGGCTGTTCTTGTCCTTAATGGATAACTCACTGAAGCAACAAATTGAGGAAAATGTTAAAAGACTTTTGATCAATGATAGACATTAATTAAAAATCTTCTTTCTGACACTGAAAGGGGTTTAGCTGCCTTCAAATGGATTGTCTGTTTTCTTCATTTGACAAAGTTAAGTTTAAAATCAGTTTCAAGATATTTATAGGACTCCACAGTTTGGACAAAAGACCCTGGTTTGATGCTCAGTGTTGTGTCTGAAGTTATTAATAATTTCCTTTGTTTTTGGCACAATGAGATCCAGATAATTATCATCACACTATTTGACAAACTCTATTAATACAGGATCATGGTCCAGCTCTGAACCTTGAAATAGAAATAAGAGAAACTTAACAAGTCAACCAATTATTAGTTTGGTGTTGTTGCCACATTGAACGGAACCCAATAGTATTGTACATTTTAAACCATAATTATCAACTGTCCTACTCTGTGTACAGATCACACATTACAATGGTCACAAGGTTTATAGGTCTTTGGCAAGCAAGCACGTTTCTCAAAATGTCAGTGTTCCTTCAATCATTTTCATTTTTTTTTCATTAGAGACCCAACAAGCGTGCGGTAGTAAATGATCTGCTGCAATTTCACTCATCACTAACGAACCATAACTGAGTAAAACTCCTGTTTTCCATGTGTCTATAGGCGGTATGTGTGAAGAAGTTTATTTAGACTAAATTGAAATGTGGTCTGGACAGTTGAACTTGTCCCTTAGCTTGTGGTACATTGTATTCTGCAATCACCATGCTGACAGCTGCATTGCCCAGGTGGTCTGCCACAAAATTAAGATATGATTTCATATTGTACAAAAGCCTAAGACCGAGTAATGCGTTATATTTATCTCCCATGATGAAAACATGAAGCAAACATTAACCATGACATAGGGATCCTTAGAAGGGCATTAGTGTGCCACATCTTATATTTCTATACCATAGATATTCGTTGGATATAAATCTTAAAGTATCTGGAAACAAGCCCGAGCAAGTCTTAATCCTTTCCCTATTCTCGGGGTTTCATGGTATTTTGTTCGCCTTTCAGAGTGAGCTTGCCCCCCAGCAACAATGACTGACAGCAGCAGGTCTCCTGGACCCTGATTTAAACTCCACGAAACCCTAGCAGACAGTAAGCCACTGTTGCTGCTCGCCTCTGCTTCATCCTGTTCTGGCTACTGTGTTTGGTTTCCATACCACTTAAAGTTAACATATCAAGAGAATGGAAGAAATTGACAGAAAACGCCTTTGCCCACCTGAACTTTTGAGATCACTAATGTGTACCCCGGAAAAAACATGTTATAAAATCAATTAAAATGTTATAAATTAAGCAACAAATTAACATTGTGTATTCTACATTTCAAGATATCAAATCAGTTAGCAGCATCGAATAACATCACAACCTTTGGTCATCTTCCAAAAGTTGATCTCAGCCAGCAGTCAACCCTTCATGGCGCCTGAAGTACTGTACGATCCAGCAGAGAGCAGACAACCATACTGCACCTGGCTTTGTTGGTAGCAACTATTAAATTAGACAGTCCTTTGTGATGAGGTAAATTCACTTGCACACCTTCATGTTGCAGTCATTTCAATTCAATGGTGTCCCACCAGAAGAGCATTTAAATCCACAGGATGACAAGTGACAGAGATGTCAGTTCCTGCAGTAACACACAGCAGTAACTGGACAGTAAATGGCATTTATGTTCTCTTTTCTATGGGGCCTTGAGAAATCATATATACCAACCAAAGCTGAAGGAAGTGCTCAGATTTTGTGCTCTTGTCCTGAAAAAAGGGTCATACTACAGTTTAGAAATTGGCAATATCATATACTTAAGGGACCAAAATATGTATTAAGTTTGTTTTTGAAGATTTACTCAGGTATGTGCTTACTGAAAAAGACAAAAACCTGCTAATGATATCAGGTTATAAATTTAGGTAACACTTTAAAATAAGGATACATTAATTAACATAAGCTAATGCACTAATAAGTATTTAGTAACATTTAATTAATGTGCAAATTAATCATTGACTTACAATCTTCACGTTAACCAAGATACCAATTCTTACATTACTCAATCGTTTTAAAACATACTGTTAACTGTCATTTAAGAGATACACATTTTCAACTTTACAAAAGGGGTCATGGAAACAAGGGGTCATTAATAGTTAATTCAGGTTAATAAAGGCTTTATTATGGATAGTTAGCTGTCTGTATTAAAGGGCTTTCTTGTTATATTATTTAACTTTTAGTTAATGGATTTTATTGTTTTAACTAATGTTAATAGTATGGTTACAGAGTATGGAAGAAATACCCTGGTGAGACATGAGACATTAATCAACTATTAGTAAATGCTTATTTTGTATGAACTCATGATAATCAAGTACCCTAGTTCAAAAAAAATACCTAATGTCTGTCATTAGGTATTTGTTTGGTCCAAATTTTCATCACTTGTACTGTTTTAACCATATTGTGGCATTGTTATATCTACATCACATCTTGAATTTCTGTCTACCATAGGGTCTTTTTCCAAACCCCCAGTAGGAGTCGCCAAAGTCTCAAATTTGCAAATTCCACATAAAGGTTTGAAACGTCACTACACTATATTACAGGGCTGGCTGTGACTAGTACTGGGGATTTTAGGATGGATGACTCACCTTGTCAGGCATAAGCCCCAGATACTATATTACAGGGCTGGCTGTGACTAGTACTGGCGATTTTTAGGATGGATGACTCACCTTGTCAGGCATAAGCCCCAGATGCATCATTGTCTTTTTAGGCTGAATATATGATGACATTCATTAGTATTTGCCTACACCTAGCATTTTAACATTCTAATGGCAACTACTTGACACGTTAACAAATGCCAAACTCCTCACTCATGCAAGAAATGATCAGGACACTTTAATCTGGATGTAACACAAACACAGCAAATCGACAAAAACAATAAGAGACAAAAAGAGAAAATTAAAATATCTTTTATTTCAAATAAACAACACATAATCAATCACACATGAAATGATTAAATACACTCAAAATATTTTTGAATTGGCTCTCTACTCACTCACAGAAAACACACATTGTAAAGCTGTGCTGAAAACAAGTTCTTTTGGCATGTTTTACTTTTCAGCTAGTGTTTCTTAATTTACAGAATGAAAACAGACAAACCAAAGTAACAGCCAGAAGACAACACATCATGTTCAACATTTCAGGATGAGAACTTAGCACCTTGTTCCAGTCACTGTGATTTGGACTGGTGTATAGTGGATAAGAAACCATGGTAACGGTGTGAAGCTTGGCCATGATGATGCTGCCAAACACAAGGCATACTCCTGCACCTTTAGGTTATTGAGGACAGTGCAACTTTAGACACCTTGATAAAAACGCATGCTGTCAAACACAACGGACTGACACAAGATCTCAAGTTGGAAACCCATCTGGCAATCCGCTACTTTATTACAAACTAGATCCTATACAAAAACAAACAAACAAAACAAAAAAAACAATACTGTACATAGTGTGCTGCTAAATCTGCCAAAGTAAATAGTTTACTATGAAATGGCTTCTATAAAGAGCATATACTGAACCTTAATACTAAGGCACTGCTTAAAATAAAATGACAGTGAGGTGTAAATATGGAGAGTGAAATAGGAAATCAACTCTGTGCATGAAGCTGAGCTCCAGTGTCTCTACGTCAATAAAACCCATGTAACAAATGGACAGTGGCCACAATACCCATATTTAAGTGTTACAGAAACATACATTTACTGACCAGAGGTAAGAGCAACCTAATGTGATTTGGCCACAGTGTTTCCAGGTGGTCTGCTGTGGATGATGACGATGCAGCGTGTGCTGATGCTCTGCTTATATACGCACAATGACAAGAGGTCACTCGGGATGGAGACTGATTCGGTGTCCCTTATTGAGACCTTTCCTTTCTAAAATGTCAGCTGTTGCAAGTTCTGTACATACACATAATAAAAAGAGAAAAAAATATTCATTTTCTGTCAGTGCAAAACTTCGGAGTTTCTGTCAGCATAATTACACAGGTGTCAAGACATTCCTTCCACGGACGCAGTGACTACAGTTTAGTCGTTTTCTAAACATACGAGATGAATCTCATTTGTCTCTTCTTAAGTCTTGCAGTTGTGGACGATGAGATGTATATTACTGTGATATATGTAGGATGCAATAAAAAAAAAAAAAGTAGAGTAAAAGTATAAAGATATTCTCCCGATCTTCGTCAACAGGCAGATTTAGTATGAGTTTATTCTATGCGTAAATCAAAGTCATCTTCATGCTGCTGGCTGTGATACCTTTGCACTAATAATTTTCAGAATGATTGTGATGTGGAGAGGGTGAGCTGCGGGTGAAACTACTTTTGGTGAGAGGGTGTCATTTCTTTCACTTGTGATTGTAAATAATTTAACAAAAAATTCTTTTCAAATAAATAATAAACTGATATTAATTAAAAATCTGGGGGGGGCAGGGAATAAATAAATCTACCAAACTCTAAAGTCAACACTGAGAGAACAGCTGTCCTAAACTACAACATTGCACACTCAAATCAGCCCTTTAACGATGAAGTTCTACTTTTCTGTGAGCACTTTTAAACGTTAATGTTAATGTGCACAACAATGATTTGTAAAAGCAATACCGCCCTGTTTTGTTTAAAAAAAACAAACAAAAAAAACAAAAAACAAAGCTGTAACATTGATGCCTGACTCAAAACATCTGCTGGACAAGCTGTGGGAACAGAGAATGACTCATTTACACTTGCCATTAAAATCAATGCGTCAAAAGATGCATCTGTGCACTGCAATATTCTTCTATCTACTGTATATATATAATTGCAAAGGAGTAAATACACTGCAGAGGTATTGATTGGACTATTACTATTTTTCTTCCCCATCGCTGAGGTAATGCAGAAAACTAGGACTTAAATACATATGGTCTTTAAGTTGATGTTAAGGCATAAATATGACTGTGTCCAGCTTAAATTAAAAGACATCGTATATATGCATTAGATTTTGACACCAAGTGTATTTAGGGTCGATAATTTCAGTCCTCGTGTTGAGGATGTCTTAATACATCAGGTATGAAAATACTAATACTGAAATAAATCTGTGTTCAGGATAGCTAAGCACAGACAGCAGCATCAAATCATGTTCATATCTGGTTTAAAGAAGTTTTGGTCAAACCCAATAGGGCTTTTACCAGTTACACATGGTGATTTAGTTGTACAGCTGCTGCACAGTCAGCTCCTTATCATACTTAATATCTATCTCAAAGATTAGGTCTGTTAGTAAAAATCACTTTCAAAAGGATAAAGAAGATGTTAAAGTGTATTTACAAATCACCAGGGTCTAACGGCACAACTTAAAATTTTGATTTTTTTAAGTTGAGTGAATTTGTTCAGGCAGCTGCAATACAGTCTGCAGTCATTGTAGCATAGACAAAATAATTTCAATTGGATTTGCGCTATGATACTTCGTGATGCTCAGCGGATGTCTCAACGTTCCATTTTCATTTCACAATAAAAGCTGACTGCACCCACCATCACACATTGAATCTATGAATGCACGATACTGTCTCTCTGTCCTTTTACATGCAGTTTGTCTGTACAAGTTGGTGATATAACCAGGAGACAATGGACGGAAGACGCATGGTTTCCCTGATGTGACGGGATGAGGCGTGGCAGAGGTGCACGGATAGTGTTATTTTCCTGCCACACACGCTGACTGATGAATACATTTTAAAGGTCCATGCCAAATTCTCCATGAAGATCATCTAAGGCCACAATGTTCATAGAAGAAAGTAAAATGTAAACACTATAAAAACAGAGAGAGAGATAGGAGAAACGATCATGATGATGCATTCCTTGTAGGACAAAAGGCCCTACAGAGTGTCACAGAATCACAAAGCACAGGTTGTAGACATTATTAAAAGAGACCATATACCTTATCACGTAAGGCACGTCAGCAACTACTCCCAGTGCCCTTTTTTGAAGTAGAGCCACTGTTAATCTCCTGCTCATCTTCATATTCTTCTTCCTCCTCTTGCCAGCGACCCAGGCGGACAGGTGTGGGCATGGAAATGCTGGAACCAATGCTGCCATGTGCCTGGAAACCTGGTAAGACATAAAAGCCTTTCTTAGATATAGTCTAAATCAACACAAGAAAAAAGACACAATATTTTCCTGCCTCTTACTTAAAGCTTATTTTTCCTAAAGATGGTTTCTGTTATTTTAGGTACTTCTTATCATTCTAATGTATGTTTAAGTATTAGTTTCTCTGATCACTTGGGTTTTAATTAGTTATTTAATGTCATTAAAAAAAAAACAAAAAAAAAGAAACAGTGTAAAATCTCATGATTGACAACTGAGTTCTGCCAACTAATTTGCATTTTAATAACATATTTTTTTGTCATCTTGCTGTAAACAACTTCAATTAATTTCACTAAAACTGGAAAATCAATGCTGGCAAGAACTTAAGCTAAATAAGCTAAATAAGCCCCTGTGAGTTGCATTATGTTACTGTGTCAAATTGTGACCACAGGTCAGGTTTCTTTGTTTTTGTGAGGTAAAATTTAAGTGTGATAATTATTAAAACAGATATAATTGCGTTTAAAATCTATTCTAAAGTAAAGGCTATGCCTAATTTGTAGTTCTCAATCTGACCAGACTAGGTAATTACTGTAAATGCTGCAGGTTTGCATAACAATTATTTCAGAAATACAAGCAAACTTTTTCATATCCTATCATTTAATATAATTTAATTCCAATGTCAGTTAAATGCAAGTCTAATATAAAACATAAGGAGAGCTGAGAAGAGATTTTCAATTATTTGTTGTTTTTTGCTATACTGTAGCAACAAGGTTCTACTTGAGGGGGTGTAAAAAAATATTGATACTATCATAATATTTTGTGACACATTATAGATTCTCAAAAACAAAGTACTGATTTTTAAGTCACTATTTTTTTGTTTTATTCTTGTTCATTTCTGACATAGGAAAAGCTAAATTCTTTGCTCAGACTAGACAAAAGTATGATGCATGATGGTATACCATGGATGTTGACATGTTGACACAATAAAAATAGATGAATAATTAATTAATTTTACTATTTACCAGTGTTAGTGTGCAGGTCTCTCATTGGTACTGGGTTCTCCCACTGTCCTGAGGTTCTCTGAGAGTGGGAGCTCTGCTGGTGGAGCTGGAGAGACAAGCAGGTATCCTTGTAAAACAGTTATATCAAAACT
>KV751351.1:2225301-2269832 GCA_001698575.1 Mola mola
GAGAGCAGGAGAAATGGCAGAAAAGGGGCAAAGCATGAGGAGACGATGCGTAGCAGACATCATCCTTGTCTGTACACATGGCGACAGGTCTGCTAAAGGTGCTATAGGGTGCCCTTTAAAACACTTTAAATGGGTGCATGTATTATACTCTAAAGATTTTCTCAATTTTGGAGTGACTCACTTTGACCTTTTAGGATAAGGAAGACAATTACATTATAAAAAAATTTAGTGCCAGAAGGCAACAATTCAGGGTCAAGAAATTACCTCATGCAGGTAAATTGCATGGAGACTCATCTCTGCTGAGGCAAACTCTGAGTGCAGTGCATTCTTCCGAAAGCAAGAGTCACTGTTAGTCATACTGAAATAAAAGACAAAATGAAGCAATATTATGAACCGTTGTATGAAATAATTTCTAGTAGCCACTTTATGTAAATTATGCAGCATGCTTGCTCATGATGTATGATTTGATACCTCTCGATGAAAGTGCGATTGCTGCGGTACATGGTGTTTTCAGGTTGAACGGATGAGGGCAGGAGGCCATGTGAGCTGCCACGGCTAGGATTTGCAAGCTGGGAGGTGGACAGAGAGGCCAGGACACTGGCAGCAGCAGAAGCAGCGGTGCTCGGCGGGATGAGGCGATGATCTCGCCCTTGTAGTCCCGATGCAGTGAGGATGGGGTGGGCCAGGACACTGGCCAACAGATTCTCCGGCTGGAAACAATTAACACCAACACAGGAACACTGAGCAGCAATAACCATTTTAAGGCAAAATAACACCTGGTAGTTCATGTGCTTGCAGCTTGTGTATATCTAGTAGTAATAAATATGCAGCATTGTTTCCTGCATCACCTAAAATTGTATATTGTATTTGTTTGATAACCATGGTCCATAAGGTTGTCTTACTCCTGTGGCAGACTCGTTGGACTGCAGCGATGTGCAGAGAGGAGCCTCAGAGAGTAGCAGCTGGGTGGAGGGGCCAGTCTGTGCATCATGCTGCACCCTTTCCTTCAAATGGCTGATGAACACTGAGCTCTCCTGAGGTGGCTGCCAACGTGGGTTTTTAATGGTGAAATGCATGAGTGACAGCTCTGTCTTGCCATTTTCAGCCTGCTGGTATATGGAGGCCTCAGTCTTGCCCTCTGACATCCACTGTGAAAACATTTAAGGATATATTAATTCAACCCACAATGTATCTACATTAGAGTAATTACAGAAATATTCAGTTAATTTAGTTCATTTATATCACTCTCTCCTCTTTCAACAACAACAAAAAAATATGTATACAGTATATATAGAGAAAGAAGATATCCTACTGTTGGGTTTCCATGGCGTCTGATGTCCATCTGCGCAAACGAACAAATGTCTCCAACTCCAACCACCTCCACAGTAAAGTTTCTGAAGAAGTCAATGATCTCTAGAGATTTATTCCTCAGGAGGAAGATGAGAATGAAAGGTGTGACAATTGGACTGAGTAACTCCTCCAAGATGAACACCTGGTTGGACAGAAACAAAAATGAATATACATTCTTATTTTGTACAATTCTGTACACATAGTCAAATGTAAACCCCTGCATTGCTCCCAAAATTTCATCAGTACTTCACCAGTAAATACAGTTTTTGTACGATTAAACTGGATCCAGTCTGATGAAGTCCTCTTACATAAACCATTTACCCCTTAGTTTGACTGTAAAAAAAAAATGTAGTATTTCTTCATTCCTCACCGCTTTGTACTGGAACAGCTGCGCCACTTCGTCACGGGTCTCGCTCTTGTTAGCATTGCCTCTCCAGTTGTCTGGCATGTAGTGAATGTGCGCCAGCATACACTGCAGCAGCTGTTCCGGACACCACACCATATGCTCATCTGGGATAAAGGATCTGGCATAGGACAGGTACAATATTAACATTTCTCAACAGTATGAATAGACCTGCACAGATGAGGGAAAATGGGACCAATCTGTTGGGCCCAGTGAGGTTTTGATCGAAAATTTCTGACTGATTAGGGGGTGAACATGTCCTTTTCTCATATTCTTTAGTAAATTGTATGCAGGATCCTTTACGCCCCCCACGCAATGTGAAAAAAAAAAGCTTTTGTAACAAAATAGGAGTCAAATACAACTGGAGGTATTATTTAAATTGAGTAAAAAGCATTAAAACCAATTGCAAATCATGTGAACTCTGTTGCTTGATGTGTAGAATATGTAAACATCTTTCACAGAAAGAACCATGAATAAAACTGGCTCTTCAAGCTCACCTGGTGACAGTAATAACAACTCCCAGCACAGTGATAGCGGTCAGAATGTGCTGCACCGTCAGAACATCCTCATCATAGACTGTCAGTGCGATGAGTGCAGCCAACACGGAGCCTGAGAAGAAGGCAATGTTCTTGGCCAGCACCGTCAGCAATGGCGACGTGAAGGAGTTCATGTATTTAGAAGTGGGCTTGTAGCCACGGCCTAAACGTCCGTGCAGCTCGTGGTTCAGCTCATTAAAGTGCCGCAGATATAAACGTCCATACAGGGACCAGCGCCTTGCACCCAGGCTTCCCGGTTCTCTGCGAATCACTTCGGTATAACTGAAGAAAGCATAGAGAACTTGCCACACCAGGATGAAGGGACACAGCAGCAGGTTGGCCAAACCCATCAGCAGGATGACTCTGCTGAGCTGCTGTGCGAGCTCCAGGCGGTTTCCACTCCGCTTGTACTTGGGGTGCAGGTTCCACTTATTCTGAAACAGAGAGCCGGGACCCCAGAAGAGGATGAGCTCAAAGTTGTACTTGAGGCCCTGGGTAAGGAACACCACATTGCCCAGCAGGGGGAGGTGCAGCTGCACTGGCAGCAGAGATTTGTTTATCATAGCCACCATGTAGTTTTTAAATCGCAAGATGCGGTGGTAGATGTCAAGCTCTGTCAGCTCTTTCTTATGGATGCACATTTGCTGCTCTCGTTGCAGGCTGACGAGACGGTCCTGCACTTCCTGCCATGTGACATTGCATAGTTCTTCCTAAAACAGACACAAATAATGCATGAAAAACAACATTTTATTTTTGGTATTCCTCGTGGCATTTATTCTGTAAGCAGAAACACAAGGTATCTGTCACAAGAACGATTTGGAATAGAAATGTGTCCAGCTGCAGCACTCACCATTCTGATCTTCAGTGCTTTGATGTAGAATTTCCTTATTTCCCAGTAGCTCAGAAAATTGCAAAACACTTTCACAAGTCTATAAATCCAGAAGATGGCTGCCATGATGAGAAGGAATATAATCCAGCTGTTTTCTTGAATGCTGAATAGAGAATAAAGTCCTTTTAAGACACTTCATGATTTATCAAGCTTAGAAAGTTATGGCTTTGTGCCATACATAGAAAAGTACGTAAAAAAAATAGCAAGTTGTACCCAAACATGGAAATACATTTAATGAAAACACTATAATGCTGATAAAAATTGGATAAAAAGACAACCAGCTAGTTTAGAAATTACCTGAAAAAATGGCAAATAACAAGAGAAAAATTGTAGATCAGAATTTCTGTAAAATTATCTAAAGAGTATAGTACACCTATCAGAATCAGAGACGCTCATGGCACACCGTTTCTCAATAATACAGTGTAATTTGATTCTTTATTCAAAGATTTATTTGTTAATCAGCAACTGATGCACTCAGTGTACAACATATCTTGTAATCTATTAAACTGACACTAAACTCCCATTTACAAGTTCTTTGTGTGGCTCTCTTTCTAAAGTTATAGGGAACTGTCATACTATTACATGTCAAAACAGAGAACACACTGCGCATCAGTCACCCATACTTAAATATACATTAGCCTATACCGCTCCAATTATTGCTGCTCCTTTAGACTTCTGTATCGTTTCATATTTAGGTCCCTTTGAGATATAACAAAAAAATTTTTTGTATGTTTTCAGGACAAGCATCTGGCTGTACACAGGAAATTAGAGAAGGAGGTATTAAGGATGCAAACTGTGTGACAAGCTGTTCTTAAAATAGAATTCCACGCAGTTATGCGTCATCAACGTAACCATAAATGGCTAAGGAGCCACTGTCAGAACCAGGAACAAATTAATGATAGGCCAGTTATATTTGGGGGTGGGGGAGAGACCAAAAACCAAATATGACAACATGAGGCTGAGAGGGACAGCTACCCTGCAGCGAGCTAGTGATGTGTCATGTGGTTGTTGCCTTGCTGGTCAGTATTATAACAGGCCACTTTTACTTCGCCAAAGCTATCAATTACATGGCCCCGTTTCCTAATGTCAGTCTAAACACAGTACACACAAATAACTCAGTTGCAGGAATATTGAAATTCCAAGATAAAAAACATTCAGGTCAAATATTTATTTTTCGTTTTTTTATCCATTTTAAAGCAAGTCCAATTTACTTTAGCTGTTTAGGTGAATTGCTACCATGGTGTTTTGCTGTGAAGCTCCAGAAATACATTACGGCTAATTAACTTTCTATCAACATGGGGGTAAGTAAATAATGGCTGAATTTTCATTTTTGTATGAAGTATATCTAAAAGCTTAAGAATATAAACAAGCAAAGCATACTTATGTCATCTAACAACTGAATGTTCATTGTCTCAAATAATTCACAGTTAACCACAGAGCAAAAAGAGTTATTGTCTGATCTAACTAATATAAGAGAGTTTCCATGATTTGGCATAAACAAAGAAACCTACAGGGATGGCCAAATGAGCTACTGTTCCCTAGACTCTCTGTCGATGTGACTGTATCTTGTCACAGTCCATTGAAAAATGAAGTCTGAAAGTCTGACTCCAAAATATTCTAAGCCAGAAACATTAGATCCCCCCCTGAAGGCCTGTCTCTAAGAGGGCACTCCAAGACCACGTCGACTTGAGTATTAAATCAAATAGGCTGGAAGAAGAGGACAGGCACATAAGTTTAACTGAATGTACAGCCTTTTTAAATTAATTCAGTTTGACTTTTCCACTCATTTTAACCCCATAGAAAAAACACATTTAAGTTTTCCATAGTTCCTTGATAGATAATGATTACCTCTGAGTGCACTGTTGGGTAGGAAGGATGGCATCTGGAAGAGTGACCTTGTTCCTGTCCAAAGGGTTCTGGCCCAGGCCGGTGTGGTTGACCGCTCGATTAGCAAACAGGACATCATAATCCACACAGTTGACAAGGAACGTTGTGAACGTGACAACAAATAAAAACTGACTGTTTGGGTATTAAAAAAAAAAAAAAAGGAAAAGAAAAAGAGATTAAAGACAAGAACTTCAAAACACTACCAATTTCAAAAGAGACTGTACTGACGATAGAAAAGGTTTTTGCTTTTTGTACCATTATTAAGTAAACGCTGACTGCACAGTGTAATAGCTATAGAATAACGACATCACTGGCAATCCCTATAAATCTTGCTTTTATAATGCAATTTTTTTTCCATCTGCAGGCACAAAACGAAAGCTAATGAGTGATCTATTCATGCAGGTAGCCTTGCACTATATCTATCTTCTCTCATGTTACCATTATAAGGTAAATAAATAGTGAACTGAGTAAACTCATGCCGTTGTAGTGAATGCAAAATCCTCAAACAGGTCCCCATAGGTGGACAGGCTGAGATTTGTTTGGGGCTATCATTATGTGAAAAATGTTTCCAGCTAAAGGTTAAAGGGGACACATCTCAATAAGGTAAATGTGGCCAGATTCAAACAAAACCTGACAAGGACCCAATAGAGATAGCCCGTGATTGTCAGCAGCAACAACTTATTTCAGGCAGCAGACTGGAAAACAAAACAAAATGTGTTCAAACTACACCAGGAGACCTGCTGAAATACCAAATAAATAACACCATCAATATTAATATTTAATAAGTAAGAAAGCAAAAAGTTAATTAAGAAATAACCATCGCATTTAGTGAAGAGAAATTGTTTGACATGAGATTTTAAAGAAGTTGCCGTTGACATCATCTGGCTGAACTTGTCCAAGCTAAAGACTCAGGCACACTTAACCGTCAAAACAACATGAGAAATTGTCAGTGTCATAAGGGAGGCCTGTGCCTTACTAAAAACAAGCGTCCTGTTTATTACCAGTAAGAAACTCACTGCTCAAATTCATGATGTATTCCAGTCATTAGCGTTGCACAACACTGGTACTTACACTAGTTCAAAAAACTCTGACAACATCATACAGGCGAAGCCATTCTTTTGATGAAAATGATAAATGTGGACATGTTGGTTAAGGGAAAAAAACACAAATAGTGTTCAAGGAAACATAAGAGGACACAAATATATCAATCGTTAAAGTTAGTAGGACTCACTTTTCATTTTGCTAAAAGTAGGCACAAAGTAAACTATGCAAAATTTAAGAGACTCTAAATATGACAAGAATATAAATAAGTTTCATCCTGGAAGAATGTTGTATGACTTGACTTGACTTGACGTATGACTTTATTTAAAGGATATCCTTGTAAAGAAGTTATCCAGGTTCTTGATATGGTGCCATGAGTCTGTAACAAAAATCAAAACATCAGACGGCTAGAAACCCTACAGAGCCAAGACACCGTTACAGCATTATTAACTAAAACACTTTAAATGTGCATAAGATAATCGAGTCACAGTGACATGTTTACCTTTCAGGCCTTCGGGCACATGCACCAGCAAATCCTCCTCCCCAGGTGGGGAGTCCTCCTCAAAGTCCTCGATTCTCTGATACTCCTGGTAGGCTTCAAAGTTGGCCATTATGCTTCACATTCTTATGGTTGCTCCCAACCGACGAGCTGCTTGTAGTAAACGCTGTATTGGCAAGGAAACGGGCTCAACACATCCTGGAAGCCGTTCTATTAGCGGTACCGTTAGCCGCGGCTAGCACTAGCCTGCTAACTTGCTAGTCTGACCTGACGACGCTTGTGTAAGTCTGCCATACCGAGGTACCATTTAGTATAATTGATAAGAGTTAAACGCAAGGTGCAAAACTCCACGGTGGGTTAACTTGTGGATATTGGTACCCTTCCTTTACTGTTAGGGTCTAGTTGACTCAACTGTGCTGGCTCGCTAACCCGTGAATGATTCAGCCTCTTGTCATGACACGGTTTGTTTTTGTTCCCGACTTGCTGCGTCCATCCGTCTGATCGGATCTGCTTTGGTCTCCACTCAACGTCAAATCATGTCCAAGGCTCGTTTACAACAGACTGCTACGTTCTAATCAATGCACGCTGGTCTCCTGTCAGACAGAAGTTCGTTGATTTCCGAAAATACACCATACTGACTGTGTCCACTGTTTTTGTCTTTCGCAAGCTAATGTCAACAAAACGTCATAGATGTCGCGTCTGGTTTGCCCTGGCGTCATTTCCGGGTAACTGCTGTAGTTCTTTTTTTTTTTTTTTTACGTAAAGTCAGAAATTTGTCGCAAATATGTTTAAAAGTGTTGCACAAATCACCCAGTAATCACCAGTCAATTGCTTGTTAAGAAACCAGCATAAACCGATATTGATAGTGTAGATCGACTCCTCGTTAGCGGCAGAAATGCACTCTGGGTCAGCGTCAACATGGCAACCCTCTGCTTACCTGTGGATTACTGTAGAGCTTAACGATTATTTTAGATTTCATGCGTTTGTTAACAGTGAAATAAGTATATAACATGCTTAAATTATTCTGTTGTAGAGTCAGCATCACCGCCCCGGTGCGGCCGTTGTATTTATACCCGCGATGTCACAAAACAGCAGACGTAAGGAAACTCTCACGGTAAAGTAATGTCACCCTGCACGAGTTCCGCCAATGACAGTCGACCTTTGTCGGCTTTATAAGTCATATATTAATCGATCAACACCGACAAGCTCGATATTCTTTGATCTTTTAAAACAGTACGTCTTGATACATTTGGGTTCCTCCATTGTTGAAATTTGGAGTTACAGTGCACTGGATTATGTATATGAGACAATTAGTCAATGACAGAAAGTATATGTATGTATAACTTACTCACGTGGCTGTTGAGATTGCCCACGGTGCTGTCCCTTGTGCCATTCCAATGTAAGATTGCGATTGATTATAAATAAGAAAATAACCATCAGATTAGTATTAGTTGCAATCCCATTTCAGATGAGTCTAAAATCTTCCAGCCCTACGTATATAGAGCAGTTCATTTGCATTGTAATACTTTAATACATGGTTATTGCGTGTGTAATTGTATACCTATTATTTATTCTATCCAGGTGGTTCACATCTTCCAGCTCTAATGCGTTCAGCTCCTCACAGCAGCCGGGAAATGCGGTCAGCCGTTTTTGGGTCCTCGCTCAGAGAGCTGTCCGCCATTCCAAACGCACATCCAAACCACCCGGAGTGGCTCTGAAGTTTATCCTGGGACCAGCAGTGCTCACAGTCTCTGCACGGCTGTTTTCTCATGTAGCATACTGTGAGGCAGATGGGAATAACAACATCCCTGTGGAAGCTGCGGCCAAAGACCCCGTACCTGAGTTTAAATGGCACATCCTGTGGGAATTTGTCAAACCTCAGCTGTTTGCTCTTATTGGTGCTGTTGTGGTGAGCTCAACTCACTTCACCTAAATGTAACCACAGTGCTACTGAACTAAAATATCATGTGTAAGGTTATGCGCAAGTAAAGTAAATTGAGTGTTTTTGGTTTCAGCTTGCTTTTGGTGCAGCAATCTTGAACATTAAGATCCCCCTGATGCTCGGGGATCTGGTGAATGTTGTGGCTCGGTACCTGAGGGACCATACTAGGAATTATGTGCAAGAGATCAGAGGTCCTGCACTGAAATTACTTGCACTATACGGTCTCCAAGTAAGTGCTAAAGAAATGTGTCACATGTCATGAGATATTTCACTACTTACTGTGCCTGAGCTTTGAAAAGAAGAAGTTTTCTGCTGCCAAATGAAGATATTCTGTATATATGATATAATTGTTACTTCCCAGTCAGCCGTATTATTATGCCACTGAGCCGGAGCCAGCCAGGGCTGGACGCATTATGATTTTGGGTTGTCCACCTGCCTGGGCCATTCTTTAGAACGTGTTGTCTCAAAAATGCATAAATGTCCATTCTGACTCAAGGAGGTCATAGCCAAAGGTCAAGGTCACTGCAGCCTCATGTGAATGCAAGAAAAAAACCCATCACATCAAAGTCACAGACAAATGGCTTTGATCAGTAGACTTTGACCTTTGACCCTCAAAAGGTGACCGGGAGTCAGCGCAATATCTCAAAAACGCATTGAGGGATTTTTGTCAAATTTGGCACAAACCTACTGTACATTTGGACTCAAGGGTGAATTGGTTAAATTTTGGAGGTCAAAGTCTCCGTAACCTTACATATTGTGAGGTTGCGGTAGGATTTTGGCCAGTGTCAAAGGGCTATTAGAAACAACAACCTCGTGTTTGTTTTATACAATAATTGGATGTCCTGCACTTAACTGTGATACATAGTTTATTGGGAAACATGCACCTAAACCTTTAAAAGAAAAATAAAATTTCTAACAATCACACTACCACAAAAACCATCCCCAGCCCGTCTTCTTGACCCACCACTGTACTTGTGCAATTATATCACTGCAAGGTGGTAATTGTTCTAGTTTGAACACATTCTTTTGATAATTGTAAAGTATGCAATAATTAGGGTAATAACTGGGTGTTTAATTTTCTGTTAATTAAACAAGCAGGGGTTGGATGTGATTAAAGTAGCACTTGGACAATAGAATGCATTCCAATCCAAAAAACTCTGAAATGACTAGCACCTTTTTGACTCATATGATGTCATATTTTTATTGAAACTGTATCAGAGAAGTTCAATACAAGGCTGTAATTACTGTGACGTTGCTTTGGATTACCCTACAAAGTATAATTTTCATTTAATAATTGTGCTCATCTATGGCTTACAGATCGTACTGTTTTAGAAAGTTGATTTTTTTAAATGAATACCTTAACATGTCAGCGTATTCTGTTACTCTAACTCTCATTCTACAAATTTCACAGCTGTGTTTTGGTTTTTTAATTTGTCTGTTGCACTGGTGGTCATTCTTCTTGTCCTACGTGCAGGGCCTGCTTACCAGCGGCTACATCATCCTGCTTTCACGGGTGGGGGAGAGAGTGGCGGCCGACATGAGGAAAACCCTGTTTGCGTCGTTACTGAGGTACAAACTCCCTCAAGCAAAACAAATATAGAGCAACAGCAATGGTTGTCAGACAGGATGCTGACATTTATGAGCTAATGGACTACTATTATTAGCACAATGATCTGCTGTCCAACAAACCCTTTACAGTGTTTCGTTATTTTTTTTTTGTCTCAGGCAAGATGTGGCTTTCTTTGACGCCAATAAAACTGGGCAGCTGGTGAATCGTTTGACAGCTGACATTCAGGAGTTCAAGTCATCATTTAAGTTGGTCATCTCTCAGGTACGAGGTGCTTAGTTTTAAGCCACATGATACATACTTTTAGCCTTCTAATTCCTCTTTTTCACTCTTTGTGGATTTGCAGGGACTGCGGAGTGTTACGCAGACAGTTGGATGTTTTGTCTCTCTCTACGTGATCTCCCCCAAACTCACAGGTCTGACGGTAGTCGTCCTCCCGTGTTTGGTGGGAGCAGGAGCTCTCGCCGGCTCCTTCCTCCGCAAACTATCTCGTCGGGCTCAGGAACAGGTGATACAGTGTTACCGTTTTGCTGAGAATCTTTGGCAGTCACTAGGGGCTGTAAAATCAGAACAGCCAGAGTTTACGAAAGTAGACATGGGCGAGTAGAACAATCCTTTTCTATGCCGTATATAAATGTGCAGACGTGCTATAGCTCCTGCTTTTCTGAAATGAGAGATCTGTTCTCACAAGTTTCTTTACAACTTCTCTTTGATTCTTACTTCGTTTCTTTGTGGACTGACATATACACACAACAATATATACACGCAACATTTGTATTGTGAGATATGTTAATGACACAACAAATCCAGCAATAGTTAGAAGTGGCAGAAAGATGCTGGCAGTTTTGAGAATAGTTTGCATTTTCAGTGTTTGTAAATGCAGTATGTCAATTTTAAACTCAGTGACATTAAAATTAAGGTTTCAAAGTAATTTTGACTTAATTGTGCTTAATTGAAGGTGGCAAAAGCAACAGGAGTGGCGGATGAGGCACTTGGCAATGTACGGACAGTGAAAGCTTTCGCAATGGAGGAGCGGGAGCTTCAGTAAGTGAGAACATATTTTTATATGCCACCTAAAATCTAAGTTGTAAAAGAGAATGTGCTAATACGGATACAAATCAAATGGAAAGGGCCAGCAAATCACAGGTTAATTACAGGTTAACTGGTACCAAGTGAACGGGATCAGTCTTTAACAAGTAGTAAACGACCCATCCTGGGATAGGTCGTTTACTACTTCAGGAAACACATGAAGCTCTTCCTAGTAAAAGGCTTTGTTTGCAGATCACTGAGTTCACTTTTAATTCAGGTTTTATCCAGCATCCCACCTGGAATCACTCTTGTACTAATGTGGTTTCATTTTTCTTGGCAGGTTATATGTGTATGAAGTTGAGAAATCGTGTGACTTGAATGAAAATCTTGGTGCTGGAATCGCAGTTTTCCAAGGACTGTCAAACATTGCCCTGAACTGTGAGTGCATTCTGCGAACTCAGTGTTGAGCATATTGTGCCGTGTCTCACAGTGATTAGTTCAGCCATGCTTTTCTGCTGTGTGCCGTCACCACAGGCATTGTTCTGGGAACTATTTTTGCCGGAGGCACTTTAATTGCTCACAATGAAATGTCCCCTGGAGACCTCATGTCTTTCTTGGTTGCTTCCCAGACTGTTCAGAGGTAAAAGAACCCACCTTTTGCCACAAGGATTGTTCCCTTTTGTTTAACAATTCACAATAAAACGTGTCAGTCTAAATGTAGCTTTTTAAAGTTTCTGTATTCTCTCCACGCCCAGGTCGTTGGCCAGTATCTCCATCCTTTTTGGACAGGTGAGTTGAAGAAAGTGTGTGACATGTAGAAATCTGAATTATTTTGGGAGAGAGGTAAGTTAGTCGGTCACATTTGCCATAGATGGTGAGAGGAATCAGCTCTGGGGCTCGGGTTTTTGAATACCTGGCTTTGAAACCAACCATTCCGCTGTCTGGAGAAGGTCGCATCCCGTACCATTCGTTGACTGGAAGAGTGGATTTTAAGGACATTTCATTCAGGTTAATTCGCGACAGGAGTACATTATAGGACAGTTCTAGACATTAACTGAGCTTTTTATTGATTTGTTTCTTTTTCTCGTACAGCTATCCAACAAGACCTGGTCATCAGATCTTGAAGAGGCTCAACTTGACACTGCCGCCTGGTAAAACTGTTGCCATCGTTGGAGAATCTGGAGGAGGTAATTTTGGATTTTGAATGTAAATGTGCAACATTTGAATAGTGTGATGGTGAGTCTAACAATGATTCATAAAATGCATGTAAGGAAAGTCCACTGTGGCCGCCTTGCTGGAGCGTTTCTACGACCCAACCAGTGGAGTCATCATGCTGGATGGACTTGATATTCGAATACTCGATTTGTCCTGGCTGAGGGGGCAAATCATCGGATTTATCAATCAGGTACTGGTTGACTTTACCTTTTACCTCTAAATAGTCATATCTGTCCAGTTTTCACAGTGTCTTCTGCTCTGTATCTCTGCAGGAGCCGGTTTTGTTCGGATCATCCATCCTGGAGAACATTCGCTTTGGGAAGCCTGAGGCCACAGACGCTGAGGTCATTAACGCTGCAAAGCAAGCCAATGCTCACGGCTTCATTACAAGTTTCCCAGACAGCTATAACACTGTGGTTGGTATGTGCTCCCATTTGGCATTTGCAATATATTGATCATTTTTTACTCCTTCTTAAATGCTAACTTCTGGATTTGTAAACGCAGGCGAGCGAGGGGTAACTTTGTCAGGCGGCCAGAAACAGCGCATTGCTATCGCCCGCGCCTTGATTAAGAACCCCGCTATCCTGGTGCTGGACGAAGCCACCAGTGCTCTGGACGCAGAGTCGGAGCGAGTGGTGCAGGAGGCTCTGGACAGGGCCACAAGGGGCCGCACTGTGCTTGTTATCGCCCACCGGTTGAGCACCATTCAAGGCGCTGACCTCATCTGTGTCATCAGCAACGGCCGCATTGTGGAGGTGAGGCAGCAGAGCACTGAGGAGCTCCCATCTCCTTTTACAAGTCAAAGTCATTAGACTGCCTTGTTAGTTCAAAGAGACACTGTAAAAAATTTGACCGCATACCCCCGTTTTGCTTGCTTTCATCTCAGTGCACGCGCTGTAAAATAAAAAGGTTTGATGGATCTTTAACAGCTTTTCTTTTCTCTAAAGGCTGGGACCCACTCAGAGCTGCTGAGCAAAGGAGGACTTTATTCTGACCTCATTCGCAGGCAGAGAGCTGCAGGGCAGAAATGAACCACACACCAAAACATGTTTACTCTAGCTTTAAATTTAGTGATATTTCTTTATAATTTCTTTTTAATGGAATTCATCGGAAAGGCTTGCCTGAATAGACAAATAACATGCATTATAAATTTACCATCTTACTGTATAAACAATGTACAATGTATAAATGGACCAACAAGCCACACTACTGTACAGTATTTAATGGGAACACTTGTCTCCCATCTTGAGTAGAATGATAGATTATAAATTAGTCAAAAATAATAAACTTTGTTTTAATGAGTAAATGTCCTTTTCTCTTTTTTTTAATAGATCATAATGCAAAAAAAAATGTTTTGGGACAAATGCAGGGTTTAAGAAATGAAATACTGAAGCAAATAAACTTTATGTTTGTGGATTGTTAACATTTATTGTGTTGTCTACAATGAAAAACTTTTCACCCACTGAAAACAGAAATGCTAGTTCATAAGTCATGACATAATTTAAATGTAAGTGATATCTTTTGACTAACTTCTCACTATTGTGCTATACGCGTAATGCTTGGTGCTTTAAACATTTAGCATTTAAGATGCAAGTACAGTATAGCCTGAGCGTTGACTTAATCGTTAATCTTGCGCTGGTGAACCGATTGATTTTGTCATGGGCTCATTTGACGAATGGAAAAGTGATCCAATGTCATCATTAAATGGGCGCATAAGATTGTATTTGATAAATCGAAGTAACCTAACATGTTGCCCGACAGCTTCCAAGTCTAACCCAGTCTTATATTTGACTAGTTTACAGATTATCAGTTAGGGGTAAGAGAAATTTAATATCAAGCTGTAGTCAAGTTAAAGAGCCTGGCAAGAGCGAGTCTGTCATTTTGCCTTTCTGGGCCACAAAATGTTTTCAAACAACAGAAGATTGCTATGAACATGACTATCTCTTGTCTGAGGCCCGAGTGTTGCAATACATCTTTTGGCCTCTAGGGGACGACCAAGAAGCTTTGCTGCAGTCTGCTAGGAGCAGCAAGTGCTAACGCTAGTTGTCATAACATTATTAATCCCCATCTGTGGCTTTAATAGGTCATTGGTTTGCTTGCTAGAGCTAGCTTGTTAAAGGCTGGCTGCAGTGGCCAAACATGCAGAAATATGAGAAGCTTGAGAAAATTGGAGAGGGTAAGTGTCATCCGCTTTATTTATATTGTTAATGTTAACGTTTGCGAGCCTTGTATGCTAAACTAGCATCCTGTTAGCCATATTGTGTGTTTTATGCGTACGCTAATCAATTGTCCAGCAAGTTAAATATACGCAATGCCATGTATACATTTTTTCCTCACTTGAACCAGGGTATGCGAGTGATGAGATCTATCAGAAAATTCCTGCCTTCCAGTTTATACAATATTTACGTTAGCTAGGTAGCTAACAGTAGCTAACGTCAATACGCTGCTATGCCATTCATCGAAAGGTAAAATGCCTGCGCTTTAACTTCACTTTGTCCACCCCGAAGGTACTTACGGGACAGTATTCAAAGCGAAAAACAGAGAAACTCACGAAATTGTGGCTTTGAAAAGGGTTAGGTTGGACGACGACGACGAGGTATGTTTTCAGAATATTTTCATGTTATTATGTGCTAGCAAGTTGTTAAGCAGGCTAGTGCCAATCGAGCTGGGTGTCATTCATTTTTCCAGGGGGTGCCGAGCTCTGCCCTAAGAGAGATATGTCTCCTAAAGGAATTAAAGCATAAAAACATTGTCAGGTCAGTCTGCTGCCAAAACTTACTTTTATTGGAAATGACAGGTGATCTCATTTGAGTTGACATTAATACACCAGTCAGTTTTCGTTCAATTCTAATGTCAACCAGCATCAACTTAAAGCTTCTCTGTCTTCTCCAGACTACATGATGTTTTGCACAGTGACAAGAAGTTAACTTTGGTTTTTGAATATTGTGATCAGGTGAGAAATATTCATGTCTAGCCCTACACTTTGATTTAATGTCTACCTTAAAAGAGACTAATGCTTGTCTCTTACCAACTGCAGGACTTGAAGAAGTATTTTGACAGCTGCAACGGGGATCTAGATCCTGAAACCGTGAAGGTGTGAATGACCATTAAGAGTTAATGAGTTTTTCAGCACGCCTGCTTTAAATTGATATTGTACCATCATATTTGACATTTGAGTTTCAATGTCATTCACCGCTTATGAAACTTGGATGTAACTTCATAACTATTTTTGTCCCCCAAACTAATATTTTTCTCTCTCTGATGTAGTCCTTCATGTACCAGCTGTTGAAAGGCCTTGCTTTCTGTCACAGTCGAAATGTTCTTCACAGAGACCTGAAACCACAGAATCTCCTCATAAACAGAGTGAGTGGTTGTTTAGGTGCATATAGATTAATTTCAATATTCATTCATTTATTTAGTAATTATGTCCATTATGTTATGTCTATAAAGTTGAAAGTTGTGGTGACTTGTGTCTCTGTCTGTAGAATGGGGAGTTGAAGCTGGCTGACTTTGGATTGGCTCAAAGCAGCAGGACTTTCATCTTTGAATATTTAACCTGTGTGATATGATTTGTCACATTCAGCATAAAATGAAAAGAAAAAAAGGCTACGCTCACACAGCAGGCTCAAGTGACCTGAATCAAGTGACCCCCTACTGTATGTGATCCACATCTGATTGTTTTATGACCATTTTAACAGCACAAATCACGCGGAATCTGATCTTTTCAAATTAGATGTAGGCCCCTTTCATGTGGTTTTTAATCAAATAGAGATCGTATTTTTGTGCAATGTGACCTCAGCCAGAATAGCCACATGACACAAATTCAATGCGACTTTTACGTCACTCTAGATTGACATTCGTCACAATTACGTGCCAGTGGACGAGGCAGCTGGTAACTTTTAGCTCTTGTCTTCATTCTTCTCTTCATCACCTGTTGGCACACTCGCCTGCTTCCACTGCACAATAACTTTCAAATAAAACTAATAATGCTCACATCTATGGCCTCCATGTTAACTACTGACATCTTATTTACTTCCATTCACAGGATGCTGCATCTTTTTAAGACCTTGAACAGTTGACATTGGTCTGATATTGGCCACTTTTTAAAAATTAATGTAAATAGCCACATTAAAAAAAATAAAAAATCCGGTCTCAGTATAAAATGTGATATCAATATATGACAAGTAGTAACAGTTAACCAGCACACTGCAGCAGCAGTGGGTAGATGTAGGGCTTCTTTCATAACTTTCCATCCTTTTAGATACTTATTTGTACTTTTATAATTTGCATAAAGGATCAATGGCCTCAGGTTTTTCTTCACCTACGTGAAGTTGCTAAATTAGTAATAGGAGAGACTGCACAGTAACATTTGTTGACAGGCAAGTCTAAGGAAAGTTTGTGGGTTTTTATTTTTTGTTTGTTTGGTTTTTTTGGGCTGACCTTTGGCCCGACCTTTGGCCCAGCGAGTCAATCTCATGAGGGGGCACTTGACCCAGGGTGACACTATTGATCTGAGTACAGTTTGAAGTTTGGAGTATTTGAAATATGGTCATTTCAGAAGACGTTATACCCTGAGACTGAAAGCACTGTTTCAGCAAGAAGAAATGAATGATCTTTCACACAACAATTTAAAAACTGGATGTAACAACTGAACTTAAGGTTTCTTAATCGAGATATTGTTTAATTTAACAGCATTATTGCCAAGTGAAATCCCTAAAAATCCAAGAAAATGGTTGTGGCTAGAGTTTATCAGTGTTCTTACTTGTTCTCTGATGACAAAGTTTTTACATAAGCATAAAATAAAGCCGTAACAACAGTATGATAATAGTTATGCAACAAAAATGCTTATACAGTGGCCTGCACTCTTATTTTAAGTTTTCTCAAATAAAAATATTCACCCAGATTAATTAAAAGTCCCCCACATCTCCACAGGTGCGTTGTAACTATCAAAAGTAGAGCTCTAGGGTGTGTCGTATTATAAACAACAAAACAATATGTTGTGCATCACTTTATCATTTAAAAATAATTAAAAAGAGATTTGGAAGTGGTTGTACTTAATGACGTTTTAAAATGAGTTTGGCAGCTTTAAGTAGAGTCATATTACTCCTGTCCTAACAATTTAGTTGGTTCTTTTTTTGTGTTAATGAACCATGTCATAAAATCTATTAGTGATAATGTAGCAGGTGGTCACATGATTAGCATCTGTGTTAAATTGAACATTAGCACTTCCTACTGCTTTTAGTCAGCCCAAGCGTTCTCTCTGAAATAGAAGCTTTCTGTGATTTCATTTTAGTAATTTTGACGCTGTGCTGTCAGTGCACTTCACCTAACCTGGAGAAAAAGGTTATATGACACTTGAAGCAGCACTTTGTTAGAATATCGAGCAGCTGTAATGGGAACCACCTGGCTGACGCTAGTTGACTATTTAGAGAAAGTGCTGCCAAATTCCTTTATATATGACATTAGCATCAGTACACAATGAATCCCAACTAAGAGGACAGTCATTGCACTGAATGTGTGGACAGTAAGAAATTCAGAGTAATGACTGAATGACTGCATTAAAAACACTTTGTCTGTTATTTATTGGTACAATTGTTACATGGTACTCTGATTTGTACGCAGGTGGTTACATTGTGGTACCGGCCTCCAGATGTGCTATTCGGTGCTAAACTTTATTCTACCTCAATTGACATGTGGTCTGCTGGATGCATATTTGCAGGTTTGTGAACGTCGACAAATGAGGATACAGGTTGCTCTATTCTTGACTTTCTAGATTATATCTGTCGTCTGGTTTGACTAGATTACTGTTAACCCTGATAGTAAAACTTTCTTTAACCAGCATGTTATACTGAAGTTTTATGCAAAACATTTTGTTATGTTGTTATGTTATTATCTGTTATGCTTTAATGTTGTGTGTGTGGTTAAATCTGTGCATTTTTGTTTTGATGGGGAATCTTTGTGAACCAAACCACAGTATTTTAAACATTACCTGTGTTTCATTTTCATATCACATCCCCTTCAGAGCTAGCTAATGCTGGAAGGCCTTTATTCCCCGGGAACGATGTGGACGACCAGTTGAAAAGAATCTTCAGATATCCTTTTTTTTTTTTTTTTTTTTTTTTTTTTTTTTAATATTTTTTTAGGTCGTATTTTTATACAGTTTCATAGATAGACATTTAGGACCAGAGGTATTTTGACAGTAATACAGTTTTTATCATTTTGCCACTATACAACATAAAATAATCAAGATGTGATCAAAGTGTAGAGTAGCAGCTTAAATTTAATGCATGCAGGCAGTGACTGCTTGAAGTCTGGAGCCCATGGACTTCACACCAAATTCAGAGTTTCTAGCCTGGAGATTATTTGCTCGGCCTTCACTGTAGCCGCCTTCAGTTGCTGCTGGTTTTTGGGTCTTTCTGCCTTTAGTGACTGAAGACATATTGGGTTGTGCTGTGGTGACTGACTGGGCCATTGAAGAATATTCCTTCTCTTTGCCTTCCAAAAGTCTTGAGTTGCTTTCGCAGTAGAGTCCTTATCCATCTGCAATGTAAAGATCCTTCCTATCAGTTACACCTCAGAATTCATCCTGATACTTCAGTCAGCAGTCACATCATCAATAAGCAGCAGTGAACCCTTTCCATTGGCAACCGAACATGCCAATATCATAACATCGCCTCCACCATGTTTGCCACATGATGTGGTATGTTTGGATCATGAGCAGTTCTTTCTGATTCCAAAACTTGGGATTAATCTGGCCTGCTGATAGACCTACCTTTTCCAGAGTATTCTCTTTGGACTCGGACTTTGACATGGACTTGTCTCCATGTAGTGAAGGGGTTGTTCTTCACCAAGGAAAGAATTCTGCAATGATCCGTTCTAGTTGTCCTCACTGGTCTTCCAGGCCTTTTGATGTTTTTGAGTTTACCAGTGCGTTCTTTCTTTCTTTTCTTCTTTAGAATGTACCAAGTTGTCGATTTGGACACTTTTTTTTTTGCTAACACTCCGATAGTTTTTTTTTCTTTTCTCTTTCAACCTCATGCCTCCTTCATTTGCATTGATATCTCATTGGATTTCATATTGGAGTCCAGTCAAACAGCTGCCAAATGGTAATTCAATCTGCTTTATTTTTCTTGAGGTAATGATGGAAAGGGGGTTGCCAAAAAAAAAAACCTCCTGAAAATGTGGGTATTCTGTATAAGTGGCTATAATTCTTAAACAATAAATGCAATATTTTTGTAAAACCCTTAAATGAAATCTGAAATCTGCGTTCGATCACATCTTGATGGTTTTATTTCAAATCCATTTTTGTGGTGTATAGAGGCAAAATGATAAAAGACTGTGTCATTGTCCAAATACGTCAGGACCTAACTGTAGGAAGACAGTGGTTTCTCCAGAGAGGTTCATTTACAGGTTGGTCAAACCTCTCTATTCTAAGAAGTTTTTCCTTAACCACTTGTTACATTGTTAGGTACACCAACTGAAGAGCAGTGGCAGACAATGACCAAACTCCCTGATTACAAGGTAAATTATTACCTACACTGGATAGTGCATGCATGTTACTGATCTCCCCCCTTGAACTCTTTATGTGTACTTTTTCTACCTGCAGCCATATCCCATGTATCCAGCCACCACCTCACTGGTGAATGTGGTCCCCAAATTAAGTAGCACAGGACGGGATCTTCTCCAGGTAACTATCGACTTTTATATTCTAAGTGTTTCTTTCGTAATTGTTTGTGCATTCAGTAACTTGAACTATATTTACTGCTGGTAAACAATCTTTTCTTGCAAGAAATTAAATATCCCTGGTGACTTATTCAACTGTTTCCTTTGATCTTGCCCAGAACCTGTTGAAATGTAATCCAGTCCAGAGGATCTCTGCAGAAGAGGCTTTGCAGCACCCTTACTTCGCTGATTTCTGCCCGCCCTAAATGCTAAACTGCTTCTCTCCACCTCAGCCACCAGAATCAGTCATCCTTCACTTTGTTGGGTCATTAAGACAAGGCAAATCCCTTACTGATTTTCAAACACCCGCCCTTGCTTTAATTTGGCTGTGCCTCTGTGTGAAGTTCCAAATGTCTGCAAGGTTTTAGGTTCTTTAAAGTGACAGGACCAATTACATTGATACACATCTACTGTTTAATCCCACTTAATTAGCACCATTTTGGGAGTGTGCACCATGGGTTGCATTGAATATATTTCAAACCGGTGAAAGTGGTTATCAGTACGAAGCCTTGCTTCACAAAAGATGGCACCAGTCTCTTTACTTGCCTTTCTGAGGTTAGTTTGGCTGGTTTGCCTCCATCAAGTCACAACATCAGTTAAAACTGTAGCCTGACTGAGAAGTTTAGATATCACTGTTGATATTTGTGACTGAAGAAAAATGTTATTGGCCTTTTTTTCCTCAAACATCAACTATTAAAAGGATCACTTAAATTTGGTTTTGGAAGGATTGTGATGGGATATGTGTGGGCAAACGATATAATGGTGACATGGTGATCTTAATCTTTAACATTTCTGTTCTGCAGCTTTTTGGCAATCATTCGCCTCAAAATACAAGCTGCAAATATCCAACATATTGCCTAACATAGTGACCACAAAATTGTGGGGCAGCTAATATTTCAGAGTTGCCTAATTAGATTGAAAGATTTGTCAGTAGAACCATAAACTTGGGAGTCATTTGAAATTGAAAGGCTTAAATTTATTTATTTTTATATGTTGTTTTTGTGACACTTGTCATTAAGAATTGTATGTCATTTGGTACTTACTGTTGGCACAGATTTTTACATTTGAAAGAACTTCTCCAGTTAAATCTGCGTAAATATTCAAGTTAAATTATTAACTTATTCAATACATTATTTTCCATATATATTAAAATGTATGCTTGTCTGTAAATATATTTACATTTTCAGTTGATCATTTGCACTGACTGAAAGACAGGTTCCTGTGGTTATTATTAATTAGAAATAATTGTTTAATAATTGGTGAGCTCTGTCTTTATTTTACCTGCAATCAGTACCAAATCACATACTTTTTTCCTGGAAACTTGCAATGACAAGCCATGACACAACTGTAAAATACCCTGTTGTTGGTTTTGTTTTGAAGAAGGCTTGTTTCACATATCAACAGTACAACTCTGTTCCGCTACCTGTTACAAGATTGTATAATAGCATGGGAAGCTAAGTTATATTTTCTTTTCTCAGGCTTTTTATTTACCCTTTTGTATTTGTCTTTTGTGCACTTTCTAACTGACAAGTTTTATTTTAAATTTGTTTCATTATCAAGATTATTAAATATGTAATTAATATGTTTTGTTAAATACATTACACTGACAGTCAGGATTTTAGCCAGTATATACTAACTAGTGGACCATCGTTTGCTCTTTTTTTTTTTTTTTAAATGTAATCATTACTGTACTAATCTTACATCTTTTTTATGCTTTATTAACAGTTAAATTTGAGATATGGGGTGGAGGAATCTACTCTTAATCTGAATTTTCATGATTGTTTTGCACCATTAGCTGTTTTCATTTTGGTCACCTAACGTTGAAATGGTTAACAGCTTGCAGCGTTATTTTGTTCCATTTTAATAGTGCTTTAATAGTGCTTCTCATCCCATAGTAGCCTACATAATGAGTCGCTTGGATTAACTTAATAGGGAAAGGATTTTTCATTTTGCCAATGTAAGATGAGACAATGGACGCATGTATTTATTAATGATAGAATGTCTGCTAATGGTTTTTGCATTCATTCAAATGTAGCAGCATCATTTGGTCCAGAAACTCCTTTTTGATACTTTACAGCATTTAGGAGGCTTTTTTCAGGATTTACTGTTTGAAGAGTGTGTGTGTGTGTGTGTGTGTGTGAGAATTAAGTTATAATGGAAAAAACAAGCTCTCAGTATCTCATTATCTTCAGACCAACTGCTGCAGATGTACTTCATACTGCTAATTTGCTAACTTTTGAAAGAACATTGGGTTTTGCACTTTGCTAGTATATTTGATTTTGTTGCTTGAACAGATGTTGGTCATTTCTTCCCTGTGTATATTTCAGCATGTAAGGCATTGTTTGCAGGCAAGTTTGCTTTTGAGATTGGATGTTCATTATCCATCTTGGTAGCACTTGACACAACTCTCACCAAAAGGTCCATTTCCTCATCGGATGGAGGCTGCCCAGCTGTCATAGAAACGCAGATGTTCAGACTTTTTTGTTCATGCTGTAATACTAGAAATTGAGATTAAAAGTGAAATCTCGACAAAATGTTCATGGGGAGTTCAATTATATGTACAATAATGGTGCAAACCATTTACTGACAGATACCATCTAAAACTCAGAACAGCTTCGGGTTGGATGCATTCACAAAGTCGCCTAAACTGTTTTACCACTGAGGGAACATCTTTATAAGATGATCTGTGATAACCATTTTAAACACTTAAAAGAATCAGGTTGGCTGGATTTTATCCTCTTAACTTTTTCGTCTGCCTCCATGAATGCAATGCTCAGCTATGCCAGCTTTGATTAGAGCCCTTGAAAACGTAAAGTAAAAGCACTGAATAAGATATAATCCAAGTAAAGCTTTTCAAACTAACCATCATCAGGGTGAGACTAAAAAACTCATCTGGTCCATGTCATGTTGTTAAGGGAGGTTTTCAAGGCATTCAAAACACTTGTGATATATTTGACTTTTAAGACTGACTACGCTACAAATAGTTAAGTTTAACTATTTAATTTACAGTTCAGTTAAAATCACATATCTACAATAAGATACACATAACACGTGAAGCCAGATGAGGCAAGTTCCCCAGATGTTTGTGAGCACGAGCATCTTGATGTTACCTGTAAGAACCACATTTTAATTTAACTTACAGCCACATTGTTGATTTAATTAATAAAAATTGCTAGAAAGAAGTTTTAATTTCTCTCAAATTATTGCACAATCCCAATCCTGTGTTGATTGGTTTCTTGTTTCTTTTGTGATTAGAATTCAAGCACTTGTATCACATGATCTGAAGAATTCTGCTTTGATTCATCTGGCTCCAATAATACAGTTGGACTTTACAAAGTGTTTAACATGATAAACTTACATTAAGAGACCAGAGATAGTAGGAATACACAATGGTCGTGCAGGGGGGATGTGACATTAATTTGGCTGTAAGAATAATGTTGTTCAAATCTAAGTGTTGACTGACAGAAATATATAGAATACTGTTTCATACTTGGCCATAACTATTATATATCAATCAGGGACTATATGATGACCACAAACAGTTTAGTGATAGTTTCTGCCAGTTCACATACACTCTGCTGTTCTCTGACTGGTAGTAAGGCAGGGGGTGGGGTGAGAGAGAGAGAGAAAGGGACATTTTTTGCAAGTCCTTCATCCACAGTGTGCTGGGTCATTTTTTTCCCTCCTTTTTAACCCAACATCAAAACACACACACACACTATCCTGGCAAGGCAGCATCATCTGAATAGCATCATTGTGTAACATGAACTGGCATGTGTCACATTTTTTGGCTAATGATGGTTAATATACAATCGTCATATCGTACATCTGTGTTGGCAGCTGTTCAGTCTACATCCATTCCAGCTGTTGGATAGGTCATGAATTGAAAATGGGGATCCCAAATGTATGTACAGTACGTCAATTTGATAAGTTGTACGTGATCCAAAGCACTTATTGCTCATGACAGCACTGCTGATTCACCTTTTTAGTTGTTTCCTGAAAGTTTAAATTTCCGTTTGGATAAAGTCTCTTCACGCGGTGGTCTCCGCCTCCTCTTGGAACGTGTCCTTATTAACCCAATAACACTGGACCACCAAACATTCCACATGTAACAGTGTGTGTAGTAAAAACGAGCCACAGAAGGCAGTCACAACCATAGACGTCTGGTCATTGGCTTTCAAGCGATGGCTGATCTCCAAAGGTTTGTGCTTAACATCAACAGTCATCTAACACACAGAAAACAGAGTAATAAAGCTACAGTGTTATGAACACCATGTACTTGGTTGGTATTATTCTTGAAAGTTTCACAGTAAAAAAAACCAAAAAAAAAGTTCACAGAATTTTCAGTAGTTATATTGGGGATATGTATCTAAAACTTGATAAAGGTAAAGTCAAGAATTTAAATAACAAAGAGCATTAACAATAGAGGAAGTCGAGTAACACGAAGGTAAGAAGAAAAGTTGTGTACGTGAGTAAGATGGGTAAATACAGAGTTTATTATACTTGATCAGTTATACATCACAAACTGTTATTTGTGACTTGGTACATGTTCTGAATAATAGTAATAATCATTATAAAAGGACACAATGGTTAATTGTACAATGCATTTCTGCTATAAATCAGCTGAAATGAATGGGGTCGGGGTGCACGGTGGTTTTAATGTTTAGAGGCAATTCTTGTATCTAATAGTCTATATAGCTGACAGTCATATTACCACCAGGAACTCAAAGACACGATCCACCCAAATAGAATAGTCCAAATTCCTTCTGGCATAAGAAAAGATGGAAGAAAAACTTTAATCTCTCTCGCTCTATTAACATATATCTATATATACAGTCGATAGATAGATTGACCAATGTTTCACACAAGTGTTATAGAATTTCTTAATGGCATTTGTATTTACAAATCTCTGTCAAGTCTAGGAATGTCACCAACAGACCTTAAACTCTATTCATGTTCCATAGACAATAGATTACTATCACAGTGATTGTGCTGTTGAACACCTTTAAGACACCCTTATGAGAAAAGGTAGCTCAGAATTATTGAAAATTATTGTTAAACTGTTTCTTCTTTTCTGATGGATGAATTTCACACTAAGCTGTGTATTAGCATTTTTGTGATAGTAAGCATAGCAACGGTATACCTCCGTCCAATATGGGAAAAGGATGAAGATTAAAATGTCAGCTATGTGTAGATAAAAATATACAATCAGCAGCCTTTTACTTCGGTCTTCTGGTTCTCTTTTTTAAGACCCATTCTGTATGTAAAAAGTCACTATAGTCAACAAAAACATCCAATTCAGTCGTTTCTGTCATCCTGGGATCCATGTAGAACAAAACTGGATACTTGCATATCCACATATAGTCAAGCTCCTCTTCTGTATTTTTTATTTTTTTTTTTTATTATTTTTTTTTTTTCAATTGAGTAAGCACAGTCATCTAATGAATGAGACAATTCAATGCCTCATATAAGCAAAAGGCAACATTAAACACTTGTCTGGCATTTTTAATCAGGTGCGAGCAGCTCTTTAAACCAACAGCCGGCGTGTAAAGAAGGCTCTCCTGTTCAAACCGCTGACAAGCATAAGGTCACAGGATACAGCAGGGGTTAGATGCTCGGGACGTAACACACAACACACAAATTAATCCACATTTGCTCTTTTTTTTGTTTGTTTTTGATTTATGTACAGCAAAACAGTTCTATGTAACTCATCTCAACACAGGTCCAAAACCCTTTTTTGGACACATTATCTTGACTGATTGTATACTCTCAAGTGAAAAAAAAGAAGAAAAAATATAGATAGATAGATAGATAGATAGATAGATAGATAGATATACCGAATGAAACATGAATAAAAAAGCACGGATGCCTCAACACGGCACTTAAACCTGAGTTCTCTTTTGGAAGTGGTCTCATGTTCTTCTGATGATAGTATTCTATTTCTAGTCAGGCATTGATAAAGTCTAGTATATGCCTTCGAGTTGCGCACTCAACTGTTTTCTGTTAAATACATATATTATTTCACAGTTTGCTGTCAAGTCCACGCACGCGCCGCCCCACCCCACGCACCCTCCTTTTATGTCGTCAACAGGCAAACTCCTCAAAGCTGCCTAGAGTCGGGTGACGAGGTAACATGTTCGGCGTGAATCCGAGACTGTCCGAGTGACTCCGGAGGGTGTCACAGGTGCTCTGCAAAACAGACGGAAGGGAGGGAGGGGAGACGAGTTCAACAGGGTTAAGGGAGGGGTGATGAAGGGAGTGATGATGACGATGATGCAGGACAGCATTGTGGCACACAAACATTCGTAGGTGGATGGAGGAAAATAAAAACAAGTACATGACAGGGATAAAGTGAGTGAAAACAGGAAAAATAAAGTATATTGTTATTAATGACACAAAGATAGAAGGCATAATTACAATGTGTGACCGACACATATGTGGACAATGACGAGGTAATGAATATAACACATTTGTAAGATCAGCCACACCGTATATGTTTAAAAGCGAGAGAGGAGAGAGTCAGGGTCAGGCGGGGGAAAGATGAGTGAAAGGAGGAAGAAGAGAAAGAAAACAGCATATTTTTAGTCCTGATTTTACACTAGCATGTTAAATTGTTATTGTTACGGACGCCGAAACATCCACAAAGCTCTGCATTTCCCTGAATGTGCTCCACGAGTAGATAACAGCCGAGTTGCAGGGAACAATTGGTAGAATCGGTAGAGCTACTGTTGAAAAACGGCCGTTCCAGCAGACAAGGACCATTTATTTTTTGTGCAAACTCACCACATGCAGACCTGTGATAACATCACAACGTAATGCATCTAGTGATGTTATCTGGCATGAGCCTCAAATGCACACACTGTCTCTAAATGGACCTCTGTGCTGGAGGGAAACAAATACATCTCATGTGGTGCAGCTTCTTTTTTTTTTGCTTTTTTTTAAAACAACAATTCAGTAAATACATAAAGCGTTTTCACAGGAATACTGCACTTTATCCTGTGGGAAAGAAAGCATCGTTATTCAGTCGAATGACCAATTTGTGCAGAAGAGTCCGTTTTGTACACTTGCTTAGAGAATCCAACCAACTCCAATCACCAATGTCATCTACTGAGCCGACAAATACAGAAACACACCAAACTAATGTAGAGCCTGATGCTCGCTGCTTTTTGGATAATCACCCCCTTTTTTGGAAGTCTGTGTACTAAAGCCAACCAAATTGTTTGTAGCCGCTGAGGAAATGTGTATGAGTATCAGGTATGTATGAAAGAGAGGGACAGCATGGGAGGGACAATCTATTATCGATGGGGTGTGCTACCTGGGGGCATGATTAGGCGTGACACCAGGGCTGGTTGGGTTCTCTGGAAACTCCTGGAATAGACATGGTGGGAAGAAAGATGGGTGAGGGTGACTGAACTGAAAATAAAAGACAATGCAAATGCTAATAGTTAATCTTGTGAGTGAATACTGCAAGAGAGTGTTTTCCTCTTTGCAATATCAATAAAGCATTGAATGACTGTTCAGGTTTTCTACTAAACAAAAGAAACATAATGTTAAATATTAGTGTTGATGGTCAGTAAAGGTAAAAAAAAAAGAAAAGAATATGAACATAGAGTTGAATCCAAATGTTTTACTTTACTGTCAGGTTGATTGAGTGGATATGTGACAATGGACTAGTTGAAAAATATTTATTTAATATGAAGTTCAATAGGATGTTTTGGGTTTTTTTCATCAAGTTGATGAATATATGACACGAATGAGGCACAATACAGTAAATATCACACTTTAGAGGACTCCAATAAAAAAGCATGGCATACTATAGATATCAGCCCGCTAGGTAAATTCATCTCCTGCCATGTTTAATGTATAACAACACCAGACTGGCTGGAAAAACCTCAATCGTAACCGTGCAGCCTTAACATATCAATTCTACAAAAAGAGAATAAAACCACTTCTTTCGATCTTCTCCAGCACATCAGCGATCAAACCAAATCCTGAGCCCGAGGAAACTGAGCATGCAAGAACACAGTTCACATGCAGAGACAAACCCAAAGCTTCTTCACTGATTTGACGGCAGAAAAAAATTAAAGGAGTTTCTTTTTCACACTGTGTTGAACCGTCGGCGGTGAGAAAGTCTTGGGCTTGTGTGACGTGCAACAGCCAATTAGAGCGTGCATTTCCAAGATCCTGCCAATAAGACTGGATAATAAAAACCCGGCAGATGCAAAAGTTCTCAGAGACCAACCTGTCAGCATTTAAACTAATTCAGTTTAAATGGAAAAAAAAGTGTTTTTTAGCTAATTTGGACTTGAGATATGACCAGTGTTGGGCTTGACAAAAAGCTCTGATTTAAGGCAGAACAGAAATGCTTCACATAACTGTAGTTTTCATTTTGCAGATAAAATGGGCTTTATTGCCTTGAAGGGTTTGAAAATGAATTGATCATGAATTGTTAATAAAATCCCCAAACCTCTAAATCTTGTTCTGCATTCTGCTTATTCTTTTGCTCTCCCACAAGCTCATTCTGAATTTGCTCTGCTGTCAAAAAAAAAGTTCATACCTGAGCACTAAGGGAGTTTTTCTGCTCTAAGTGGGCTTTAATTACACGATCAAGAGTGAAGCTAGACTGCATACTTTGTAAATACCAACAGGTGGTTTGGTGTGTGAATTTATCAGTGTACTAAAAACTGACCATGCTTAAAAGGTTACTTAATGTATGGTTACTTAATGTATGAAGCCTCGGAAAGGAGGCTTAAAGTCACTTTATGTCTTGTAAACAGTCCTCTGCATTCCACCTGTAAAACTATTCTAAATGTTTGTTGGGGCGACACAGTGGTGCAGTGGTTAGCACTGTCGCCTCACAGCAAGAAGGTCCTGGGTTCGATTCTGGGTCAGGACGTTTCTGTGTGGAGTTTGCATGTTCTCCCTGTGTCTGCGTGGGTTTTCTCCGGGTACTCCGGCTTCCTCCCACATTCCAAAAACATGCAAATCTGGGGGTAGGTTAATTGGTCACTCTAAATTGCCCGTAGGTGTGAATGTGAGTGTGGATGGTTGTTTGTCTCTATATGTCAGCCCTGCGATGAACTGGCGACTCATCCAGGGTGTACCCCACCTTTGCCCCAAGATGCTGAGATAGGCTCCAGCGACCCCTAACAGGATAAGCGGTAGTGAATGAATGAATGAATAAATGTTTGTTCTGATAGGGAATAATTTGTACTCATACAAGTATATTCAATATTAAAAAAAAAAAAAGAGTACTGCGTGTGTGTACACGGATTATGGATTCATACTGTGCAATAAAAACAATATGTATTATTAATGACTGGGTTCTTGCACAATACATATTTCCTGCGTTGGAAACTAATGATGCCAGGAAGCAGTGTGGCTTTGTTTTCTGGCGTTGTTCATTAAAAGCATATCCAGTGTTATCAGACAGTGTTTTTTGTTGTTGCTGCTGCACCCTCGCTTATCCAATATCACATCACGCATTTTTTTTTTTTTTTTCATTCAATGAGAATCCTGAAGCCTGAGAGGCTAAAATTACCAGATTGTCGCTCTGACAACGCTGTGGCCGTTTCTTCCGTATGAAGTATCCCAAGACTTTATCCTTCAATACCTAAATGCAAAAACATCAGATACACATTATTTACAAATAGACTGCATCGTTTTTTAGGTTTTAAGGGTAAGATAAGCTAAGCAGATAAGCAGAAATCTGGTTTCAGGTACTGAAAATTTACCAAACAGACAAAAGAGTTTAAATAAATTTATTTCCCTAAATGCTGAAAAATTCCCTAAAGATTAAACACAAACCCGTACTGAAAATGTAATATATGACATAGATGTCCCTCTATTAAGAGTGACATTGCCATATGTGTTACATATAGGGACATATATTGATATCACATATATTCATACTAGGCATACATGAGGATATAATTTTCTAACATATATGAAATAGACATGGTAAAATTTGTATATGCACACATATTCCACAAAAACCTGTACGATGAAATTTTTTTATATGTGGTTATACGTTGTGACTGTATATGTTAAGGATGCATGTTTAATTCATACATGAAAGTTTATTAAAACAACAAACATGCAAAATGTATACATGTGTACAAATATATTTTTCCCTTAAATTAATACGAACATGTCTATCTTTTATATGTATATATGTTTATGCATATTCTGTGTAACATTAATATGGTGCGTAGTGGTGCAATGGTTAACACTGTCACCTCACACTAAGAAGGTCCCTGGTTTCAATCCTGGCCGGGTCAAATTAAATTGTTTCAATTTCCAATAACTTTCATACATATTTCATAAAAATGTTTTTAACCTCATACAGTACATCCATATATTTCATATATGGATATTCAATATATGTACATATATCACATTTTCATATGTGGAACAAGTAAATTGAAAAGCTTTATGTGACTTTTTACTTTACAAGGTATTTTATATGAATTCAATTAGCTGCATTGAGACATTAAAGTGTTCACAGTGTTTAAAGATTCTAATTGTAGTTGGTTAGAACATCACTTTACCTCATAAAGGTAGTCAAATATTTCTAGTATTGTTAAAACACTGGCTCCGATAAACAGCCCCATCTGACCTCCAATGTCACCTAGAAAAAGAGAGATTAACAGATATGGGCAGGCACAATAACTGAACAGTGGTGCATAACACAGGTCCCAGTGCTGTCACTTCCCATTCAGTATCCCTCAGAGTAATCTGAGCAGAATTGTAGAAGCGTCCATCCAGTGCCAACCCTTCATTAGACCCAATGCGGCTGCCCTTGCAAAGGCATCAGATTATGAAAATGTGTTCATAGATGAATCCTCAAAGCGCCGGAAAGGGTCGATGTAAAATGTGCAGTGGCGGCCAACTGAGACCGCTGATACTCAGCTCAATCGCATTTTTTTTCTGTCAAAATGAACCTGTGAATGGAAACTGCCAGAATCTTACCGAGAAGCCCTGCAATTTCATAAGCCTTCTTCTGCTCAATCTTCTCATAATTCAGAGCTTCGAAGAAGATATCCAGGACTAAGATATTTTCTCTGGAGGGAAGACAGACGAGAGCAGGACTAAGAAATCCTTCATTTCTGGCGATATAACATGACACAGAGTGACATCACACATTTCCTGTGTTACTCTCTTTCATTATTGTTACATTGAAGGTGAACGATGGAGACCCAGGACATGCTATGCAGTACAACCATTCATCAACAGAGATAAAGAAAAAGGGAGAAAAAAAAGGTTTAGATCTGAATAGCTGACTGCTACCAAATAATACTTACCCAATATATTGCTCAGTTTTGTTGAATTTCTTAGCCAGATATTTAGCAGATGCCTTACTGGGGATCTTAACCATGGACAGCTCCTTGCCATAGCGAGTCATGTTGCAGGGGGTCTGACACACACAGTAATCGTTGTCTTTCTCTACCAAAAAGTCTGTGGATGATCAAAGTCATTTAAAAATGTGGTGATCACTGCGAAGAATCAAACAAACCTGCATACAGAGGCTCTGCTAAAAATAGCCCTGCACACGACAGAAAAGCTACATTTCGCTGCCATCGTTCACTTTCCATGAAAGCAAGTAACGACTGAAGCTATAATACAGAGGGGGAAAGAGAAAGCTATTTGGGATTTATTTGATTTCAGTGAAGCACAGACACATCACAAATCTTCCTTTTTAAACAATAATGCTACTTTATTATTTTGATTCAGTGCCGTCTGAGATTAAAGCAATTTTGAGTTAAAGCTACAGGGGTATTCTATAAAGGAAGAGTCTCGTGGCTGTGCTGCCGGATGAACACTCGGTTGAAGTCAGACATTAATTATCAGGCGAACATTTCCTATTGCTGTAGTTATGTGTGTGAGCTCACCTAAAGCCGGGTCAGCACAGTCCTTGTACTGCTCAGGTGTGCAAACTGTGGAGGTTCCTGTTGATAATGACATGAAACACAATTACGCATATAAAAACAAAGCCTTCATTAGGACAAATGTTTATGCTACATTTTGTTCTTTGGTCAGGCCTGTTTTGAATTCATACCAGGCATGTGAACCATCCTGCAGTTGCAGTTCTCCAGCAGGTACCGGGTTTCACAGTCAATGCGGCACGCGGTGATGCTGTATGTGGAGAAGTATTCAGAGTCTATGGGAGTGGACTTGCAGTCTCCCCAAGGCGGTGGGAGGTACTGAAGCTGAAAGAGCAAACAGCACATGTTTTGCCTGAGACTATAAGCACACTGGATTACAACAAATGACACAATGCAAGCTCGGTGCAGCTGAAGTACAAAAGAGGATAACAACAAGCTGACAAAACCAAACGCAAATGTTTCAAACACAAACAAATACAAAACAAAATACAAAAGCTTTTTAATGGAACTGTGCATTGACAGAATATTGGCACAAATGTCAAATCAGACCAACATTATTTATCAAGTAGAGCAGCAAGCAGACATCATGCAGAACGTTACTGATGCAGGTCTATTCCCCGGTAGGAAGCAGAATACCATGGGATTAGAGACAAGCGTAGGAGAAATTGTAAAATATGTACTTTCAGACAGGACACCACAATTAATGGACCAATTTTAAAACCCTAACAACAAAAGTCAGAACAATAAACAGTTTACAATTCTTGAATGAACAAATACATGAACTTGACTCAGTTTAACAGACATCATATAAAGCATTCTTTTGATTTTATAAATATATAAAACATTCCAATGAATAGACACTCAAATCTGCCCTCAGCCCATGAAAGTTTATTACAAACCACTGACCGCAGAGCTCTGTGAATTTAACCATGAGGTGGAGATGTGATGTGTAGTCAGTTTGCGTTTGTTAAGGGTAAAACTAATTAAAAGGTGAGGAGCACTTATGAGTAACCCTGGGAACTTCAAATGAATCTCCTAATGAGGAATAGTTAATGCTTGAATTTTAACATCACACTCATGGTGCTCATCCTCCTAACTGCAGTAATGTGCTCTGCATGTGAGCGTACAATCTGCTGAGATCGCTCTTTAACACTTTAAAGCGACTCTTTCTTTGGTGTGCTGCTCACGCTGACATTAAAGGATAAACAAGAAATTCACTCTGCTATAGAAGTCGTGTTCACAGCAATTTATGGAAACGAATACCCACTCTGCATATTCCTTATCCAACGCTTATTTATGAAGGCCACCGATGACAATCAGGCCTCTTCTTAACAACGTTTGCCAGAAAATGAAAACATTGCTGGGCACTGTAATCTCCACTGGCTCTAATTGAGCTAACTCTTCACCATCTGATGGTCAGTAAATCAATGAAAAGTGACAGAGATAGAGTGAAATTCACTCACAAGGGTTGGACTTAAGCTGGAAAATCTGATTAAGCCTTTATTGAACTTCTAGCCCACAGACTCTCATAACTGGAGATACGCTGGAGATAAAACGCCAGTGCAATCAATGCTATTCTTCAAACTGATGCCTGAGTCCTCATGGGAAATAAAACCTAATGAATCGCATTGTTTGGTCCCTCCAGATGATATTAAGAGGTGGTCAAGTGGATCACCCTGACAAGACATAAAAGCAAAAAGCACTAAAAAAAAAAAAAATAAAAATAACAGAACTATGCATGGAAGTGTAAAGATAAACCCAAACAAGCGCTGTGATGAAGATACAAACTCAAAAAAATGTTTTTGCAGCTGGAAATGAAACACACTAGATGCTCTTTTCTGATAATGACAACGAGGACAGACTGCAAATGTTGCATGTTGTTGCTTCAGCCACACAGACAGGAGGGAGGGCACATGGATCCATTTCTCAGGGAGAAGGAGGGAGGAGGGGGACCAGCAAATAAAACTGAATCAACGTGTTGATGGGTGTGTGGCTGTTTAACAATACAGTATTTGTGGCATGCAGCAAGCCCAGACAGTCATACGCTACCCTCTGCTCTTGGGTGGAAACGAATGTTTGGAAGCCGGGGGCGACCCCAAAGCCCAGCTCATGGAGGAAAGGAGGCTCTGACTGAGTGTGAAGCTGTACCTTTATGCCGGCCTCATAGGACGTCTCATCTAGGGTGAGGGGTGAGGGAATACAGCCCACATCATTATCACGATAATAGGTGGAGCAACAGCAAGGCGAGGGGGCAGAAAGGGGTCAACCCCTCCGGACAGTCAGAGCAACAACGAAGCAGCTCCGTCTCCCAGGGGGTGCAGGGTGACTCTGCAGCACTGGTGTGCTGGAGGGGGGGGTCAGCCAACCTCTTCTTACATCCACTCAAGCTTGATTTGAGGACACAGTTCAGCTTTAGCCCTTATCAAACTAAATGAAAGAAATCCAGTGGTGAAGTCTTCATGGTCCTCTGAGCCCACAAGTCATATCAGAAATTAAATTGCTGTGGCAGAAGCTTAACCAATGAAATGTCTTGAAATCAGAAGTGCGGAGAGCAGAGACACTGACGGCAGTGTCACGGTACTCTGACTGAAATTAATGCTGGCCATATTATTATGACAGTCTAATGATTTGAGGACACAGTTCAGCTTTAGCCCTTATCAAACTAAATGAAAGAAATCCAGTGGTGAAGTCTTCATGGTCCTCTGAGCCCACAAGTCATATCAGAAATTAAATTGCTGTGGCAGAAGCTTAACCAATGAAATGTCTTGAAATCAGAAGTGCGGAGAGCAGAGACACTGACGGCAGTGTCACGGTACTCTGACTGAAATTAATGCTGGCCATATTATTATGACAGTCTAATTAATTCAGCCCATCTTTTAGGCCGTAAACATGTCATTTAGCTGTCACTGGTGCAAGCGCTTGTGTTTTGATTATAAGTGACAATCTGTGCATATTTGCTTTGGAAAATAAACTTCATGATGGGGATTCATAAATCAGAATCAGTCCCTGGAGATGGCTGACTGATGATATACTTGAATATTTTACAACATTCATACAAAGAATTAGACACGTTTCAAAACCGCTTCCCAAATTCAACATTTGTCATCTTTGTGGTGTCCATGTGTCTGTTTTAGGAGACCAAACTCTACCTCAATCATCCCATGTTATTCTGCCAAAAAAGGGGCCGAAAATTTTCTCACTCTCATGAACTGACCGAGACCAAAATCATTTAAATTAGGCTCAATTAAACCCTGAAATAACGACTAGCAGCCTGAGTATCCATTTCTTCAAGACCTCATGGGGACTGGCTATGTGGTAGAAATTTTAATGAGCCTGCAGCTGTTACAAAATTAGACTTGATCTCAAAGGTAATTATCGCAAAAATCCTGAAATCCTTTTTTAAAGTGGCACAAGTGCCACTTTATTTGCCTTCTCTGTCACTGTTTGGCCTCTGTAACCCAGACAAAATAGTTTGAATTTGTTGTTTTGGTAACATGCAGAACTTCTGACCAGCTTTATTAAATTTAGATAAGAAATCCATGTGAGCTCAATGTTATGACCTTGCACACAGGCTTCCCAATCAGTCCTTACTTTTCATTCCTCACTGCAGGCAGTGAGGAATTTTAAGATGAAAAACTGGTTCTGTGTGTTAGTGGAATTACCTGATCAACTAATCCGATGTCAGGTGTCATATACATTTTTTCTTAGTTCGTTCTAACATCAAAAGATGACTGTTTTAATATCCCACTATAGAAATCCAGAACATGTGACAAGGAAGCCTTCAGAAGTCAGTTATTTTTAGTGAGTCTTTGAAGCAGGCTGATTTTGGCTAAACGGTGCTTCAGAAACACTTTCAGTGAGAAAAACCCTTCCGAATGTTCAATATCATGCTAAAACCTTCTTTAAAGGGTATTAATTATAGGAAATTGTCAACTCTTTAATTTTATTTATTCTAATTTATCTCATTTTTCATTAATCCGAGCAGATCTGATTTCCTTTAAATTGTTTAAATTGCTTTAAATTCTCAGGTTTCAAGTGTCCAGAAAAGTGGGCCGTTATACATATAGTAAATGGACATTCCCCTCACATGGTAATTCAAAACTTTGATTTTGCTCCAGGCTCTGAGACACAGAGGCAATGGTGGGTTATACATATAGTAAATGGACATTCCCTTTGATTTTGCTCCAGGCTCTGAGACACAGAGGCAATGGTGGCTTGCAAAGATTTGGTGACAAAACACAGAATGAAGCGCAGCGATAAAACAAAGTTGGTGGCGAGACGGCTGAACATTAGATACCAGTTGCTGCTGACATGAGACAAAAGTTTGAAAACCAGGGGCCACACCAAATCCCAGTTGGTCAATGAAGGGCGGCTCATCTTGGCTGTGGATCTGAACCTTGATGCCTGCTTCGTACGACGTCTCATCTGTGGATACAGCACCTTTGATTTTGCTCCAGGCTCTGAGACACAGAGGCAATGGTGGCTTGCAAAGATTTGGTGACAAAACACAGAATGAAGCGCAGCGATAAAACAAAGTTGGTGGCGAGAGACGGCTGAACATTAGATACCAGTTGCTGCTGACATGAGACAAAAGTTTGAAAACCAGGGGCCACACCAAATCCCAGTTGGTCAATGAAGGGCGGCTCATCTTGGCTGTGGATCTGAACCTTGATGCCTGCTTCGTACGACGTCTCATCTGTGGATACAGCACGCCAGAAGATATAACAACAAAATGTGGTCGCTTCAGCTTTTTGGCTCTGGAGCCGATACTAAGCGTCCCACATGCCATGCCATTTAATAGCAGAGAGATACTCACATGTTAGTGCGGTGGACCAGTACTAAACAGATCTACAACCCAAGCTTTATTACATGCTATGTATTCTGTGAAAGCACGGTTCAGTGCTGTTGGCGCTCTTGCCTGCCATAAATTGAAGACAATATGTCAACGAATGCAATTTATGAAACCTGATGCCAGTTTTGGACATGGGGAAATAAATCAAGATAAGATGCTATTAAACATGCTTGTGCAACACTGTGTTGTCGTGAAAATCTACAAATATGTAGCAGCAGAGTTATTGAAGGGACCTGGGGAAACTTGTCGCAGAGATGACAAAAGACAAGAAGAGTGTTACACAGAAAGATGGAGAGATTTTCACAGAAGGGCTACACAAGTTAAAACGTTACTGCAAGAGTCCAAGGAAATGGCACTCACCTGTCTCTCCCCAAACAGGCAGGTATTCGTCCTGTTGGATATCCAGCATGATCTCCAAGCCGTTACCAGTGCCACCTTTTAATGTTGTCAACAAAGGGTTGCCGTCCAATCCTGAGTTGAAGGTGTAGCATTTTCCGTAACGTGTGTAAATCTGTAAAAAGAAAAAAAACTATATCTAGAAAGCAGGAGTGTCAGCCCCCGAGTACCTGAATGGGATGTATTACACTCCAGCTTCTTGTTGTGCAGTACAGCAAATCATTGCAGAGATTCTAGTGATTATCAGAGAAGGGTTGCATTGACTGTAAAAATGGCAACCGGCTCCGCTCAAACAAATTAATGAGCTTTCCTTAGTAACAACTGCAGTAGCTATCAATCATTACCCAATTTCACTCTAAATTTCCCCTGAGCAACTTGAAGTGAATGTAATAGTTTACCGTCATTATATAAGAAACATCTGAAGTCGAAGGTTCGTGGACACACAAACGCTTAACTGGGTTTGTAAAAGACGTTTGTGACTTAGAGCCTCTCAAGAGACTAAACCTGTGCAAGTAAAGCTCAGCAGTACATTACAATCGTAGTGCAGCTGCACAGTTGGTTTGCTCACGCCGGATACCTTTTTGATTTGATTAATTCCGTTGCCTTGACTTGTTTACTCTAAGTGTTTGCTTCAGCACTCAGAGCGATTGGAAAATTCTCTTTCCTCAGCTAAATAAGTGAAAATAAAACTACGACATGATTAAAAATGGTGACATTTCACAAGCTGGGAATACAGCTTGGGGCATCGAGTAAATTTATGAAAGCTCCATCAGTTTGAGATATGACCATGAAACTGTGGATGTGATTAGTTACGCAGCATTCTGGCTTCAAAATTCTAATAGCTGTTTTTTTATGTTAAACAAATTCTGAAAACTTTTAGTGTTAAAAACCAATAGAGAAAGCTGTCTTATTAATACCATAAAAAAATATAGTCACACAATGAAGCGTGTTTTTATTCAGGAAAACAACCACGCAAGCCGTTTATTATGAGGAGTTTCCACAGAGATGCTACAATGAATAAACATGGAAGCAAGAATTCTGGGCTACTCCCATACAACTACATATTTAAAGTCCCTCTCCAGTCAAAAATAGATTTTTCTTCTTGATATTCACTGTGACGCTATAAGGTTGTTTTCGCATCCATTGCTGAAAGTGTAAATATTCTGTTTGCTTGCTGAAATCCTGATTTTAAGAGGCAGAATTACAACCTCAAGATCCCAAAACTTCTAACTTTAACATGTAAGAAAAATAAATAAAGATGGAATTCAAGCTGCATTCATTCAGAATTGGTGCAGGAGAAAACAATGAAACCTTCAGTGTGAACCTTTTGTCTCTACTTTCTGACAGTGAGGTTAATTACACAAATTAGATCATTCTTGTGGCCGGCTCCTTCCTGCATTAATGATCCAAATATTCTTATTTGGCCAACAGAAGGGGGTTATACTCTGACACTGGCCAAAAAATGGTGGCTGCTGGGGTGATGTTTTTCTAGCTTTCTCCACAGTCTGGCTCTCTACATCCGTCTTGACTACATTTTTAAACAGCAAATACCACTGGGAGGGAGGTCATGGCGAGATAGCTGCTGGCAAAAATTCAACCAACATGGCAAAACCGATCTCGAGAGATCAGAGTCAGTGTTCTATGTCCAGACTCAGAGAGACTTACAAGCAGCTCAGACAAATAAGACAGGTCTTTGGTCCTTTCTCCCTGCCGGCTACATAATGAGGTCTGCAAAGTAACTCAAAACTTATTTTCACAGATTTAGATTTACGTTTAGATAAAACAGGAGTGCCTTTTAATTACACCACAGCCTCACTTTATGTTGCTTAAGCACAAAACGAAGTTTAATTATGAGCCCAGACTGACATTTTGTATGGTGCAGGCATTTCAGCTGTGGGTCAGGATTAGCTAAAAATTTAATGACTGGGATCCAGAAGTCCAATTTAGGTTGTTTATTTTTGTTGTTTATTTCTTGATATAAATGCCTTCTGTTTGTGTTATAATGCATGCAGATATTTCTCACCACAGAGGTTTCTCCATCAAGCCTTGAAAAATATTTTTCATAATGTAAAGCTGCCGGTTTCTGTCAAAAGGATTTGTTATAAATTACCATTTGGAATAGTGCAGCTATGGTTCGCAAACGTATTCCACTTCCTCTCTGCAGCTTTCAGGGCTCGCTCATAAATGAATGGGTGTAATAGATTTAAGTATGGTGTTCCAAATGAGGAACTGCATTTTTTTTAAACAAGACCATATAACTCCACAAGCCCTCCAGATGTTTAATCATGAGGAGCTAAAATTTTAATTTGAACTGATTTATGACATCTGAATAATCAATTATTAAAGCAACTGGCAACTCAATAACTTACAAAGCTGAATATAACTGAGCGAGAAACCTTAAAAGATTGCAAACATTCAAGTCATTGTTTATGACATTGATTTGCACTACAACATGAAGGTAACATTGTATTCGTTTCCTTGAGAGACTCTTTGAAGACATTGAGCCTAATAAGGAAAAAACTGTCATGTCGTAGAGAGGGGAAAAAGAAAAGGAAACAACATCTTAAAACCCTGAGAACGTGCCTGCTGGAGGGTGCGTCATGAAATGCTTGCATGAATTATTAAAACACCTTTCAAACAACATACAAATCCACACCTGACAAACACCATTCCACTTTCTGTACATACAGTGCTGAAGTTTTTGCAGGTGCACGTTTCCCCACGGAACTTGCACTCTAGCAGCATATCCTCCAGCTGGTGGCCGAGGCGTCCCATCATTTCGGTTGTGTTGACGTGGTAATCGGGGCGTGGACTGTAGTTGTTAAAGTCCAGCAGGCTCAGGAGACCCTGCGTGTGACTTTCCCTAAGGATTGACAGGCTCCTCTCCATGACTGTATGATTAGGATACATGAGGTCCATCCAGTAGCCGCTGTGATACAGGTCATCCTTGGTCAGTGTGGAGACACGAAACACGTTTTTATTGCAGAGGGTAATAGCTGGGAAGGACATGTTGTGAGCCCACACCATGTTGATCTTTGTTATCGCAGGGTACGACATCAGGTACAGGATTCGGTTCCAGGACCAGGTGCCAAGGAGACTGATGCACACAAAGAAGGCCACGATCCAGATGACTCGCTGCGGTTTCGACTTGTCTGGGGAGAAGACAAACTTCAAACCGTGGATCTTTGTCCTCATTATGAAATCCACCGTGATCTCTCTCCATGTTGGTTTCAACGAGCTGGGCTTTTTGAGAGGAGTCTCTTGGGTGTCATTTTGTCTTTTTGGACCCAGGGAACCTGATTCCGATGTGGTTGCTTTAACCATAATTGCTTGAATCAATGCAGGTGCTTCTTTACTGAATGCTGTTTCTTAGTAGCACATCCTATATATCCACACTTTACACATATTACTGGCTTCTTCCAAAACCATCTCTAGGCTTGTGTATCGCAAATTTCAGGTAGCAGCAACTGCAGTCCCACTGCTTGAAAATGAATTGCCGTGAAGATATCAACAAAAGGAACCGGTTCGTGGTATTGGTGGAGGTAAAACTGAGTTACATAAATATTCCTTTATGAGAAAAACCAGCTGAATCACTCTATTAATAAAAAAACAATCAAGCCTTACTATCACCAGTCCTTCATCAATAGATAAATGCAGATGGAAGCGGCGACTTCACTCCCACAGGCAATCACTTTGAAAATCCAGAGAGGCTTACCCCTGTTGCTCAGATCTTTCACTCCTCCATCTCCCTCTCCAGTGCCAGACAATAACTTGCAGATTTCGGTGGTTCCTCTCTTTGTGCAATAAGTGGTCGGAACCCACTCCTCCCTTTTTCCACAGACTGAAGAGATGCTTTTTAGTGTGTTGACTTGTAGCCTGCAGAAAGGAGTATAAAGCTTGTTGCCCCCCTACTCACTCTCTCTACAGTCGAATCGAGAATGAGGTGGAGCCAGTGGCTGAAATTGTTTTCCTCCTGTGATGAAGTAGACCTCCAATCGTATGGAAGGGCGGGTAGAATGTATCAATCAAAGTCGAAACAACTGCGATAGATACATTCTGCAATGGAAAAAAGCTAAAGATGACAAAGACAATTTCTTTAATACTGAGGAAACTGCTGCTTGCCAGTGGATCAATATATCTTTATAATTGATAACTGGAGAGAGGCTTATGGGAAACAAACAGCAAAACGCTTCTTCAAATTGTGTTCGATTTATCAGTTATATCCTATTACCTACTTCTTGTTTAGAATTACACAAATGCATTGTAATAAGGGCTGATATTCTGCTGCATGCAGATGTGGCTCTGGTCGATACTAAAGGTGCTTTGCTATTTTTATGTGAGAGTATGAGAAGATTGTGTTTGGCAAAAGGCTCAACTTCGGCTTCAGACTATTTTTTTTTTATGATGCGAGCTGCCAGTTTGTCTTTATTCAAAGCACAGTAAGTTTCACTTCAATCAACAAAAAATGCACACACTTAAAAGAAATTAAAGAAAAAAAGGAAATTAAAAAAAAAAGAAAAAAGGCTTTTAATTACTGTGTGACATTTAATCTCTAAATAAATAATTAAATAATTTGGGAAGTCTCTCTCTGATCCAATTCTTTATTTGACTAAAATTTTGAAAAAAATTTAATGAAAAGATAATTTAAGAACATTTAAATTGATTTCCAGCTAATTTAATCATAGCCGAAATTATTAAGTCATACTATAGAGAAAGAGAGGGAGAGGGAACACTATGTAGAGCAGTTGTATCTGTGTTCAAAAGTTGTGTTAATCACAGGCTGAACACGAGGGCGGCACATTGGTGCAGTGGTTAGCACAATGGATAAGGCACTGGCATCTGTGTTCAAAAGTTGTGTTAATCACAGGCTGAACGCGAGGGTGGCACATTGGTGCAGTGGTTAGCACAATGGATAAGGCACTGGCCTCCTAAGCCAGGGATTGTGGGTTCAGGTCCCATCTGGGGTGGAACAGAACTAGCCTATCCTTTCATGAAACCATCTAATGAAGACGGCGGCACAGTGGTGCAGTGGTTAGCGCTGTCACCTCACAGCAAGAAGGTCCTGGGTTCGATTCCCGGATCAAGGCGTTTCTGTGTGGAGTTTGCATGTTGTGCCTGTGTGGGTTCTCTCCGGGTACTCCGGCTTCCTCCCACAGTCCAAAAATATGTAAACTGGGGCTTAGGTTAATTGGTCACTCTAAATCGCCCGTGGGTGTGAATGTGAGTGTGGATGGTTGTTTGTCTCTATATGTCAGCCCTGCGATGAACTGGCGACTTGTCTAATGGGATAAGCAGTAGAAAATAGATGGATGGATGGACATGCTGATAAGAATAATGAATGCCGAATACTGAGGAAGAAGAGCCAAAGTAACAGCTTCAATACTGCTGTTATATTTATTTTCTCTCGTGCTTTTGGTGCTTTCTTGCAGTGATACTGCTAAGTTTATTGCTATGTTAATTACAGCTATGTTATGTCCTCACCGTCCTCATTTTTTCTGGCTTTTGGACAAGACAGACTTCTGGCATTTCTTTGTTTTCAGCCCTACTCTCAAACCTTTTGATTCTTAGCAAAGACTGGATTGGACTGGAAGTTTTTCTTTTCTTATTTAATTATAGAATTTAGGATTATCTTCTGTTAGGAAAACATTCAATCAGTGAACAATAGTCTCTATTTTAGTATCAACAGGGATAAGTATCTCAGTTTCAGACCTAATAACAAAGCAAAACAACAAGAAGACATACACTAATGCTGAATGAGTGACAGCCAAGTAAATAAATCCGACAATAGCACCTTATGAGACTTATAGCTGACAGCCTGGTGTCCCCACTGACTGACACATCCTACTGGGCAGTTTGTCAAAGCCCAGTGAGATAATATGTACATTGTGATTTTTGGCTATACAAATAAAATTTGATTTAGATTTTTTTTATTTTGACTTGCCGCAGTCACTTCCTTTATTCTTATTTTCCTTGGAAACACGTCAATAGATATGAGGCACAATTAACTGAGGTGTTTAGGCTAGAGCTCATTTGTCCTATATGCGCTCAGTGGAGGCGTGAAAGGTCTCAGAATTGCCCCTCATCAGCAGTTTGATCCAATTCTCAATTTCATTAGTCCAGGCTCCAGAGGTTACACAGGCATTGCATGACAATCATTATTCCTTTTAACTTTTTTTTTTTTGTGTCTTTAACAGTGGCTCTGCACCAATGGAATTTAATTTCAGCCTTTTACTGTGTGGTGCCCTGAAGCACAAGTATCTCTAAACAATGCAACATTTCTGTCTTATATTTCAAATCTTTGTTTATGCATGTGCTTTTGTTCGTTGCACGAAAGTGTTTCTCTCTGCACAAATAAAGGATGACCATGTGCACTCAAGTATCTGTTATTGGTGTCACTGTTTAACAGCATGAGTACTGGCAATTTTTTTCTAATTTACAATGGATTGCTCCTGGCTAATGGATACAAGAATATTGAAGAGACGCGGCTGGATTTAGATTTGCTAAGTAATATAAATTCAGAGCCTTTAGCGTCTAGATGTGTAGAACCATATTTTGAGGCCGTCAGAGCACAGGACTTCATCAGGATGAAGGAAGGCAGACATGATTGGTGCTTAATGCAGACAAAATTAAAGAATAGACTCTCAACTTTAAAAAAAAAAACATATTACTGTCACCATCTTGTTGCTGCAGTTTGCAATCATCCAGAAGAAAATTTCAAAAATACATATAGATATATTTTTGTTTATATCAATATTTGTTTTGTATTTTATATTTTCAATTCCAAACTATTCTGTATATTATATTTTCTATGTGTGTAGAATTAAGGGAACTGCATATTTGTATTTTGTTGTGCAATCCACTATAATACACAGATATCACGTAAACCTGTCAACACTTTGAGCAGTGTAACAAGCTTTAAAAATAAAGCTGACATAATTTGTAAAATTGAGTAGAAACAGTTGACTATTTACACATCCAGCATACATGGAGCTATAGTCTTTTCATGTGAAATCATGTATGGGTCTATCTAATTAATTGAATATTGTGTGTTGTATCCAATATTTATTTATCCTTTTATCTATGTTTTTGGCTCCTGAGAGAAGTGTCATGGTAGCTGCTAAATGCTCATCGCTCACTTTTCTATGCATGAGGGGGTTAAAAAAAATAAATAAATAAAGTATCCCATCCAATGCTATGCTGCAATCACTCCAAAATATAAGGCTTTGCAGGCAGAAATTAATGACTTTTATTTCATGTATAAAATTACTACGCTCCTATTGAAAACATTTTTCTGCTGCTTTTGCATTTTCATTGTTAT
>KV751351.1:2269871-2304798 GCA_001698575.1 Mola mola
ATTCAAGCATGTAATTAAAGGATCAGAGTGTAAAACCATTTACAAAACTGAAATGAGCTGATTTCTGTTTGATGGACAAGAAAAGAAGTGCTGTTAGATGTGTTTGCACAGTTATTTCCCAGCTCTATAACCAGCTAAGTGATCCCTGAGACAAGCGTGTCAAAGCTAGGCTGAACCCCTGAGGTCTCATTAGAGGAGGAATGCAGTTTTGCCTTAGTAAAAGGAAGAGGTTCTTCAAAGCCCAGGAGAATGTTCAGCACCAAACAAAATACTGCCAGGAATTAGATGCACATCATGAACAGATGTCAGAAACTAAAATTAAAAAGAATAAAGGACACATTTAAGATTAATGTCCAGTTACTGTAAAATAAAGCAGATAAATTGATATAAGAAACACGTAATATTTTTTTTAGAACGGTGTAGCACACACCATTTACTAGTTTCTTCTTATTATCACATTCTAAAGCACTTTCTTATTATTATAACTGGACCAGTTTTCCCCAAAAACCTTCTAATTACTGCTTATTGATAGAGGTGGCACATGAATTATGCTTGTAATATGTTTTGCTAAATATAGGCCTTATATACTGTATGCCATTGTAAAAGATATATTTGCTTACTAATAGACACTTTACAACAAGGGTACATTAATAAACATTAGTTAATTAGTAATAAGCCTTTACTAACATTTTATTAATGTGTCATGTAATCACTTAGTAAAAGTCCACATGTTAATTAAGGTACCTATTCAATAGTTTCTAACCAAACTACCATACTAGCAAAATTAACACAGTAATGGCCATTAACTAACAATTAATACAATGAGAAGCATTTTGACACACACTGCTACCTAATAATAAAGCATTTTTTTAACCTGAAATAATTTAATTTATTCATGCTCACCAGTACCCCTTTTGTAAAGTTGAAAACATGTATCCCTTGAATGACATTTAATAGTATTGATTTAAACTACTAATGAATGAATTAATATCTTATTTAACATGAAGACCATTAGTAAATGATTAGTTGATACATTAATTAACTGTTAGAAACTGCTGACTATTGCATTAACTAATGTTAATTGATGTACCCTAATTGTAAGTGTAAGTGTCTAAGTGTTACCAATACTTCCTATCTTATGTGCAATACAGGTTTTGGTCAAAGTGTTAACTGCTGTATAGCGTACATCCTGAACTGTTAATGGACGTACAGTAGGTGCAATAGAAAAGCACAGGGACAACAACTGTGTGTAACCTTTAATGTACAACTTCTTGGACACTGGGCACCTGGGACACATTTCACCATTCATCACCCAGCCAATTCAACATCAGACACACTAACAACATAGTAAAAAGATATGCCATATCATGTCGTTCTTGATTCAAATGTACAACAACAAAAAAAGGCTGTAACCATAAATAATATCCATAAATAAAATTCTGACCTTTTGTCAATAACATAATCCGCAAATTGAATATTCATACAAAATAAATCTCTTCTTACATTCTTCCTCTTTTCAGATGAGATTTCTTCATTTCAAAATGTCAAGAAAAATATACGTCATGTTACATTATGTAGCATAACAAAAAACAACAACAACTTTGTAACAACTAATAATGAGACATTATGTTAATAATATTCACAACCAACAGAAACTAGTTAGATTAATGTGTTTCTTAATGTTCTTTAACTTTAATAATAGATTAAGAAATTTTGTATGTAAGAATGCCCAAAATTCTTTGCTGGAGTTGTCCCAGGTGGGATGTGGAGAGCAGGTGTGGGCTTACTAATAGCTCCCCGGTTCTCAGCCAGTGTGTTGGAGTCGTGGAACAGGTCCTGACAGTGGTTTGCGTCTATGTGCCAAATAGCAGTTCAGAGTACCCATCCTTTATGGAGTCCTTGGAACAGGTGCGGGAAAGCGCCCCTACTAGGAGACTTAAACGATCGACTGGGCAATTACGGCGAGACCTGGAAGGTTGTGATTGGAATAACGGCCTACCTGATATGAACCCAAGTGGTGTTCAGTTATTGGATGTCTTTTTTGTCAATAACCAACACCATAAGAGTCTCCATAAGAGTGTCCATAAGTGCACTTGGCACCAGGACACCCTAGGTTGACAGTCAATGATTGACTTTGCAGTCATATCCTCTGATCTGTGGCCATATGTGCTGGACACTCGTAAAGAGAGGAGCGGAGCTGTCAACTGATCACCACCTGGTAGTGAGTTGGATCAGGTGGTGGGGGAGGAAGCCAGAAAAGAGGTACAGTGTAAAGGCACAAGTGTATAGTGAGGGTCTGATGGGAACATCTGGCTGAGGACCCTGTCAAAATGGTCTTCAACTCCCACCTCCAGCAGAGCTTCAACCAAATCCCAAATGTAGTGGGGAAATGGAATCCGAGTGGGCCAGTGTATGAGATTCACTCCGAGTTCCTCAAGGCTCTGGATGTTTTAGGGCTGTCCTGGCTTACACGCCTCTGCAACGTTGCATGGACATCGGGGACTGTGCCTTTGGAGTGGCAGACAGGGGTGTTGGTTCCCCTTTTTAGGAAGACGGACCAGAGGGTGTGTTCGGACTACCGGGGGGATCAAACTCCTCAGCCTACCTGGGAAGGTCTACTCCAGGGTCCTGGAGAGGAGAGTCTGTGGAATAATGCGGTTTTTGTCCTGGCCGTGGAACATCGGACCAGCTCTATACCCTCACAAGGGTACTGAAGGGGGCATGGGAGTTTGCCCAACCAGTCTTCATGTGTTTTGTGGATCTAAAGAAGGCTTATGACTGGGACCCCAAGTGGAGGAGTTCAAGTATCTCGGGGTCTTGCTCACGAGTGAGGGGAAAATGGAGCGGATTGACAGACAGATTGGGGCGCCGATGCCAGTGATGTGGACACTAAAGCGGTCTCTTTTGGTGAAGAGAGAGCTGAGCCAGAAGGCAAAGCTCTCAATTTACCAGTCGATCTACAATCCAGCTCTCACCTATGGTCATGAGCTCTGGGTAGTGACCGAAAGAATGAGATTGCGAGTACAAGCGGCTGACATGTGTTTCCTTCACAGGGTGGCTGGGCTCAGCCTTAGAGATAGGGTGAGGAGCTCGGACATCCGGGAGGAGCTCGGAGTAGAATCGCTGCTCCTCCATGTTGAGAGGAGCCAGTTGAGGTGGTTCGGGCATCTGGTCAGGATGCCTCCTGGACATCTCCCTGGGGAGGTGTTTCAGGCCCATCCTCCTGGATGGGCCCTTCTAGGCGGGATTCTGACTTAGAGGCGTTCAGTCATAATCCCACAGATGGTTAGCTTCGCACCATTGGCTCCTCAGCCAAGCACATACACCAAATGTCTGAACCCATGGTTCCTCTCGTAATGAGCAGGATTACAATTGCAACAACACATCATCAGTAGGGTAAAACTAACCTGTCTCACGACGGTCAAAGCCCAGCTAACGTTACTTGTTAGTGGGTGAACAATCCAACGCTTGGTGAATTCTGCTTCACAGTGATAGGAAGAGCCGAAATCAAAGGATCGAAAAGAGACGTTGCTATGGACGCTTGGCAGACCCAGGACACGCTGAAGAGATTATATCTTTCAGCTGGCTTGGGAACATCTTGGTGTCTCCTGGAGGAGTTGGTGGAAGTGGCCGGGGGGAGGAACGTTTAGATCTCCCTTCTCAGACTGTTGCCCCCGTGACCCGGACCCGGATGAGCAGCAGAAAAAGAAGGAGCGAAAATGCCAAAAAAAAGAATGATCAGTAGGTTCTAAATTGTGAGTATTTCATCATGTTTTTAAAAATTCTTTCTTTTATCCAACCATCATCAAGTTATTCAGGTTTAAAAAATAGCCTAGTTATAATAATCTAATCAACAAATTAAGTCATCATTTCCTCTTTAATCAATTGTTTTAATATTGAATTCATCCACACTAGTCTGACTGGAAAGAATTCCATTGATCTATACAGTGAATTTAGTTTGAATGGACTCACTAAATGAGCAGGCAAACATACTTGTAATGAAAGTTTTAGATGAAGTTCTGTAATATTCAAAGCTTGTATAAATAAAGCTGATATGTTGAATATAAAGTAAATAATCCTGATATGTTATGAGTATCTCAACCAGGAGTTCAGGATTCCTCATGGAATTATTGATATGCAGCTTGTCAATCTTTTCTGATATGAAACGTAACTTTATTCCTGACCTAAAATCAAGGCCAGAGAAAGAAATGTGTTGCACTGTGATTTACGATGGACAAATAAATACAAATTTGCACCAGACATATGGTCAGAGCAAAGGCATTTGCAAACAGGAACGTCACTGTGGTGGATGGGTGGCTTCTTTAGCAGAGGGAGACATCTTGTGGCCTCTCACTAACTGAAACTAACGTCCTTCTGCCTTGAAAAGCAACACAGCTATTCTGTATGCTGTGTAAGTACTGCAAAGGCAGTATTTTTTTTTTTTAGCTAGGAGGGGCTTATACTTTACCTGATTTAAAATTAATCAAAAGAGAAAACACATTGGCATGTACTTTGTTTACAACCACATGGTTGGTTTGGAGGACTACACAGTAAATTTTGTTGGTCATAAAACTATTTGAATCTCTTTCTATTGTTTGTTTTTTTGAGAGCGTTGTATTTTTACATTGCTGCAGAATTGCTTCCAGCTTCAGTGAAGGAAAATGCTATATCAACTATTTGGAATATACAGTAATTGGACACATTTCAGACACAGCACTTGTACAGAATTATCCACCCTGACAGATCAGGTGGGAACCAGATGCTGCCTCTATCAATAAAAGACAGATGCTGCCAGCTACACCCCCTGTCTTGTTTCCTTGCTCAATTCCAGGCAGAAACTAAAAGAAAAAACTATTAGTGTGCTGTCACTCAAGCTTTCAGTCTGCAGCCTGCAGTCACACTTTGATAAACCCACTCCTCAAATTTTTTTCATTGGTGCTTTCATTTGTAAGGATGTGGTTTGGATGTGATTGTGTGTGTGTGTGTGTGTTTAAATAGCCTGTTCTAATCTTGTTTGCTCAGCTGGAGGCTTTTGGTATCTGTTCCGGAATCCATTTTGCCTGCCTGCCCAGGAATTGAGCAAAGTAAGCACTCGCAGAGGCCCAAAAATGCCGCTGAATAAAAGAAATCCTGCGCCAGTTTAATATATAATGAGTTCAGACCATGCCTCTAAACATCTATCGCTCTTTCCAAAGAAATATAATCACAGATTCTAAATCACTTACAGATTTAGCACTTGAAATTACGACACCACTTATGCTTTCAAGAAAATCATTTGTTGTTTCCAATGTGTCATACTGACTTCCCTTGTATAATGACTTGTGGTATCGAGGGTGATCTCAGTTTACTTGTAAGAAGGTAGTCATACAATACTTTTGCAGGTTCAGAAGCTTTTTATTGGCTAAGAGAACAGGATATAGATCCAGATGCCATTAGTGGAACCAATAGCTAAATATGGGCTTGACAGAAGAAGGCCTGACACGTGCTTTCGTTTGGATATCACACAATGTCAGAGGGCTGGTATTCTACAACATAACGTAATGGTAAGATTGGCTTTGGACAGAGCCATATTTGTGTACGATGTCTCTACCTAACAACCTCATTAACTTAAGAGGTTTTGTCAACTGGCACCTCCAATGTCAGTCTCTGGTAGCATCTGCTCCCCAAAGTGCAAGTCAGCAAAAAGCGGCCACCGTTATGAATTCCTTCACTATTTCTCTTCAGGCACATTGATCAGACTGCCAATACTGCACTTACACTAACAGTGGCTCCCACACCGGCTGTTACTGACACTGAGCAATGGAACAAACATATTAGGTATTTGCTATTTGGCCTGTCATCTTCGCTGACTGCCACAAATTTGTTTATTTCATTGTTTGCAAGGCGAGGCTTTTATCTTATCTCTGCCCTCCCTTTTCATGCTCCAGGCCGCAGTGCAATTTTGTGCTCCTTCACACACCTCTTCTCTTCATCCCTCCTAATGCTTCCAGTTGTGCACCGCGGCACTGGCTCAACTCCAAAACAGGCTGGATCACAATGATGGTGTCAGTCCTCAGTCATTCCCAGTCCCACCTCAATCCAGAGCACAGCCCTTCCCTTTTTTCCACTGCCTCTCCTCCTTGCCCCCAGTTTGTCTTAGCTCTCTCCTTCAAATCTATTTCTTGATTTTCTCCATTGCTCTTGTAAAAACTACTTCTTTCCTCTCAGTTTTCTGATCTCCCACACTGCCTCTGACTGCAGCCAGACTCCCTGATTTTAAACAAGTCTGATAGTCCATACCAACTCCTGCTACCTTTACTCACCTCTCTCTTTTGTTTCACCTCTAAAGCTCAGCCTCCAGACTATACTGCAGTAGATGATGGAGTAAAACATCACATCCAACTGCTGTTTTGGCAGACACTGAGCAATTCCCAGATACCACAGAGAAACCATAATGTAATCTATGTGGATTTGGTTTCAAAACAAGCTGATACCTCTGCAGGAAGTCCAATTACAACGCACAAGATGTAAAGTTAAAGGATAAATGTGTTAGAATCAAGGCAGCTAAAAGGCTGAGTCTGTGATCGATCAAAATTGTATTATGCTAAGTTCAGCATGCATCTTGCTTATCCACATCGACACATGATTTATTTTGTCAGAGCTGATCTTCCAGGCTTAATCCAGAGCAGTGTGTTGGGATGAGTGCAAAAGGCTTAAAATTTTGAGAATAAGGTAATCGATTGATTATTAATACACACCAGTTTACAGAACTCATGTCATTCACAAAGATGGAGTCATGGCATCAATTTTGCTAGTGAAATAAAGCCTCTGCAAAAAAATCAATTTGGATGATCAACTGTATTGAAATCATTTTTGAGAGACACACACTGTCCGACATATATGAATGCTGTTTTATTCATATCATATCTTGCAGAAGCACAGAAATCCTCAAATTTATAGCAACCACCTGCCAGTTTTCATATATCTGAGACTTGTTCTCCTCCAGTGAAATATTCCCCAGCAAAAAAGAAAAAAAAAAGAAAACTATTACTGGCTGCAGAGGGAATAATTGCATTTGGGTGCCATTATATGTCCTCTCCAAAAATTCTCAATACCACTCCACCCATTGTCCAGCTCATTAGCTGAAGCATCTGGTCTTTTTTGTGACAGTTTCTTTAGCCACTCTGTCTTTGTCTGACGGATTCAGTACAGATTCAGGCACACAAACATGCAGCATGGATTTATATAACATATATAACATAATAGAAAAGAACAAAAAATTAATTGATAGAACTAACTAAAATCCTACTACTATTTAAGTACACAATATAGCCAATATGTTAAATTCTAAAAGAACAAAAACAGTAGTCTAAGGGTTTTCCAAAGGGAACGATAATAATCTATTTACTATAGTCTACCATTTTAGTGCCATAATCACATGCTGCAGAGAGCTAATTGTCAAATGTTCTGTAGGTCTTGTGTGAGTCATCTATTGGTGATGCTGCTCAAGTACATAATGGGTAATCTCCATTGCAGCATATCTCATCTTGACTGGGGGTGGACCTGCCTCTGAGCCTCTCACAGTAAGATCAGCAGGCCGAGCAGGGTGAATTCAGGCAGTTCCATGAATCTTTAATTAGTCCCCTCTATACTTAGGCCCTAAGAGCATCTCCAGTTTCTGACATTTAGCAGAAACCTGCCCTTTGTGTGTGAGGATGAGAAAGAGCCAAGGTCATTGGACTGAATACAGCGATATCAAAATCTGCCTCCATAAGTTTACATGTGTTTGATTATGGTGCTCTAATCAGGTGCACCATTTTTACTTAAGAGGTCTGAGGCTCTTCTTCCTCCCAAGTGTCAGGTTTGGTGTGGGTTGAAAAGTCAAACCTCATTTTTCATTTTTAACCACAGTATCTCACACAAAATAATAGCATTGCCACTATCTAAATACAGAGTAATAACTATAAATCTTTTCCACACATTCAATGCCAAAGAAATTGTGCAGCAGGACCAGCCCATCTTGGAGCTAGGCTTTCATCACTCAAATCAATGGCCCATTTCATCGAAATACAATCCTTCCCATGTCTATGCAGCAGGACAATTAAGTTCCATTCAAATTCTGATGACATAATTTTATCTCTTTTGGTAGAAGCCTCAACATTTGGGAAGGGGGGGGTGATTTTAAAAAAATGAAAGCTAAAGAGTGACAAAAATTTACCTTTGCAAAAGTGTGTTTTGTTTTGGAGACATTACATGTTATTGATTTTCTAACAATTTAACATTTTTTGCTTTTGTTTGATGAAGTTGATCATTCATCTGATGTATTTACAAAGAAAAACAATAACACATTAAAAACTCTACTGCTCCTGAAAACAGCATATGTTTGCTTCATAATGCATGATGCATGATGTCAGCAGAGATTTGCTGTACCATATGGCACTACTGCTTTACATCTTTCTGAGGGCACATTTAAGGGGGTGTATCTCATTTCTCCTTCAATATAGTGACTATTAATTGTCATTAGGATAAAAGAATTGGACACAGTGTAAATAATGGTGTCACCAGTAAAGACCAAGACATATTTTTCTGCTGCTGGCACCAGTCTTGTATACAGAGATAAAGCACTACTTTATTAGTATTCAGAAATTTCTCCTTTACATCCCCATACCTGTTGTTCCTCCTGTTGTTCTCAAAGCCCTCACAAACATGCCATTATTACTTAAAATTGGAGGATTACTGGACCATTACTGAAATTAATAAAATGCTCGTTTAATAAAGATAAACTGACTCATTCAGAACTCCATTAAAATGTGGTTTGAATGACAAATTGTTTGTAGATTGTAATGACTATTAAATAGCTCACAGTTGATTTCTGCACATGATCAAATTTGGATTTTACTTTTAAAAAATGCAGAGTTTCTTTATTGTACTTGGAAAATAAGAGAACAACCAACAACAAACAACCAGTGTTTTTCCAATTAAGATTCTGTAACAGTTTACACTATTTAAGTGTAACTTACTAAGATATACCCACAGAATTTACTTACTGTAGTAAAATTCTCTGGACCGCAGTCCTTGCCTCTGTATTTGCACTCAAGCAGCATATCCTCTATGTTGTGACTGGTCCTCTGCACAAACTCCAACATGTTGAAGGTCTTGCTGGGGAAAAACTTGCTGTTTTCTGTGGGCTGCCCCAAAGCAGCCATGAAGTCATCAAAGTCGCCTTGCTCCACACCCAAGAGCCCAGCCATCCAGAAGATGTCGTTCCTAAGGATCTGAGACTTTCGAAAGCTATTGTAGTTGCAGAAGGTGACGGCTGGGAAGTACATGACAGGAATGTCCATCTCATCTAGGATGGTGACATGAGGGTAGCGGTAGTACTCGATCACACGGTCGGCCACTTGGTAAAGGAAGATGGAAAGGGAGGAGCTGAATGCGGCGGCCCAAAGCAGTCGTCGGAGAGTCACTCCACCAGGCAAGAAGATATGGCTGAGACCATGGAGGGTACAGTTAGCCCCAAATACTGTAATGTCTGATGGTGGACGTGGCACTTCCTCTTCTGGGGCACCCATTTTCAAGAGTTTTCAAGTTCAGCTCTGTGATTGTTGGATGTGGTCTTGCTGCGCTGATGACCAACTTAATAGTGCTGTGCCCAGACAAGTTCATCTAAACTAAATGTGCTATGGGGGCGGGATGAAACAGGGTCTAGTTTCCTCTTTCCACCCGGGGGAGGAGAAGAGGTTGGATATCCGGAGCTGGGAAGTAGCAATGGACTGTTATATCAACCAATCCTCACTGAGATCTTAGAGGGCACATTGAATTTTTAAGATCCGGTTTCATTTGGGAAGTAAGACCAAATGATCCCACCGCTGGTAGTGCTGGATGGATAACACAGGAATACACAAGAAGAGCAAGGACAAAAGCAGAAGCAAATTCAGTGTAGTAATTAAAAACACATCCAAATTATTTTCTGGGCTAATATCTCTATAATAATGTCAAATACCTTGTAAATCTGGGGGTTAGGTTAATTGGTCACTCTAAATTGCCCGTAGGTGTGAATGTGAGTGTGGATGGTTGTTTGTCTCTATATGTCAGCCCTGCGATGAACTGGCGACTCATCCAGCGTGTACCCCGCCTTCGCCCCAAGATGCTGAGATAGGCTCCAGCCCCCCCCGCAACCCCTAACGGGATAAGCGGTAGAAAATGAATGAATGAATGAATACCTTGTAACTCCAACTTAGGATATCACTCTTTTGACATCAGAAAAATCCAATGTTATTTAATGATGAAAAAAACCCCACTGAGACTGTGACTCAACAAAACCCACTGGAGACATCACATGTATGTGATGTCTCCAGCTAAAAATCAAAGCTCTCTTATAAGTTGACATTTTGTAGATACAAAATATCAGCAATTCTCAAATAGAATCAAGCTTAGTCACAGCAGTGCACACAAAGCTTGAGCTGCCACGTGCAATCACAATAATACATTGTTAGCCACTTGGAACTACACTGGGGAAATGGTTTAGTGCTTTCATTAATGAAACCTTAACAGACGTTGTTGTGAAAGACCAGCGTTTTATTCATTCATGACTTCCATTAAGCTTGCCAGAGCTGTCTATAACACCCTTTTTAGTCGCAGACTCACATTTATAATCTTCTTGCTACTCTTGTCCCTCCTCAGCCTGTAGATTTCTTGTAACGATTACACATAAGACACTGTCATAAGTCATGATTCAAAGCAGGCATTCATCTACTGTGCACATTCTCAATAAGCTCTCAAAAACACATTTGGCTCTAGCCAATACAAACAGCTGATACAGCTGATCGCCTTTGTTGCAGCATCTTCCAATTTACTGTTGCTTCCCTATCATGTGTTTTGTAAAAGTATCAATTATTAATGTGTTCTCCTGCATACATTTTAACTCGTGGAAGGAGATGTATATTGGCAGAATGCAAGCCTGAGGGTTATATCAGTTTGCCTGAATTGAAATTGATTTTCTCAGACCATCTTTTTTTTCTTTTTTTAAATCATGTTTATAGCAAAGACCTCAGAAACACTTTCAAAGCTACTTAAACTATTTACGATTAACCAATTATCTCGCTCTATGTTAGCTGCCCTACCTGCTGCTTAATGGTTTAGCTAGTTTCAACTTCACAACATTGTTTTCGCTCACAGCAAGCAGTACAAAGAAATAGCTAGTGCGAGTAAAACCCTGAGGAGTTGCATTATGGACATACATGAAGTGAACACAAACACGACTGTACATTGATTGACTGACAACTATAAATGATTCGCAATTCAAATGCTGGAAAAATCATCATGCAGCACCAGCCAGCTCTATCCAGGCTCCAACAGCTATACAGCTGCGCTTAGTAGACTCTTGTGGAGCTGTTTTAGGCTGTTTTTGTGGATTTCATGCTACTTGTCACATGTATAAATGACTTGTATAAATATTATTGATTATGATTATGATCTCTCCAAACAAATCTGTTAGTAGAGATTTTTTGGTTTTATCAAATAACTAACTATAACTAACTATAATTTACTAAATAATTAAGTGGAGAAACAAAGGAATCCCGAATTTATGTTGAGAGGCGGATTTTGTTTTGAAAATATGTGGCTTTTAAATTTCTAAATACTCTGCTGACTAGATAGTTAACTAAAAGTTAACTTTGTCTATCTGCATTATGGAGCTGGGCAGGTTGTGTACAGTGTCCTATGTTTTGTGAGCTTCTTCTGAAAAATTGCCGGCAATACGCTGAGAGTGGTGACAGCATATCAAAACAGTAAGGTTGTTGATCATAAAACCAAGACAAATAAGCTGAAAGGAATTAAAATGCTCAAGAGAGTTGAGGGTAGCTGCATTACGGTCATTTTCTGTGGGTTAATCACTGCAAATGCCCCTTTTCACATTACATGTCTTTTCATCCAATGTTAATGTAAAAGAATACTGATTGGAACAGTTTTAACAGCTCCAATAAGACCGGGGGGCTAACACTGTGTGTCTGTGCTAAACACTGAGTCAACCTTAACTTCATCACTTAAATGATGCCAGACAGAAAGGTAAACTTAAGAATCACTACATACTTAATAACACACACAGAGTAAATATTAGTAAGACTTGCCACCAGTTCGACAGCTGTAAATGTATTTATTAAGTAAAAGCCCTACCAAGGCTGCACAATGTTTAGAGTTTAGACTTTGCATATACACAATGAGAAAGAAGAGCAACAAAGTAAAAGAGAAATTTAAGGAATGTTCACCTTTAAGCTTTGGCTTCTTTCCTGTACAATTTGTGGAGGCATTGCAGACAAAAAGGGATTCTTTTTGTTCACTGAATTCTCTCAAAATCTCACCTCATCCTCATGCTCAGTTTTCTGAGCCACGGTGTCCTGTAAGTAACATTCTTTGTCACGGGTGGGTAAAATTAAACTATGTTCTTTCAGCTACAGCAAATAAGAATGTCAGTGTACATTTCTGTAATCAATAGGTCTATATTCAATCAATCAGCTTTAAATTAGGTGTAGTATTTAATGCTCTGCTGTGATAAATCAGCAATTGGGTGATCACGGCTGCTCTGCACCCTGATAACACTTTCTTTCACTCTCCCCACGAGAAGACGAGGCTGCATTCACACGTGTCAAGATGGCTGATATCTTCAGAGACTAAATGACTCATCAGCCACTTTGTATCCTGACTGCTTTGTGAATGTTAGAGATAAGTTTGCTCAATCTGACAGCAGCCATGTTATGACTGACTACAAGAATGCCATTTTCATATTGCTGAAAGGTCATTTAAAGACTGAACAAAAGGTCTTGACATGTCCCACTGCTCCTTAAACTCTAATAACTTCTGTTTGAATTGGATTGACCAGTGTTGAGTTTTTAAGGAGGCTTAAGTCTTCTTGGCTATTTTCCTTTTTCCAAGGGTCAGAGGTCCCTGGTGATGGGAGGGATATCATGATATCATGCACAAGGACACTTCAAGTCACAAACACTTCATCCAACTCGTCCAAACTCTTCCCTAAAATTTCTGACCACATGTAGAGAGGCTCTTTCATGTGTTTCCAAATTCAAAAGTGCTGAGCAGATATGACATTAACGTAACAAAACTTTACACATTAATAAGCATGACTGAGATAATGATGGACAAAGTATACAAATAAACAAATTAAAATGCGGGGACAGAACAGGATTCTGGGATTCACTTCAAAATGTATTAGACTCTGAACGTCTCTTCAAGGTTTGTTTCTTCGCCCCAAAAGCGATGAGTACTGAACATTTTATTCTTAACTTTGGACCCGTTCTCACATAACAAAGACTTGACTCAAGGCTCGATTGCCTCTAAAACAGTTTTTAAGTCCTTCTCTTGCGAAAGACACTGGGAAAGCAATGCACATGAGATTCAAACTACAAACTTTATTTTGCTGGATATTTTCTCATCTAATTAAGAGATAGATTGATCTGTTACTTTATGAGATGTCATAAAAGCAATGACTGTCTGTCACGATTATCTAGAGCTCAACACAGGGTCAAAGTGTTTTCCCCTCTTACCATCAGTCCAAAATCCAAAGACTTTTAACTTGCCATGACAGAAGGAAGGGTTAGGGTCAAAGATTCCATGTAAGGAGGACCAGACACAGTGAATTTTTGGCAAGTCAGAAAGTATCAATTACCAAAACCATTTCTGGTTCTACTGAGTGATTCTTGCTGTTCTATAACTTGTCAGAGTACCAACAACAGAAATATAAAAATGTGAATTTAATTTCTGTGTAAAACACTTTAAATTTCTAAGGCTAATGAATGCCAGTGTTATAGCACAGTACGTAGAAAGTGAAGAGACAATAATACTACACTATGCTTTCTCATTGCCTTAAGAATAATATACCTTTTGGGTCATTCCAACGTTGCTCATGAATTTATGACGCAGATCGGAAGTGTGAAAAGCAGGCAGGTATCCTGTCAGATTGATTTGTATAGAGGATCTATAAAATTTAAACCATTCAGGACGCATACAAAAAGGCCCAGTCTACCTCCAGATGTGAATTTCAAAAGATACAGGATACAGTGCGGTAAAAAATCCTTTTTAACAAATACTTCAATCAAATTGAAATCTTATTTAAAAAGATTTTATTCTTAGGGACGTTTATCCTGTTCCTCCTACGATCTGTTTCGGGCCTCAACGCAACAGGATATTTTAGTTAAACAGTACTTACAACTTTTGCAGCCATTGTGTTAACATGTAAGCAAATTAGTTTAAATTAATTAGACACACATGTATACATATATATAACAAGAGAAATTAAACCAAAAAAATTTCATTTTAATACCAGCACAGTATCTGCTGCCGTCCGTCCACCACTCCACTTTCACTTCATAAAAGCAGATTTTTAAACTAATAATCAGAATCCGAGACTTTATTGAATATAGGCTGCAGCTTGTTTGGCAAGGACGTGGGCAATGTATAATAAGGAAGATTAAATATCATGATCTGTATTGACCCAAACATTGTGAGTCCTTGATAAATTGGGTATTATAACAGCAATGGGAAGAAGCTTAGCTGTTGTTTGTGCAGTCAAGCTGTGTACTTGGTATTGTCGTTCTGCTTCACAAAGAGTGTGGTCTAAAACTTGTCAGAATCCCTCCCTAGTTTGATCTGAGGCCTAATTCCATGCTGACAGTTATTCATCAGGCACAAGCAAATGATTTCATACAGCTGCCAAAATAATCACATGGAAAATAAAAGGCAGAAAAGCCTCACTCCGTATTTCAAAGGAGCTTTCAAAAATTAATTTCTGTCCATCTAAGGCAGCAATTAGCTGTAAGTACAGTCAACAGGAGAATTAAAGGTGACTCTCTCCCCATTTATTTAAGAAAGCAGTTTAGAAACAATACACTTGAGACAAAAATCTTATCTAAAATGACATTTGTGTATTTCCTGTGTCTCAGGCTGCTGAGACCATGATGAACCTTCAAAGGCAGAACCTTTGAGAAATGCATAAAACTCATTTTAAAGGTTTGTCTTGTTGTGAACGAACACTGACAAAGCCTCTTCTTCTTAAAGGAACTGCTATGTCAATGTCAAATATTGTCTGTTCCAAGAGAGGCCAGCTAATGCTCTTACTGTGATGTCATTGTGAGACAAAATCTAAGTCTCAGGAATCACTGACTATTCCACTTTAAGTGAGAATCATCCATTGATTTTCTTGGGAAACACTTTAATGCTGTTGATCACTGAAGATGGAATTTTAATTTTAAGTGTCTGCCTTAAAACTGGATTAATGGTTACTGGTAAAATACCTTGGATTATCTTTGATTTGTGTTAGTAATGACCTTTCTTCTGGGATGTCCAGATAAAAAAAGGCTCTATTCCAAATGTGATGACTTATTGGAATTTGTATTTTCCTGTCATCTTGGGAACTTTTATTCATTTTCATTTAGTAGAATTGCGTTTTAACGGGAGCATGTCTGCAGGAAATAATATCAGGCATCAGCACAGAAAAATTGTCAGGAAATTCTCCAACTCACTTAACAGACTCACAGATGTTGTCTCTTGGATTGGTAGAAATTAACAGTGCATTAGTGTTGGCTGAGTTATCCAAGGTTGTAGAGACAAGACATGAGAGCTGTTTCACAGCCACACTCCTGGGTTCTTAATGTAACCAAAAGTCTATGGTCGCGTTCACACCAGCCTTGTTTAGTCCGGTTGAACCGAACCCTGGAGCGTTTCCCCCCCGGTGCGGTTTGTTTGGTTTGGTTTGGACGCAGTCAAAGACCTCTGGTGCGAACCAAACAACCAGACTCTGGTCTGTTTGACAGTGGTAGTCTCGGACTGCTTGCAAGGGAGCTCTGGTATTGATCATCACTGGTGTGAACTTCAACCACACCGATCACTTCAAGCGTACTATCTACATGTCATTCGCTGTTTTGGTAGCTGAAGCTGGAGGAGTTAGGAGAAGTTAGCAAGTTGGGGCTAACAAATGAGAGGCAGAGGACAAACGTGGAGCTAAAAAAACAAGAAAATCCCCTTTGGAATATATATGGGCAGAAGAGAACTTTTCACAAGTGCTGGAAAAATCACACAAGAACACTTTCAGCAAAAGAATGGGGCAAAATGGATTTAACCAAAGTGTAGCAGTGTCAACAATACATAAACACAAGTGAAGCCCTGCAGGAATGTGCCAGCTCTTCAGATATTACAGACAAATTTATTCACTGTGACGACCTCGACAATATTTTGAACACTAGATGGAAAAAACGAAATTAAATGGGAAACATGGAAAAATAAACTAGGCTATATTTATCTTCAAGTTTTAATTCATAGATCTGTGTGTTGCTAACAGATGGTTGTAGGATCTCATTAGAGCCAAACGTCTTCCGTGGTACATTCTCCTTATTGCATAACATCTTTCACGAAAGGCACCAGTTATTAAATGAATCATTGCACATTATATGACCATCCGCTAACATCTGCTGATATGCACTCCAGATCATGATGAGCAGGAAAATAACCTGTCGATGCTCCATGATGCAAGCTGCAGTAGAAATTGTGACGGTTTATTGTTTTTACCCGTCTGACCAATTGAATGGAATTTCATGCACATGACTTTTGCTGACAATTTTATAGCCTGTAGCGCAACCTAAAGCCTAGTCAGTTGCTACATGGATTTTTACCCTCCTGCTCTGGAAAACTGATCTTTTCTGTAAAACTCATGACTGCCAGCAAGCCAGCATGGACAGTTGCCACGGAAAGGTTACAACTCCAGTACACAGCAAAATACAGAGATCAGATTTATCAGGCTAGTGTGACTCCAGTGCACTCCAGATTGGAAATAAAATTTTTAATTTTTAACCCCTTGACTGAAGGGAAAAACATAACACCAAAATCTGATCATTTTACAGTCTTTATCATCTGTTCAGGACTAAAAGCTAGAAAGGGAACATAATTCAAAGGAATTTTAAATAAAACTCTTCTTCACTCTTTGAAACTCTCTATCAATGAAGTGTTTGTTGATTGGTGGAATCCATTAGGTCTTTTATCACTAATCATCTCTGCTAAGTATTTGATCCCTTCAGCCAATAAAATACATTTTAGAGGAATGCTGATATGATTAAATAGAACAGAGTATTTAAGCAGCTGTACAACACAATGTTCTCGCTGCTTGTCTGTACGGAGTCAGAAATAACGAGATTACCAACAACAGTCAAATGGAGGCACTGGCCAATAAAGAATTACCCTGCTCATTGATTCCTGGGTGCTAAGTTTGAATACCAACTAGTTTCTGAATCAATCCAACAATCATTCATTATTGTGGCTATATATTGCCTCATTGAATGTACAACTAGAGGGGTCTTGTCTGTTTTGATAGGTGGCTGAAAGCCATTTTGCAAATGTAACAGAGGAAGGTGACAGAATAACTGCAAGGAATATGAGAGCACTGCACTACTGCCTGGTCCTGTCTGCTGTGTTTCTCCTGGGAGAAATTGGCAGGAAGTCCATCAGCGAGATGGCTGACACCTGCACGGCCTGGATCCTCAGGACACTCACTCACTGTCTCGCCTCCCCGCTGTTTGGTTTGTTGCGCTGAGTCGGTTTGGGCATGTGATTGCCTCTGCTGTTAATTGCAAAACATTTCCCACTGTTTAAGTGCTTTGAGAAAGAAAATACACTATGCATGACTATGTTTTCTTCACTTAAATGAAGACAACATAGAGACCTTTCTTTATGGCAAAAAGAGGAGGGAATTTAGGCTAATGCCCACTTTTATCAAAGCTACAAAGGATAATGACCATGTTAGAATTCTTGACGTTTTCATCTCATCTCATCCAAGCCAAATCGAAACAATAAGTAAATCAAACTTTTAATATATTAAATATTTAGTGGTAATTTAGTTTTAATCTCCCATAAAAAATCTGGAGAACTTCACCACTGCTATTATGCAAGGTGGACTATTATTAAAACTGATATATGGTCTTTAACCTGGCATCTAATTATCTATAAAATTGAGCTTCTGTCAATTTTTTTCAGAATGTAATGACATTTCATTGTATTCTGATAGGCTCCAGCCCCCTAGAAAATGGATGGATGGATGGATTTTTAATTCTCTTTTCATGCAGTTGTTGGTTTTTTTTGTGCCACGCAAGCTTGCCTTGTTGACTCATCCATTTCACTTATTTACATATTAATTATCCTTGTGTTTGGTTAAATAAAATTTTGAAAGTCATGCACATGCCCCTCCATGAACTGTGCTGTGATAGGGACATGGCCTCAGCCTCTTTCTGTGCACCTGACAGGCAACTTTACTGGGAACAAAATAAATAAGAGTATAAACTAGCTTGGGAATCATTGCCATTAAAGTCTGTGTTTATACTGATGGCAACAATCTTTTCCTATTACACACCATCGTTTGGTATAACTTGTCACTTGACTACAGGCTTGAGTTAACTAATCAGGCTATCTTGGGCCTGTGAGAGCTGTGTATAAAGCATGAGGAATTCAATTAAATTGGTCAAGTAAACACTCACTCAGCTACAACCTGTGACATTAATCCACAGGAACATGCTGCTGAGACCTTTGCCTCATTCCCTTGGGATTAACCAAATCTTTCTGATGGTTAACCAAGCAGGGCAAAAGTGAGGACACCAAGGTTTATGCTTACGAAACATGTCATAGAGCACAGCAGTTAATCATTAGTTTCTGAAACATTTTTCGGAGGAATGACACACCATAGAGACAAGTGGCCATTGTTTTGGAGAAATAAACTACAGGGATTTGCCTCTCCTGCTGTACTGTTGCCCAGTTATTACCTCCACTACAGATTTTTCTGCCTTTCAACTCTCGATGATGTATACAGAGCCTATCTACTGTATTAGGCTATGTGAACTATAAACCGTGAAAACGAATATCTCATTTCAGCCATTCGGAGGTTTTGAAATCATGTTGTCACTTGCCACAGGGCCATATGATTGTCTTTTTGGAGAAGGAGGCTTACACTGTGTTGGGTTCATGTTTAGTCTTAGAGCCGCTTTTATTTTTTTCCTTTTCGTCTAGGCCCTTCAGCAAACAATGAAGTGAGAAGCTTCCATTATCGTTTCCTTAACAAGATCTCCTGTGTGCCTAAGAGCTATCTGCTACGCAGACTGTTCATCCACCAAGCACTTGCTACTGTGATACAGTCCCCACTAGCTGTCTTACCCCGTGGGTAGTGCAGTGTTCCAGACCTCATCCCTGCCTCTCCAACAGAGAGAGGCATTTAAAATTAACACAGCTGCATCGCCTGTGTATGTGTATGAAAAGAAACTGACAAATCAATGAGCTATGATGATTATTGATGTATCTGGAAACACACACTGAAAGGATTTGTGGTCCCAAGGCTCGCTGTTTGACATTTCTCACAATCAATTAAGAGATGTATTTGCTTCTGACAGCCAAATTAAAAGCCAGTCAAAAGTGTGTTTCAACAAATCTTTTTTGTGCCCTGATTCAATTAATAAAGGCTGGCAGCAGGTGGCAATGTTTATTTAGCCAGAGACAGAGAATACTGGAGTCCTAAAGTCTCTTAAACAATGATTTCTTTTATGTTTTTAATGCTTTACAATAACTTTTATCATACAGTTATTCTAAGATCTGCAGAACTAATATTATTATTATTATTATTCTCACTGACTCAGAGTTTTTCATCCAATTTTTGTTAAATTGTTAAACTGGACTTATAAACATTATTTGTATAGCTCTATAGGTGCTAAGACAGACAATAAAATGGTGATGGAAGCTAAATCAACAATGAAAACAATAATACAAGATGCAGAGGGATCCAAAAATATACAGATAGTAGGGAGTTAAATCAATTTATATATGGCATAACACTGTTTTAAAGTTTTAAGGGATTTAAATTATGCTAATGATGTAGCCGTTTCTATAGTGCATTGACGTCCATGAATAAATTTTAACAAAAAGTGTCCAGTATAGGTTTAATAAAGTTAAAATATGCAGTGATGCAGCATGGATAATAATGATTGCTTTTTGCTGCACAACGGACTCGCAATATATCATGGATACAGCAGATCCACGTGTAGAATTATTCTAAACAAACAATAAACAAAACCAGCTGTATTACACAACAGCCCATGAGTCAACATAGACCTGGGAAACAAGAGCCTAACGCAGTGATTAATATTGTGCTGTTAAATTCTGACAACAATGTGTGACGCACACAGACAGAAACAGTGTGTCCATCACAGAGTAACAGCTGAGTCACAAATCATTCGTAAACAAACAAGCTATTTATCTATCCTAGTCCAGATCTGCTCCTGTGAGCAGAGGCGAGCCTTCAGATTCGGTCTCGAAGGAGACCAGTGAAATATGCCTTTTGTAAAGTTTGATTTTTGTTTTATTCTCACCGATGTCCCATTCTGCCACTTTCATTTCAACTCAAGACACTAAGTTCAAACAAAATCTGTTCATATGATGCACAGCTGAATATTACCACATGAAGACTGAATTGGAAAGCTAATTCATCTATGGTAAAGGTAATTTTTATAATCACTTACAATATACCATGTGAGCCTCTGGGCAAAAATACAAAACACAATGAGTCTGTTTAAGAAGATTGACTTGTGGCTGCAGAAAGGCAGTCATACATATCTGACATCTGAGAATTTCAGTTTAATTTGAGTTCACTTGTGTGACAGATTACTGTGGGTATACTGGAGGTGCCTGTTAGAGCTGCTGCTACATTGCAGTGGAAGATGATTTGGCTTTCCATCTATTACTCTCAAGCCTCCATGACCAATAGCATGCAGGAAGGCAAACAAGTCTGTAGACCCATGATAAATGCTCTTAGGGCAAATCTGTGGGTGACAGAAAATGTGCCATGTGCTGCCACTTGTCCTTTTGAGGCCAGGCTATAATTGAAGGGCAATAATTTTCACCGCCACTGTGAACACATTTAGCGAGCTGCAGTATAACAAAAAATAGAGGAGAGTGGTCTTGAGGTATGTTAGCTCCTTCACTTCAAATCGACATTGATTTACTGGTGTAATCAAGGCAGTTACAACAACAGTCCTGCACAGGGTTATTGGTGTCTATTTATTGTAAAGAAAGGCTGTTATTTTAGTGATCAATATGTCGTCAGATTACCTTAATAATCTAGTTTGTGCGCAGCTGTGCATAATCCGGCTGTGAGCAGGGAAACACAGGATTATCTATTTCAATGCAGACTACAGACTAGTCCAGTGATGGGTTTGTTTTGATGGATGTGAGGGGGTGACTTAGGTTTCAGGGCTGCAGCTTTTTAATTTGTGAAGGATCATTAGCTGGGGAAGGCTCCTGCATGTAGCTCTGGGGGGTTGGGAATCAAATAGATGCAGGACAAAGGGGCACCTCTTCATCCATCAAGCTGCTGTTGTAGCTATCACAGGCAGTAAGAGAAGGACATTATTCATTCGCTACAATGCACTGTGAAACATTCTGAGTTGTATGTGGTGAGCCTTGGGATGAAAATAAACTAAACAACATTTCTCTTTGAATTATGTGTCTTTGAAATATACAAGGAGAATAACAATTGAGCTTGAGTTGAGTACTGTATTTCCTGGACTCTCATCCAATCTCCCTCCTACGCGCAGCAATGAGTGTAGGCGTGGATTGTCAGGTTAGTTTCTCAATTACTGCCGCACTCACTATATAAAGTATATTTACATATGCAAACACTGTAAAAAAAAATGATTCATATTTGGCCACAGTCAAAAGAGATGTTCACAACTTGTCTACTTTCCACCTCTAACATGACAGAAAAATGGCAAAGTTCAGACATAAAACCATAAGGGCTAGAGATAATGATCAGCATGTTTAATATTTTCCACACTTTGGAACAAATAGTTGCATTTTTATACATTTCTCAAAGCCCAAAGTGTTTAGGCAGGGGTTAAATAAGCTTTTTCCATGTGCCTCATGTGTTTTTAAGAGTAAATGCTCTGCAGCATCTGATGCTTCTTTTAACTTCAAGCACACTCATATGGTGGCTTTTGATTCCCCCTAAAATCGGTTGAATGGAAACAATATTATTGAGTGCCTACGACAAAGCACTCATTCTATTGAACACATGTCTGGATTGTGATTGTTGCAGGAGTACAATCATAACAAACCTAACAGTTGCTTCTTTTGAAAAGGACACTGGCATACCTGATGTATATACCACAAGATATACAAGTGCATCCCCACAAATTTGAATACTGTATATTCTGGACGTAATACAGGTTACCTAAAATATCTCAAGTATTTTACTATTTCAATCCTAATAATTATGACCCACACCTCAAAAATGTTGTAGCTGTATAAGCCATAAACATCAGACTTTCAAAGGAAAAAGGCCCAAAACACTGAACATGCAATGACAATAAATTACATGAAAGTGTATTATGAAAATTTACGCTAGTAAAGAAATACTAAATAATGTGCATTTTATTTCACATACTTTTTAAACAAATATCCCGACTCAGCACTTGCATTTCATTTATGAGTTTTATCAATTTTTATTTTCTTAGAAAATGATACTAGAAATAATAACGTGACTTCTCAAGTGGTGGTTATATCAAATATACCAAACTGTAAAAAAACTGTATATTGCATTAAAAAAAACACCAACATAGTTATTTTTGTAATGAAGAATGCAATGGCTGTAACCCCATCTAATACAGAGAAAATATAAGGTTAAGCTTATGCACATCTGTCTATCTACCACTCAGGTTCTCACTTAATACAAAAATGGCTCAACTCATGTCCTGTAAACCTTTCAACTTTTCTTCCACAGGAAAGGGCAGTGAGGGAGTTAGCTAATAAGCATGGGGGATTTCATATTAGCAATTGTTAGGGTGGTATGTGCCTGGGCCATGTAGTTTTTCCATCCTGCCATCAGTGGAAAGGCTCAGTAATAAAACCAAGTGGGTTATTTATAGAAACATGTTAGTGGTTGGTACTGTGGGTGTTTGGAAAGGATTTTGTTTGCAAAAGGAACAGTCAGGGTTGACTGTGCCAGTGAAATTAGATATAAATGTGCTGTAAAATATGATGGTGATGAATAAAAGTCCTTAAAGTTAAAGATGTATGGATGGGAGGGTGATGTTTTTAAATACGGAAAATTGCATTACATTGTTCATCTCTGCACACATTGCTTGAAGGATATTAGAGAAAAAAAAAGCCAAAACATTGCTTGTGGCACAGTTGGCCTCAGAGGGTTGGGGATGGATTTCAGGATAAATTAAATAAGTTCACACTCTCAACGCTGAAACATGCCAAAAAGCCTCAACGATATGAAGAATTAATTTAAAGTCCTTTCAGAAATCCTCAGTATATGACATAATATTTCTTACAATCCCCACTTGTGGGTTACACTTACAGCTCTACATGATAATTCAGGATTTATTAAGTTGACAACTGTATCACTGTTTTTGGTCATAAACTAATCAACTAAACTAAAATGGCAAAACATGCTGACTAGCTTTGAGGTGCCACCAAACACTGGAGTGCAAAATGGAAATACTGGATGAAATATGAATAAATTAAAAGCTGGTATCCCTTGTGTTTCTTTTTAAATAAACCCATCATTAAAGAGCAACCTGGCAACCGGCCTTGGAGCTTTAACACATCCTCTCTGCATATAGTTATATCAAGAAGATGTGTTCTCTGACTGTGTGCCCTCAAAGTTCTTAAAACATGCATTACAAAATGCAACAAAATTTGCATTTTACTACAAGTCTATGACTTTTGATGAAGGCACAGAGAGTAGGTGAGACCTGGGTTTCCTCCATCAGAGAGATTGAAAATTAAATCTCGAAATAATGAAACATATTCACTTTAGAGTTGGTCAGGATTCAATTTAAGGTATAAAAAAGGACTGAAAAAGTACTCTATGTAGTGTACGTATATAAGTATAAAATATACATATCAGCACAAGATTCTTCATAAAAGTTGGAAACCAAAATTGGATGTATAATGAAAGATGTCAGCTGATGGGGTGGCAAAGTTGTAGTTGTCCTAGTTAACAACACAACAAACGTATGCTAAAGACAACAAACACTGCAGATGCTGAAGAATTGCAGCTTTGAAATTTGGTGACGTAAAAACAGGAGGCCCCACAAAATCCTTATGCTGAGCAGGTTTGGTGCAATACAGACGAGGTTACTTATATATTGCACTGATTCAATCATTCTTCATTCACTTAGTTATTTCTCTGCCTCTTCTTTAATATTTGCCTAAATATCTATTAAAAAATATAGCAGAGCGCTTCAATTATAAATTAGCATTGTATGGGTCACTCTAAGAGTTACTCTGCGAGTCAGCCATTTAATGGTTTAATGGTAAGTTTGAAAACTACAGAAGACACTGGATTAAATTTCAGCTGTAGAGGGTACATTTCATGTTAGTAGTTAGCACTGTAAAGGAAGCAAAACAACAAATCTTTATATTTAAATGATTCCTAAACTCATTATTCCATCTTACTACAAATGATTGCTTAACGTTGGAGGAACTTGATATTTTATTTCAATATCCCATATTATTTATATTATCTAACAGTGAACATGTGAATTACTTCATCAGAAACCTATATGTCTCTTACACACCTGCTATCAGCTGCCTGCATTCTCTCCCACTTCTGATAGTTACAGCTCTTCACATTCTTGTGTGAGGATAATGGGTTTTAGAAGACCTGTGATATTGTCTTCCTATCATACAGACTGAAACCAGTTACATTCACACTCATAATAACTTGGTAGATTATCTTCTAACGAGGTTTTACTTTCTTTCTAATATTTCTTCTGTGTGTCTGTGTATTTCTCAGAGGCATAGTTATAATAATCATAATGTAATTCGTACTGCAGAATAAAAGGTTTATACAAATCAACAACAAAAGATAAGGTTAAAATAGATTCACCCAATCCATAGAAGAGAATGTGGAGTTCTGATGCAAATTCACTTGATATATATGATTGCATTATTCTTGAATCAACAAAAAATCAGTAATTAATCCGTAATGATTATTTTGTAGATCTCTGCAGCCATCAAGTATAATTTTGGCTTACACTATAGGTGTGATCGGCCTTGAAATAAAATAGTTTAGTTTTTTTGTTTTTGATCTGTTTGTGCTATCAGTGAAGCCATCTTTGAGCTTTCACTCAACAATGACTCCCGGAAGAGCTGTATCAGTAAGCTTCATGTGAGTAGAGCAGCATCTAACGCAAGCAAGTTGAATCCATCTCAAGGGATACTGTACCAATGTAAACATATTGCGTAAAATACTATGGAAGGCATTGCTTTTATTCAAACTTCATTACATTCATCCTTTCAGCAGCACCACTGAAATTGTTTTCTGAGCCTTCCTTTCCTAATTATGAGGCTGGTCTCGTCGCGTCTTGCCGACTCTCTAAGCATTCATGATTGAAGGTTCAGCAAAGAATGGAAGCACATTCCCTTGTCCTGAGGGAGAGCAATGGTTTAATCAGGTCTGGTGTAATTCAATGTTGAAACTTATTTAACATTTAGACTTAAGCAAAAAAAAAAAAAATATGGAATTTTATTTTTCTTCTACTTATAACAGAAAGAGATGACTGCAGAAAACGAAGTTCCTGCTTCACTGAAGCACACATATTTGAAAAATTTCTATTACCTTAAATCTGCAGATGTATTTTTCTGGAATTACACTGTGCTACACTCTCTGATTTAAAACATATTTCCCATGTCCTGTACTGTTAATTGTCAAATTTATCCAGACAAACATCAGCGCAGACTTTCAGTTTCAGATTTATAGATATACATATAAAGTCTCCATAGGGACACTACACATCAAGGCAGAATAACAAAGCTTCATAAAGCAATATGATTAAGTCCAAAGTTAATAACTTAAAAATAAAAATAACACTCAGTTGCAGTCATAGGTAAAACTTTGGATTGGTGGTGACCCTAGTGAATTGCAGATTTCGTAATACATAGTGTCCAATACAATTTCTCATGGATAGCTGATTTTCTGTGATAAATATATTTCAGCGCTTACTTTATAAAGTGAGACTTTTTCTTTTTCTAAAGAGTGAACTGTGACTGTGACTTACCAAGCATTAAGATGGACCCCCTGGAAATAAGTCATGATTTTCAAATTTATTTCAAATTCAAAGATGGGAATAATTGTCATTACAATTGTCTTGTCTTGGTAAGTATAGTTAGCAAATGTTTCCTTATTTACTGCTGCCACTGCCTACACACAATCATGCACAATCATGTGAGAGCAAAACAGCCGGCAGAAGAATCAGTGCACTGCACTGCACTACCAGCACTGTCACCAAACAAAGTTTAGTGATAGATGACATGCAGAGCAAACAGCAGCCCATATCTTCAGCATGATGTCATGCTGCCAGTCAGCTCTGTTGAATGTGGGTGGCTGCTGAGGTCGGTGAACATTTTCCTCCAATGTGGCCAGTTTGTTGCAAAACTAACTCAAACAACATACTTGTTTTAGCTGTGTTGCTTATCTGTTGCCATGACAAATACTTAAATATTGATATTATGTGTATCATTCTGTACTACTGGCTTTTTTTGTATTTACCTTAGTTTTGCATCTGCCTGAAGAGTCAGCACCGTGTTCTCTTAAACATAGATTTGTGTGTTTTATTGGGAAGAAGGTGGCACAATCCATTACATCCAGCCCCTAAGGTTTGGCAGTTTTATGGCTAAATTAGACTGTGCCTCTGTTGTTGATTCGAGGTCATTCTGACAAGCATCACATCAATAAAAACATAACATGGTAGGTTGTGACAATCGTAAATACACCCCACTCTTTTTTATGTGCGTGTTTCGGAGTGTATTCAAAGACCCTTTAAATAGTTTACAGTGACTATCAAATAGGTTTTTTATTGTTTTGTGAAATCCCCATTCCTTATACCGACAATGCAAAATCAACACTAAGGAGTAACACCGAAGCCACCATTCATGATGCATTCTTAACTACCAGGTGTTTGGAGACTGAGCTGTCAGTATAGGAGATTATCAGTATTGTACTCCATCCTGACTTGGTGATGTATGCATCCGTCACTTTAAAAATATCAAATACAAAAAGACAGTAGTCACGTAAGAGAGCTTTGATTTACCCTACAGAAGACAATCAGACTATGTGATGCAGGTCTCAACAGCAAAGTGAAGATTTACAGGTGGCTTCCCCGAAAGAAATCACTGGACAAATCATTACAAGTGACAGCTCTTTCATTAAGCAGTTCTCAGAGGAAGGACTCACAATCAATGTCCTTATTTTCTGGGCTGGAAATAAGAACATCACTGAACAGTGCTGAATCATATGCTCTGTGTGTGGCCTTGAAAGCTGTTTAACAGGAGTCTGTTGATCAAGCGTTTGAGATAATTATGCTGAGGGGAAAAAAATATAAGTGAGGAGGAAGATGACTCAACGCACCTTCCAGGGTAATGAGGCTGATGCGCAAATACAGGTCTTGGCATGCAAATGAAGATAATCATTACCATTCTGTTTGAATATAAAACATATAGAATATAAAATGACAGTGCTGTCACGAGTTGTTCACCATTTTTAGAAGCAAACAAAAATTCTCACTCTACAGATCCATCTTTATTCCTGCTCTGCAATGTCACATCATTATATTATGAAAATTAGTTCTGTTTACCGTGTGCTGGGGTCGCATTCAAAAAATTTGGGACTGTTGCTGGTTTGGGGTTCCTGAGCAATACATTTTAAACAGTGAAAACAGTTATGCAATATAAAAAAATATATATCTAGATTAGAGAGTACCTAATAACTGGAAAATACAGTAGCTTAAGTAATTCAGTGCAAAAATATAGTTTGTTTTGAATACTTTTACTATATAATGTGCATTAAAGAGCAAAGCATTGAAAATACAATTCAAAGATATGAATTAGTCTGGAACTTCTCAGTTCACTTTCAGTTTCGAGCATTAAAATGGGCACAGACCAAAGTGCCTCTGGTCATGACTGAATAGAATTACATTCAGTCAGCATTTCAGAATGTGGGATATTGTGTTGAGCAACGGAAAAGCAAAAAAATGAGGCTCACGGAACAAAGCCATATGTGGGACCATTTCCTGACAAGACAAATGTAAGTAATGTGAATCTATTCCTTATTTCAGTTGTAATACAACACTGTGCTGCATCACATTACGCACAGCACCCAGCTGCCGAGGATTGTGTGCAGCCAAAAATCACGTCCCTGCCAGCCGGAGGGACAGAGATTGATGCACACTGGTCTGATCCGACCCCCACTGCTATTTAAACAGCAGCACTGTTTGCTGAGGAACAAGTAGTATGAGGTCTTTGGGCAGCGGACATACACCTCCACCACATCCCAATCATCTCTCTCACCAAGGATTCAATAGATACACAGACTGAGGAAAAGGAGGGAGGCTGCTGTGCTTCCCTGTGTGTTACAGAGAGAATTGCAGTCCAAACTGTAGATGAGGTCATTAAGGTTGTCATTCTGAATAATAATCATTCTGATTAACAATGCAGATGGGAAAGTAATACATCATTAATGAGGAAAATATTAATCACGGTACCTGCAGCCATCCCACTAAAGAATGACTGATGCATGTCTCTCCCCATTCGGAGACTTGTGTGCCTTATGGACAGTAGCTAACAGGACAAGTGAGGGGCTAATGTTGTTGACTGTTATGTCTACTTCTACACATCAGATCATACACATAGTCAAGGTTCCACTGAACTCCATACAATATTAAGCATAAAGCAGTGTTCATTTTGTCAACTTAAATGAACACTGATGATGACAAAATATTCGCCAACGACCATTTTTTCCATGACGATGATGAGAGGAAGATTAGATGATAATAAAAACTATGACGACATGTATTTTGTGGTTTGGTTGACAAGACGAGATGAAAATGTGAATTGTGAGCGGTGGGACATTCAAATGAGGCACATTTACACCAGTAGGCTTGTCTCTGTCAGAACGTATGTGTGCTTGTGTGTAGTGTGCGTGTCTGTCATTGGTTGGATCATGTCATGTTTGCCGCCATGACACAAAGAAGATGGCTGCATCAGCGAGAGATCAGGGTTTGGTCAGAAGAGAAAAGTTGTTATATGGACACATTTTACTTTGGAGTAATGCATATAACTATATAGCTAAACCATTCAATGCAGTTCTGACTGCAGTTAGAAGTTCTACAAAACAAAATTTATGGATTGAAGCATCTAATGTTTATTGTAAATGTTTAAGAAAATGAGTTTGACTAAAGTGAGCGTAACCTCTGTAGATTTTGTCAACTAAAACTTAAATAGATATCGTCCACTAAAACTTGGCTAAAATTTAAATAGATTTCATCGACTAAAGCTAGACTTAAAAATGATACGCTTCTTAGTCAAAAGACTAAAACTAAGATTAAAAAAAAAAATCAGCTGGCAAAAATAACACTGGCATAGAGTTAAAGTTAATCTGTCACCTATGCCTTGCTAAGTTTCTGATTTAGTTTTGCTGCGTGTGTCCTGTGATATTTGCTGATTTGGTGATATTTGCAACCTGTAAAGGCACATTTTACTGTCTGAATAATGCACTGTTTACATAACAGAGAGATTAGTGTGTAAGTGACCTTAGGACATGTTCTTGTTGATCAATGGCACAATCTCTTTCTCCTGCCTAAAGACCCTTCAGTTGAAATAGAAACAGACATTCTACCACTCTCTTCAAAGCCACCAGACTCTGGTGGTTTGAAGAGTCATTTTACTACTAAAGCTCACCAACACTGTCTTAGTTAGTCTTTCTACTATTCCAACAATCTCTATAAACCCTGATTTCCCCAAGATAGATGGGGATATTCTAACCCTATATAGTGTTTTTCTTCTTTGCCTCTGATGCACGACCTTGCTTCCCGTAGTCGTTTTCGTTGTTTTGTGTCAAACCAGCTTCATATTAGATAAACGGTTGTGATTGACTCGATATGGAAAAGGACAGATGAAAATCTGTCTGAACAGGAGTGGTACCAGATGCCAGAGCAAATAAAACATGAGCTTAAGAGAATTGTCTGCTTTCCAGGCTACCTTTAGGTCTTAACGGCAGCAGACACAACTGTTCCCCTTTTATTTTGGTCATTTGGAGGTGTTGTTTTTAAAGTTTTATATCTTTTTGCCCAATTAAAATGAAGTCAGTAAAGCAAGCATGTAGTAACAACAGAGCAGGATTAAGCATATTAGTTCAATATAATCAGCATCAAGAAAGGCGGGAAGTTTTCAGAGGTTATAAACACAGCAGGGACTTTATGGCAAAGGTGTATTGGCGAGATGTAGAAATCTGAAATTGTTTTTTCAGTGCAATCACTGAAAGAAAAAACTGAAGCAAGAAGCACTTATCACAGACATTCAAGTCTTACTTTTAAATATCTCGATCTTAAAACTCTATTACAAACTGTGTGTTAGTTTTTCCACACAGAAGTGTCTGTAAAAAAGTTTCGAAGTCAGCCAGGGTTGTACAACAAAAACTTTCAGTACTGGACTCTTTACCCCGAGAATGAGTCTGAAGTTTGGTTGTATAAGTTATTTTAACATTCATTATAGAACATCCTATAAAGCAAGGAGGTTTTGCAATGTTCCACTGATGTACAGCTGTAATAACAGTGTCTTAAAAGTATGGTTTTCTCAGTATGGGTAAATGTTCATTTTAGAACTGATGGTCCTGCTATATCATGCACAGTGTAAATATGAAGCATGTCTGGATGCAAACAAACACTGGCCAAAACTTTAAAGTAATCCTTGTGTCGCGCCAAAGGAAGAGATGCTTACTGCATAAAACATTAGAGTCTTGTTTGTCTTGGATGTTCAATGTCACAACAGTAACTATCACAGTGATGTTCAACAGTGACTTCTGATTCCGTTTTTGGAGAGAGATCTTTAAATAATGGAAATACAATTCCCTAACTGGAATTTTTGATTTTCAGTATGAGCATACTCTACTAAAATGTAGAGATTAGTAATAGAGATATGTAGAGAGACCTTAAAAGATCAACTCTTTAGCCTTTTTGTTTGCTGCCAGTAAAGAACCCACCACGGATGCATTTGCTTTGTATTAAGGTCAAGCACAGACTAGGACTCAGGGTGTCTCTGCTTACACTGAGTAGATGTAGCTAGTAGACAGATGCCAGTAAGGCATGAAATGAGCCATCCCTATGGAGGCGTCTATACAGCAGTGTACAGTGTTGCTTGTCTGCACTATCCTCACATATCAACAAATCTAGCCTGCTGTTCATCATCAAAACAGCAATAGTTATATTCCTGAAGTTAGTGTTCACTAGTGTTTTATCAAACCCAAATAAACTATCAACTCATGGAATCACAACTAAAATGATATGGCTTACAACATCTGAAACTAAAATGCAATATGATTTGTGATTTATTGATTAAATATGTAAATGAAACATCATAATAGTCAGAAATGTCCTCATCAAAACTTTTTTTGACAAGCTCTACACTGGCTTGCAGTGTAAATCACTTAAGCATGCAAGATGACTTGAAAAACACAATATGAATGCGAATCAGATGCATCCAATATATCATAAATTCTAATCGAATTGCAGGGGACTATGAGAAATAAAATGTGAATTAGTGCTTTTATCTATCCTCTGGATTGTCAAGGATAAACTTCCTGGTAGAGGAATTCTTCAGCCCGGTGTCACTGTACCATTACAGGACACAGCAAAATTACTTAAATTAGTTTTGGTCAAAATTTGAGAAGAAAACTAGAAGAAAACACAATGAAAATGTGGTATTGTTTGTTTTAAGTATTCATTTGGTAAAGTTATAATCTCCTTATTGATGAATACAATGAGGTTTACAGGTCTCAGGGATCGGTGTTTTCAGGTATGAACCAACTTTTTTTAAAGCAAAACATAAAAAGTTTTTGAGTAAGTTTTACTCATTATTCCTGTATTGATGTTGACGAACTAAATCTGACAATGTATTGTCTGTCATGTTTGTCATTTTGGCAAGTGTAAACAATGCTGTCTACAAGTAGGGCTACAGTCAAACAGTTTTTGAGTGTCCTCTTGTCTAATGAAACAGTGAGGAATGACAAAGAGGTCAATACATGATCAGTTAGCGTCACAGGTATGCACATCTGGGTATTTTTCTGATGGGAAAGTAGATCCATAACATACTGTACATTTTTTTCCCTTAACATGTCAAATGTATTTGTGTTTGCAAGGTGTGGCAGAGGGTGCTGTTAAAGTAACTTCTAGCATTTTAAAACAGCCAAGACAAAAAACAAGCCCCTTAAATCATAATGAGAAAAAAAATGTGATGGGAAACAACTGCAAAGCCACTGTGAGAGGGGAGAGAGTGGCTGCATCGATCAAACACCACACCACTGGGAACCCAAGCCTCCATCCCCTTGGGAAAAACTTGGTAACAGTGTTGGAACCCAAAACAATGTCAACAAATAAGCCTGAGGTTAGAGCTCATTTTGGAGAAAAGAAAAAAAAAAATCCAGACTAGCCGCTGATACCGATATGCACACTTTTTTTTTCCATAGTTAATCCATGCTTACACAACTAGGTACACTCTGAGGGGGGAAATATCCAGAGAGAGAGGGGATAAAAAGGAAAGAAAAGGAAGAAGCTGTAGAACAAACAAGTTCTACACTAGTTACTAGTGGGCTAGTTACAACAGGCTACACCACACTGAAACAAGAGTATGTGTGTGGATGTAACGAAGCAACAAACAGTTAATGGGAAAATAATTCCAATAAACAGTGCTTAAAAAAAAAAGTGACTGTCTACTGAAAGCTTTCACATTTGAAGTGTCGAATGATGTTGAAATGAAAGGACAAAAAACATTAATGGAGCTGTAGCATCAAAAAATTGGGTCACAAAACATGATTATTAAGAATACTTGGTACTAGTTGTGAAGGAACTTGATATACTGCACACCACTCTGGTGAAAATATCGAAAATGTGACTGTTTTTCAGCATAATGTGCTAACACGCAGCTTGAAAAGGAAACTGCTCACAGCATTGACAGTGTGCTGTGATTTGGGAGAAAAATGACACATTAAAGACATGCAGAGGGCCAAATGTCAAACAAGGAGAATAGAGTGGTTCAGGAGATATGAGCTGCATGTGTTGTTTGTTCTGCAGAGAGCTGGAGGTAAATTATAAAGGGAAACTAAATAAGTTTAGTCATCCCGGCTACACCGTGCTTTTTCTGACTGCTGCAAAACGACCTCTCACTCCCGATTGCGGCCCACCATTTTCCCTGTTAGTGTTATCTGACAGTACAAGAGCAGTGCAGATTACATAGTGACACAAATCAAGCATTTAACGTTTCCAATTTCTAAAGGGGCTCAAAAAGTAGACGGGGCTGCCTCTGTGCTCTGCTAAAACGTTAGTAGAGTTTAGAGTTAACTTTGACATCGTTCACTTTTATGTTTTGGGGAATATGAAATACAATGCCACAACATTTGCTGTATTCAGATATATTTGTGGAACAACTGTGTGAGCCTCAGGGGCCTTGCTGTGTTTCCCTTGACCGCTGTGCGAGCTCAATTTTGTGTGAGATGCACTGTCAAATTTTCTGCTGTGGTTCTCTACTGACTTCAGTTTGTCATAATGGATAGACGACGAAAGTTGAAACAAGCTGTTTTTGCCCCTTTGGAACAACATACTATCTTAACCTCATCTGACCACCCCTAACATTCACTATTCAGTTAGATTAGCTTTGGTTGCACCGATGTCCTCCACAATTAGTGCCATGGTTTTTTTTTTCCACATTATACAAAGGATGGGCATCTAGTGAGAGTTGACTTTATACTACCGACCTATTTGTTGCGATGAAAAAACTCAGAACTGTCAAATCTCAAAGTGACGAGTACTGTAATCAACTAATCCCAACACCTCAGCATCATTACACTGTAACAGATCAGGCAGGGCAATGACTCAGCAACAGCTAACAAAAGAAGCCTCAAGCTAGGTAGTTGTCTTTGTGTTTGTTCTCTGTAGTTATGTTTTGTAGCCACCCACACCGATGTTTCACTTAAACTTAAATTAAAATAAAAAGTCTTCATTAATGAGTACCAAACTATGAAAGTTGTGTCAGCAGTAAATGTGGTTGCTCCATTACAAGCACATTGTTGTCATAATGGTAGGAATTAATTTAAGATGCACGTAAATTTGCTCAAATGTCTTAATGAAGAGACACAAATCGTCTCTGCCTCTGTGGCATCGTGGCAGGTAATGTAATTAATATTTTCCTCATTGATGATGTATTACTTGTCCTGTTAATCAGAATGATGTTTTTATGGCTCAATCAACAGACTGCAGTCCCCTTAAAAACCACAAAGTGACGCGCAGCAGCCCTCCTCCTCTTCAGTTCAGTACGAGCCATGCATTTGTTCATATGCAGTCAAATGGAGTTGTTGACTGGATAGAGGCCTGAAACACCCCATAAATAACCCAGATTGTCCACCGTTTAACTGACAAAGTGAAAATAGACAAGCTCTAAATGCACTTATGCCATAGACAAGGGGTGGGCAAACTACGGCCCGTCTTTTTAATCCGGCCCGCCGAAGATTGGTACAGAATTGCCCAAATCAAATCATATCATAATTATGACTGCATTAATTTGACTTTGTCCTGTAATGCCTGGCGTTCCACCAGGTGGCGCATTAGGGCGCAGTGAGACATTGACTTGATTTTGCGGAGCCCGGGCTACTCTGTTATTACTCTGCTACTGCTCTGAACCCATCTGCAACAATGAGTGGGCCAAAGAAAAGAAAAGTCAACAGTGAGTGCCGAGTATTTAATAAGGAATGGACAACTAAATACTTTTTCACTGTAGTCCGGTCAAAGGCTGTATGTCTTATTTGCCAAGAAACCGTTGCGGTTTTAAAGGAATACAACATCAGCCGTCACTTTTCCACCAA
>KV751351.1:2305154-2324849 GCA_001698575.1 Mola mola
GAGTTTTTGGCCATGGAATCCCTAAAGGGGAAACCGCGGGGAGAGGACTTGTATGACAGTGTGTCGGGGGGTCATCAAGAGGCACAAGCTACCTTGGAGTACGCTCGTCAACGTTACCACAGATGGATCGCCAAATCTGACTGGAAAAAACGTTGGGTTGCTCAAAAGAATCCAGGAAAGGGTGAAAGAGGACAAACCTGAGCAGGAGGTAATTTTCTTACACTGCATAATCCACCAGGAAGCACTGTGTAAATCCGTATTGCAGTTTGACCACGTAGTGAAGCCAGTTGTAAAAACTCGTTAACTTTATTCGAGCGAGGGGATGTCAGCATCGTCAGTTTATTAAGTTTCTTGAAGAAACTGACGCTGATCACCGGGACTTGCTTTACCACTCAAATGTCCGCTGGTTAAGTTTGGGGAAAGTATGTCAATGAGTGTGGGAGTTGAAACAGGAGATTATCTCATTTTTGGAGCTATTTGAGAAAGCTGACGATTTTCGTGAGCTGAGTGACACAGATTGGCTCTGCGATTTAGCTTTTGTTGTGGACATACTGGCACACATGAATGAGCTGAACGTGAAGCTACAAGGGAAAGACCAGTTTGTGCATGAAATGTACACAAACGTCAGAGCCTTCAAAACTAAGCTAGCTTTATTCTCAAAGCAAATGTCAAACATGTCATTCGCTCATTTACACTGGCTACCCCGAAAGAGGCCCCCGACATGTGAAAAAATACAGGAAATCACTAGATGACCTGCATGGAGAATTCTGCCGTCGGTTCTCTGATTTTGGAAAAATTGACCAGTCACTTCAGCTGGTGTCATGTTCCTTCACACAAGACCCTGAAACGATGCCACAGGAATTAAAGTTGGAACTGATTGATCGCCAATGTGACACCGTCTTAAAGGAGAAGTTCAACTCTTTTAAACTGGATGAGTTTTATGCTTCATTAAGCGCAGCCAAATTTCCAAACATCCAGAAGATGGCACAGGGGATGCTGGTGTTGTTTGGCTCTACGTATGTGTGTGAACAGACTTAGTGTGATGAACACCAACAAAGAACCCCACAGATCCCAGTTGAGTGATGAACACCTTGGATCTGTTCTGAGAATTGCCACAACGAAACTAACACCAGACTTCGATGCACTGGCAAAAAAGGGTGATCAACAACACTGTTCCCACTAAAAGTGAACGTAAGTATTAACACTGTAATGCCTTTTTTATGTTTATGTTTGATATGTATGCATCTGGTGCTGGCCCGGCCCGTCTGCCAAATTTTAAAAGTCAATGTGGCCTCTGAGCCAAAAAGTTTGCCCACCCCTAACATAGACTATATACCATGCACTACAGATTCATAGTTAAATACATTTTATATTTTGCCATATGCCTTTGTATTGGTATTTGCAAACTTCATATAAAGCATTTTCTAATATTTGAACTTGGTTAAGATAATCACCACTGAGAACAAGAAAAAAGAAAACTGCGGCAGCAAAGTGATAAATGGGGGCAATCAGCATAAGATGCAATTTGCTTCATATTAAGTACAAATGAGGTCAGCTGAGACCTTTTAATGAATACTACTTAGCAAATAATATATTACTCATTGTGTTTCTGTCATGCAATGCATTATATGCCTTAAAAAAATCTACATACTGTAAAACCCTTAAGGACAGCACATTGCACAAAGTTATTCAAAGAAGACCGTGGGAATATGTACAACTGTGACATGTCCATGAAGGTTCTCAGTCATCCAGGTCATCTTAATCTTGGAGTGTTCAGTAGGAAGCAACTGAACTTCTTATCTTGTTTGAAGACTTTTCGCCTCTCAACCGAAAGGCTTCTTCAGTTCTCTACAACTGTGACGTTTCTGAGCATAGAGATTTTCTACTCTGTATTATGCTACACTTTCAAGGGAAAAGTTTTGATTCTCAGATGATACACACAAAATGTTCCCATAGCAGACCCGAGTTTACACTACCGAACGGGGCTCAACCTTAGCCAACTTCAAACATCAAAGGATTTATGGCAATCATCCTTTCCCCTCTGTCATTCATGCACACGCATACATGAATACCAACTCAGCCTCATAAAATTATTGAAGGAGATGATGATAGTACAGGCCTGAATGCTAAATTACTTCACTCTTTGATTTTTCTGAGACTGTCCAGGCTTACGTTTTACACCCAGGGAGAAAAAAAAAGGTTCAAAATGTTCTAAAACTCACTTGAAAGACAGGTTGGGTTTTAATATAAATGCTCAGGACGTAAAATGCTTTTTGGTGAGTGTGTGTACGTGTGATATGATTTATATGCCACATGTATTTGCGAGTGGGAGGCTGCATCGTGTGTTTGTGTGTCTGTGTACAATCGAGTAGGTGGGTAAGTGCATGCATGAAAATGTGTTTCTGTATGTCAGCATGAGTCTGTTTCTACGCACACATACATTTATTTGTTTTCGAGGTCTTATCTTGAATGCATTCAGCTGAATTTGACCTTTCAACACCGTACAGAGCTCCAAACATAAAAAAGATCATGAAAGCTGTGACAGCGATCAATTCTGTCATTTCCTCGCTTTTGTGCTACCTTAAGTTTTCTGCTTGTCCTTATTCTCTCTGGCCCAGAACAGAATTAATTGTCCTCCTGCACTCTGAAACTTTTCAGCTGAGAACTTGAACCTGTAATCAAAAGTATAATAAAGTGACTAATAATTAATCTATGCACCCTGTTTTAATACTACAGCTAACCTGCTAATATTCATACCAGTATCTGTATTTTAGGGAGCCACTCTTCAGTGCTTGTAATGAAATCCAGAGAAAACCATAGGTGACTGTTTGGCAGAAGCCCAACACAGCTGATGTAAATAAAATACAAAACTAGAATTCTGCAATCCTCTTCCCCTCTTACATCACCGGGTTATGCATATGTAATGAAAAGAATGATGCACTAAACTGAAAATCTTTCACTTGTTAGTCATCCTCTGTGTTTCAAAATAGCTTTACTGCCATTTTCTCTGACTACTAAATTGCAAATATGTCGTTTGTCAGTTTAGTTGGCTGGCAGACACTTCCTGTGTCTGTCTTCCTGTGACAGTACATTTTAAGCACTGTCACATTTTGTCACAAGAAAAGCAGCCTTTAAATTGCTGTACTTCTATCTATAGTGCAGGCTTACAATGATGAAAAGATATGTCAATGTCATAAGCCACAAAGCACTGATTAACACAACCGCGCTTTAAGACTCAATAAAAAAGTAAAAATGAAATGGCAAATCAAGGAATAAATTATCAACCAAGTATTTGTACTTAATATCACTTTCACAAGAGTAAATATGTGCTAGTTATCTTAGTCTTCTATGAATAGCTGTGGGGTTTGGGCTTATGGTGTAACAAAAGAAGTTCTTCACAGAAATCACCTTGAACTGTGGGACAGTGATATGAACTGTTGAACTTGATACTGACTACTCAACAGTTACTTAAAAAATCAGGACGCTTGAGCTGATAGAGCCTCTAGAGACTCTACGGCAGATATTACACATATTAATTCTGGCATCCTAGAAAGCATATGGAAGAATAGTTCCAGTGCTTTTCAACCTTACCCAACCTTTCCTTGAGGGTCTAGAACGTCACAAAATACTTGAAAAAATGAATAAAATTACTTCAAACAATTAAACTGACAACACAAATTTAAATTAGCTCCTTTGAAATAGCCAGTTCAGAACATCCTTCTTTATATTATGTATGAATAATGTCGTGAGTGTGTGTATATTTAAACTTAGCACAAAAAGTAAGGAAATTTGTGTTTGGTCGATAATTTCTTTGTTGTAACAATGCTTCTTGGCAATAAATCTCATACCATTGGAAAGCCTGTTTATTTCCGTTTAAAATGGTGCCACATTTGTAAGGAAAATGCATTTGTGGGATGAGCAGCAGAGTTGAGTATGTGGGTTGCGCCTATGAAAAACTTGCCAAATCTTCTCTGCCAATGCTAAACAGCTTATTCTGCTATTGACTCTCGTTTGATGTCATTTAGTGGATTCGATGATAGAATGCAGAAGAAACAAGACATAGTGGCAATTTAACAATTTATTCGTTTAACAAAGAGTGGCCTCAGTAGAATGTGGAAGAACCATACACAGCCAGTCTAGCACCTCCTCCTCATGCTGGTCACCAGCTTCACCATCATATTCTTCAACCAGCATTTGTCGCAAGTCAGCCAATGTGGCTGTGTTGGTCACTCTGGCACGAACAGCACTCCACAGATGATCCCACAAGTGTTCAATGAGGTTGAGGTCGAGAGTGCAGGCGGGCCATTCCATCCTCTCCACTCCCAAATTCTAGAGGTAGTTACTGATAAACCCCGCGCTGTGGGGGCGAGCGTTGTCATCTTGGAGGATAGAGTTTGGTCCCAGACTGTGGAGATATGGGATTGCCACTGGCTACAGAATCTCATCTCGATATCTCTCTGCATTGGGATTGCCTCCAGTGATGACAAGCTTTGTTTTGCCAGTGAGGGAGATGCCGCCCCACACCATCACAATGAAAAGAAGCATTGTTACAACAAAGAAATAATTGACCAAACACAAATGTCCTTTTTTTTTTTTTTTTTTTTTTGCTAAGTTTATATGAGCGCAGAAATGTAGAGGGGAAGAGATTTTTTTTTGTGTGTTTTATTCATGTCAGTAAATTTCCTCATTACTTTTCAGGAGCCCCTCAAAGTTTAAGTAAAAGCTAAGGCTGAAAAATACTGGAATTTTCCTTTAGCTGTTATGAGTCATTAGAGCATCACCTTTGTTAATACTTTGCATTTAGATTTAAATCAACTCAAACAAATGCTAAATGCTTTACTAAGATGTGTTGAAATATCCCTTTAAACACATCACTGTTAACATTATCCAATTAGGCAGAGAAATAGCATATTCAGTTTTTTTTGGCACCTGACAGCAGCATCATTGTGTGTGCCCCTGTGAATTAATAATGAGAACAATCCACCCTTCCTTCCTATTAGCTGTTTATTTACATAGAGAGTATAAACAAACATTGACCAAGCTACACATATGACCTTTTAAACTTCAGACTGGTGTCAAATGAGCAACTGTCATGCTGTTTCATTGAACACTGGGAGCTATTTTCAGGCACCAGGAAATCTTTAGCCAAGGGAGACATTAAAAGGTTCGACACAAGTGTTATAATACCTATGTTGTTTGCAGAGGCTCAGTCAATATTCCACTTGGCTTTATCTAAACCTCTTGAATGCCTTGGGCTGATTGATTGTCCTATTTTATCTACTGAAAGAATTTCAAGCCACCCCATATTGCACAAAATCTGGACTCAAGGACTTGTAATGCTGCCCTTTCTGCTGTTCTGTTTGTGAGACACAGGACTGTCTTGAAGAGACATAATAGCACAAGCATTTAAGTTGCAATGAAATTTGCTTCCGGAAGGGACACCAATTTCCTGGCGTGTTTCAAACCAACTGCAAAGAATGAAGAAAGTAATATCATAAAACATCAGCGGGAATAATCTAAAGGCTTTTTCTAACAACTGGCAGCCAGGCCACCATGTCAATCCATTGTTCTCCTTTCATCCTTTAAAGAAGGCCTTTCTATTTTTTAGTATTTTTGAGTGTAAGTATAGATTTTACTCCCTTCCTATTTAAAAATCTGATCTTTTTATTTAGGTAACATATGATGTAAAAGAAGGCAGACAAGTCTTTTAAGTTATATACATTTGTCAAGAAAGCTCCCCACAAGTCATTCATGCAAGTTAATAAATGTAGATTACGTATAAAAAGCGGTGGAGAGAACATGGGTGGGCTTATTTGCTATTATGCAAAACTCAGATATTGCCCTACTATGTATGTAGTGTTTTGCATTTTCCACTTGCAACACTGCCTCAATTAACAGTATATTTCTCTTTCATAATTTATTTACTAGACAAACAGCAGCATAATTTATTCTATTACTGCAACAGCAGACTGTTAAAAACCACAATACCCAACTTCATTAATACTTAACTGTATAATCAAAATAAAACTAAACAAAATGTTTTAAGTCTGTAGTTACTTACAACTGATGTTTTTCCACCCCCCACACAATTTCCTGGTGGAAAATTCTTGGTTATTCTAAGGCAAATGCCATTGTGGAAAATTTCCCACAATTCCCATTTGTTAAAAATGGGTGAAATATATAATTCTAACAACGACGGCATTGAGCACAAAAAGAAACACATGACCCTGCATACTCTCTCACTAACCACCAGCTCTGGGTGGGTAAAGAAATATCTGTATCATTTCCCGCATAGAAGCCACCATGTCCACATCCACGTTTTTGGTTACAGCGGTACAGGCCGTGAACGTACTGTGTGTTGGAGGACAGACAGCATTTGTATATTTGTCTGTCTCTGTTACTCTCTGTCTCTATTCTGTCATCCACCCACATAAAGGCTTTGACAGCAGAAACGAGCTGTGCCGCTACTGTGTGATGCAGTACAACTTCATCTTGTACGTCAGCAAATTTATAACAACATGGAGCACATTGCACATTATTTTCTCTTGCAGCAATTAGCTGAACACCCTGCTGGGCTAAACGATTAAAAAGTCTAAACTCCAGACCTAAAAACTGCTCACAAAATATTTCACCATTTGACAAGTACTAAGTTAAACAATAACTGTAGTCAGCTGTCTGTTTTACAGCTGTAGGAGCTACATTAGTGTCTTTAAATATTTCGTTGCAGTTTAAACATTTTAAACTGAAAATTAATTCATCCTTGGTCTGCACACAAAGTATTTTAGTAAGTAAAGCCAACAGTGCATTATCAGCCTACAAAAAGTGAAGAAGTTCGCCCAGTTAGCTGCCAAAAAGCCAGCAGAGATAGAAACCCTAAAAGCTGCATAGCGTCTTCATATTATACACAGAGAAAACAAGTGGCTGAATATCCAATAGATTAAAATGGTGTCATATTATGATCTCTTTTACACCAGAGTGGTTTTAAAGTAGGGATGAGTATGTTTTACTTGAGTACTCATTGGTAGTGTTTTTATTTGAATAATGTTGTACTACATGCCAACTAAGACAGACAGTCTCGCATCACATGGCCTTGTTAGCACATGCCTGTGTGATGACACCAGAGTGGAGCAACTAAGACAGACAGTCTCACATCACATCCTTGGCTGGCCTTGTTAGCACATGCCTGTGTGATGACACCAGAGTGGAGAAGATTAGCCTGCTAATTAAGAAACTGATAACTGGATATGCTCCCAATAGCCTCTGCATCTTATCTTTATCTTTTATCTCTTTCGACAGTTGCTCTGTCTAGTTATCTTATCAATCATCTGCGAAGCACGTTGAACTACACTAACCTGTATGAAAAGTGCTACACAAATGAAGTTTGGTCTCTTCATTGATTGATTCTGTGGACTACTGGCATTTGATGAGCTGGAGTTGAAGCCACCATTGCGGCAAACAACAGCTACGAGAGCAAAGTGAAAAGAGGTGTCAGGACAGCGCAGCAAAAGCTGGTTTCCAACATTTCGTCAAGGTGGCTTTGGATAGCTCCCGCTAAAATTTCAATATATGATTTACTGTACATGTTGAGAGTTATGTCTTAAACAACACAGCACAAAAGTCCATACAGTTCACTACCTGTGATGTTTGACAATGGAATGTTACAACACAATAATTGAATGGCCTGTTTAAAGTTGTTCAATAAATGCCTTCGAAATTGCACATTGTTTCCACTGCTGGCTATTTATTCACACAACAGTGAAAAGATTATATAGTAATGTTCCCTAACAGCCATTTACTCGCCAACATGGTTTCTGCTTGTGTTTCCAGTCAGACATGGAGCTCCCATATTATTATTTTTTAAAGAAAACAACATAACAAACATCTACAATAGTTGGACTTGAAACAAATTTGCTGTCTAACACAAAATTTATTTCGCTAAAAGCTTGTCTTTTGGCAAAATAAATCGTGTAGGTCAGCTGTACTTAGCTTTCATATCATATGCACAGTGCCCAATGCCTGAAGAATTTTTGAAGCATTGAACCTGGAAAGCAGTGAGCAAAAATGTACTGATGATGAATTGGAATACAGGAGAAGTCAAGCTGACTTTTATGCACTGGAGTCAGTATTTGGTTGTGAAAAACCATTCAAGCGGTGATTTGACTTAAGGTGAGCTAAATCCCTTTTTGTTCATCCATCATTAATATCATCTCTCCCCTTTTGAATTTAACTTATTCATTTTTGAATAAGCGACATAGAGTATGAATACTCCTGTATATGCAGGGAGATGATAAAAGCTATGAAATTACCAAAGGGCCATATACTATCAGTATGGCTGCAACCTGACCACAAATGCTCTTTGCTCTTAAAGCCCGGCATAAAGCCTCCTGAAATCAAAACAGAAAACATCCTAACACAGTCGGGTCACTGGCTTCGAGTATGTGTTGGTGCTCTGTAATCAGAGGGAGTCCTCAGGTCAGCTGTTGGAACAGATGCAACCATTAATACAACTGGGTGTGTCACAGCCTCACATAAACGGAGCACATAAACTGCAGTAACACTCAAGTTTGACCGCCTTTGATTTACAGACCACTCATGCACACCACACACATACATGTAAAGGTGCTGCATAATTACTGCATAATACTGTTGCCATAATAATGACTAAAGCATGGTTTTGTCCCTGCTCTTGCATTCCCTGTCGCCATCCACACTTCCACACTATTTTAATTCTGTTCCTAATCCCGCCTACAGAGGCCAAAGTAATTGCATATGTTCAATACCAGACCAGACTGCAATATGGCCGGAGAATTTGAGGAGGAGATAAAAAAAAAATCTGTGCACTGTCTGTTTGTGTTTCACTGCAGAAGAGAGGGACAATGCAGCTGCTTTTGTCTTTTGCTCGCTTGTGTTGCTTTCTGTCCAAGAATGCTCATGGACTAACACAATACAATGATTAAATTAGGTTGCAACACCCATGTATGACCGTTCTGTGACTGATCTTTGATTTCTGAGTGCATGAGAGACTTGGGACACAGTAGATGTAGCTGGATATTGATTTCTGTGACAATTCATCTGTCTTTTGAACTTTAGCCCATTGGGTAAAAATAGAGTCATTATTAATAGATTAATAGGTTAGATAATGGCAGAGGACAGGGTAAAGGCTCCCTGTCTTTAAGCAATGATTGTTCTATTGGATAAAGCCAGAAAAAAAATGATTCCACAAGACTCTGATTTTGGTGTGAGTTGTTTAAATTGTGAGGAACATAAAGACCTTCATTAGGGAACCCAGCTACTACTATTTATCAAGGATGTGCACTTTCTGGGCTTAGAACTAGCTGATGCTGGGTGGATAACCGATCCTCATGGCTCTGTGATGGATTGCATATACTGTTCGACGAGCAACAAGTGGTGATCCCAAGGCCAGGCTAGCCCCAGTGGCACAAAGCCACAAAAAGTGAGTGTGCCTGACATTCTCCTGGCTACACGAGTGTACAAATCACTACAATCAACATAAAACATGGTCTGGCCAAGGAAAACAAATGCATTCCACATTGGCATAGCTAAAATAACAGAGTAACACGAGTGTCTCTTGCCAGCTGTTTCCCCATTAGGTGACCAAAGGAACAGCATAACCTCTAACTAATCTCATTACAGATAAGAAAAAGTATAGACACTTACTGTATTAAAAGGAGGGGTGAGGGTCGGGGGGACTAATTCACTCTCAGCAGCCATAATTGATATTTTCATATTACCAACATATCAAATTACAATGTGACAATGTGAAAGGTTCACTCATAGTGATAATACTGCAGTGAATTAACTTGAGATTAATGGAGCTTTAAAATGATTTCAGCTGACTGTTAAGCTGTTTAAGGAACCAAAGCACAGCTAAAAAAAATGGGATGTGTGATATACATTCAATCAGGCAACTCATATTTCAGTTTAATCATTGCCAATTAACGGCAACTTATTATTCATACTGAAACTCAGTGCAACCAGTATGAATCTTTTGGCAAAGTTTTTTTCTGTCTATTGAATTAATAATTAAATCAGAATTATTTGTGTTTACTATAAAATGACTGTGGAGAGCAACTTCATCACAATATCTATTAACGACATACTTACGTCACCTTTCCATCACTCATGTATCTGCTGGCCATCATTCTCCCTCTAACATTAGAGTGATTGATGTATGACAGAAAATGTAGAATTTTATCTATGCGGGTCTATCATTTAGCAGTTTAGAGCCTATTTTAAAATTGTTGAAATGAATGGCCTCTAGTAGTCCTGCTTGCATCTCTCATCCAAACTACAGTACTTCACAATAGGCACTAATCTGAGAAGTTATTTATCAATGTTTCACTTTTTTGTTTTAAATATCAATTAATATATCAATTAACTTGGTCAACCCAGTATACATATTTAAAAAAAAAAATGCTTTATTGCCAAATACTGCTGTGTTATGATAATAAAAATAATAGACCCTATTTTTCAGATTTCTCATCATGAAAATTTTGGACCTCAAATGCAAAAGGTGTTCTATGACTTGCAGATTAATTTAAGTACTGTTTTTCACAGCAACCCTTTAACCTCAAGTTAAATAGAAACATTTTAATTAAAGTAAAGATGGTTATGACATACATACCTTTAATCAAGGCAGTGATATGCACTTAAGATAATCAATAGCAAATGTACTTTTGCATCAGGATGATGCAAGGTAGTAATGTTCTGTATGTATACCAAGTGTTGTGCAGCAAATTACAAACTCTGAACAAGAGCACAAGGCAACCTCCTTTGGGCAATGGCTGTTTAAATATCACATGCAATTTGTATTCATCAATCGCACAACCCTAAAAAGGCACTACAAATGGTAGGCAGAGGGAATGAGAGCCTGCAATTTGCTTGCCAGTGCTTCATGTTTGCTGAATCAATGAGATAAACATAAAGGGTCAGAATGTCAGGGTTCATATATAAAAGATTGAAGACTTAAATTTGTCCCATTGCGACTGCTATTAAGGGCTATTCCATTTAAAAGGTCACCCTAATGCCACTTTGACTGAATAACTAAAGTCTGGGCCTTGGTGTAGCTCCAACATCCTCTATCAATAGCATAAAACAGGCTTATATGCATTTGCCTTTGTTTAATAAAAGGTTTCAATTATTCAAACGATTTGTTGCCACGGTTCTTGGTGAAGTCTGATGGTGGGATTATAGCTTCACAAGGAAACCTGGCTTCCTTACCGAGGGGTCTCTGGCAGGGATTGGATTTATTCAAGAAGACCAGGTGGCAATGCAGCAGGAAACTCTTGGCAGAAAGCGGTTTTGTGTTGCTGGAGGTGAGAAGAATGGTATCTTCCTGGCTGAAGAAACCATTTCTCACCCCCCTGGTGCAAGTCGAACACCCTTCTGTTAGAACATGCCTACTCCATGTGGGATTTTCACCAAGTCTGGAAAGGAGATAAACTGCACAATTATTAAGTTTGGAATTATGTACAGAGTTCCAGCAAGATGTAATAGTTCGATTTCCAATATATTATAGACATTATTCTATTGATATTTCTCAAAAGAATACTCTATGTTGGAGATGCAACAACTGTTGGGACTACATAATAATAATTAGTCAGCAATTAGTATGAGCATAACTATTGTCTCTAAATAAAATAAAATACAGCAAAAAATACATAACGATTGGTGATTTTTCAAATGCGGTCCAGAAGCAACAGTGAAAAACCTTGTATCAAAGATCTTAAAATCTATCCTTAAATGTACAGTTTCTATTGCTAGATTGAAGCCAGAATTCATATTCTTGTACTGTCAGTTCATGCAGTTTCTCCAGTGATGTTTTAATGTCAGGCCAGACTCAGCATTCATGTACCAAACATCTCTGAGAATGTACCCTCACGTTCACAAGAGACAAGAACATGGCAATTTTCACATTGGCTCTGCTTTGCAGACATGAGACCAAATTGGTCTGATAAATGAGATTAGGGGTGGGCTGTGGGAGAATTTGAAGGAATGAGTTTTCTGTGAAATCCTCATTAAAAGAACTAGAAAAAAGATAGTTTGTGACAAGCCTGAATCACGAGAGACCTAACCTGGCAAATTAGGAGGAACATCAGTCTAAGTGAGCACTACCCTTGCTCAGACAATGCCTCTAGCAAAAAATGTCCCTAATAAGTAAAAGAGATGCATAAAATAACAATCTGCATCCAAGTATTATTTTGCCAGCAACTCTGTTCATTTTTTTACACTTCTAGAGTCAACCAATGGAACCGATTTCTTTCTGATTTTATAAAAATGTTTTTTGTTTTTTTTGCTATAGAACCAAACCAAGTTGCTGCACTCTTAACCCCAACATGTGTGGCGTGTCTTGAAAACTCAGTTTTAATTGCTATCAGCACTGTGCCAATTTTCATATGGACAGATTCCCAAGGATCTTCCTAATCTTGTCACGTGTTCCATATCACTGGTTCTGGAGTAGGAAAGATGGTCTGAATGATGAAATCAACCCCTATGAATCTGTGATCACAGCAGAATCCACAATGGAAACATGTCAATTATACTGCTTTGACATAAATTACTGTCAATAACTGTGACTGTGTAGACACGGAATTTTACAGTATTATCTTATAATAATGACTGAATATAGAAAATTAAAAAAATAGTTTAAAAAAATCACTTGCCAACAGCTTCCAATCTGTTGTGCCAACAGAAGAAATTATCAGACCCATAATGAGTTTATTAGTATAATGAAAGAGCCAAGGCTGATTTTCTATTCTGCATCTTAAACCCTTGTATTAGCTTCCCCACTAGAAATTTAGATTAGTAAAACTAAACACTCACAAATGCTTTGAGCAGATAAGACATTACTGTTGCAGAACACTGAATTTACAAAGACTTGCATCCAAAGTAAATGTGGTTCAAAGTTAGAGGAATGTAAGAGAATTATCTGGGTGAACAGAGCCAAGTATGTTTGAAATTGACTCTGGGTCTGTACTCCTGGGGCTGGTTTGTTTTTCAGACACTCTCTGGTCAAGTTTTCACAGAACAGAGTAAAAGTTTCAAAATATTGTACGACAGCACTGAGGAAATTAGTTTTTGTCAAAGTAGAATATCCCGAGCCACCGTAAAGGGACATTTGGGGTTTTAAAAAGAGGGGTTGTATGAGGTACTATCAAGGGCAGAGACTGGCGGATGCAAAATACAGAGAGAGACAAAGGAGTTTTCTTAATCAAATCCGTTTAATGAAAAAGGGGTCAATACCCAGGAGATCAGAGAAATCAGGCAAAAGTACAAATCTGAAAGGCTAAACTCAGAGTCCAAACAAACTTACAAGATCTTTCACGGGGAAGTTCACAAAAGGTAATATTGCTGGAACGCTCACAGGCTACTGACAAGACAATCTGGCACAGGAGGGAAGGAACACACAGCTAAAATACACAGGGAAGGGAAGACAACTAGACACTGCTGCAATTTATTAGGGAGTAGAAACAATCACACAGGAGGAAAGAAAACTTGACAGGACATGGGAATTGAGACAGAACAAAAATTTTAAATTAAAACAGGAAACACAAACTGACCCTAATTTGACTCTAATTTGATTTTCAACAGATGAAGAAGAAGACATACTTAACTGATCCTTGTCAGGAAATTTGGAAATTCTTTAAGACGGGGTCTTTAAAGCAGAGAGGTGTAAGACAATGGATGTGCATTAGGGAATGCTGTCTTATTTACCAATACCTCGTGTTGTAGACTCGGCTCTGTCTCAAGACCAATTTTGATGGTCTTGGTCTTTCGAAATCAGAATCATTTTCACTCTGTCCTGTCTCGTCCTCAAACAGAGGACGATTCCGGACTTTTAAATCAAATCCATAACTTATTGATTTCTCTACATCAGTACCATGATTGCAAAGTAAACGTTGTTTACTGAATCCAACCAATGAGTAATTGTTATTTGTAAGTTAATATTTTTTCACGTAACTGCTGTTAAGTTACCCTTTCCTGCTTTAGAGTAAGGGCCATTATAATTAAGTGGGCTGCAATGCTGAATTTTGTAAGTAAAACTAAGGTTCATCTCGGCCAGCAGGTAAAGATTTTCTTACATATGATTAAATAAATAACTTTACTTACAGTTACTTAGTATTCGGACAATGACGCAGTTTTAATTATTTTGCTTCTTTACACCACCACAGTGGATTTGAAATAAAACGATCAAGATGTGATGAAAGTCCAGACTTTCAGCTTTAATTTAAGAGGTTTTAAGAAAATATGACATTACAGTAATTACAGCCATTTTCTAACGAGTACCTCCATTTTCAGGGGCTTTTACAATATTTGGACAAATGACTGCTAAGCAGTTTCATGGCAGGGTGTGATCCGTTCTCTCGTTATTTCAAGACAGATGAAGCTGATAAAAGCTCTGGAGCAGATTTCAGGTGTGGAATTGGTACTTGGCAGCTCTTTGAATGAATCATCAATATGAAGTAAAAGGAGATATCAGAGATAACTGATAGAGAGATATCTGACAAATAAATTTGTCAGAACGATATCAAAAACTTTAGGAGTGGCCAAATAAATAATTTGGTACATTCTTAAAAAGAAAAAAAAAAACCAAAAAACCCCCAAACCTTCACAACAGTGAGACAAGTCAAGAATATTCTGAAGGTAGAAGAAGAAAAAGCAGGCGTATCATTGTCAAAGTCAGGACGAATTCTGAGGAGCACAGGTCTATGATCTCTGCTCACATTAAGCCAAATCCTGCAGAGCTGATAGTATGATGCTTAATGACCCTAAACATACTACAAAAGCAAATAAAATCTTTTTAAAAGCAAAGAAATGAAATACTCTTCAATGACCATGTCAGTCAGCTGATCTCAACTTCGATGCACTTCGATCATTGATTGATTGTTTTATTTCATATCCATTGTGGTGTGGCATAGTGGCAAAACGATAAGAGCTGTGTCATTGTCCAAATACTTCTGGCCCTAACTGTATAGAGCAAAACTACTTAACTGTATACAGAGTTTACAAAGGGTTTTATGCATGATCTTGACTTGGTCTCGGTTCAGGTGGTCTTGACTACAACTTTGCCGATACCAGTCAACCATGTCCATATTGACTGATACCGATACTGAGCTGATAAATCAGTGCATTCCTATTTAGGAGTACTGGCTGGGATGCTAGCAATTAACTGCATGCTATTGGCAGGTCAGTAGCAAAACAAGCCACCCAAGGCCCAACTCATAATAATAAAATAATATCAGTTTAAGTGCATGCCATGTTTGGAATATTTTTACTGCTATTGCTGCTGTCAGATGACCTTTTCTGATGGAAAACAATGTTATATTCATGTGGGTTTTCTTCAAAGCCATCAGACACCTTTAATAAACTTTGCCTTGCAGAACATGAGTGCTGATCTACCGCCAAACCAAAATACTTTAACTTATTGTTCTTTGATAGTTCAGAATAGCTAGAACTAGAGAGTATCCTTATCAGCCTTGTAAAATGAATGAAACAATTATTTTTATAATTGGCTTCATAATTAACTAATTATGGAATTATGACTTTTTGCTTTTCCACAGAAGTATGCACTGGTCTAAAACTAAGACCATTATTTTGATTTATTTGGATTCTTGCCTTTGAAAAGACATTAAACATAAGAGCAGCTATAAGTTTAAACACAATTGAATTTGAATTATTATAATCAATTGTTTACTTATGTCTCTATAGCTACTGTTTTTTTGTCATTAGTCACAGTACTTTTCACTAGCATGGATTTAACGCAATAAATAAACGTTAAAGCTCAAAGTAATGTTAGTGCCAACAGCACAACAGAAGGGTAACTCTGGACCCAAAGGCAGTTACCAAATACTGAGTAGTTTCTCTGCAGTAATTTTAATACAAAAGTGCAGAGGCAAGAGTCAGCCAAAATGGTCCAAACAAAAAACACAAGCAAGGTGAAGAAAACAAAAATATACTAGGTGCAGTACAATGAACTGGAAAAGGCAATGGGGAACACTTAGACTTAAGTCCTGTCCAACTAACAAGGATATTTTGCAAAACATTTTCCTGCACATTTGGGCCTCTCATTCACACACAAATGACATTTTAGGTTACACCAAATGGATTTACATTTCAAAACTCTGGTTACTGTGTATATGTGTATCCATGTAACATGAAGTGTTTAGGATGACAATTGCGCAACACTTCAGTTTGCAAGAAACAAAGGTAATGCTATGCTTTGCATTGTTGCATCATCTTTCCACAATTTTGGTTTCTCCATTGCAACCTCTGCCAGATTTTCTCTCACAGTTTTCTATAAAGGTTAAAGAATATATGTGTGAAATAACTTTAAATAAATTAATAATTTGCTATGCTTTAGCCACTAAAGGGGAATAAATTAATTTTGCATGCTCTTCTCTTGTATTTGAAATATAGGTGATGTGGACAGTATCGCCACCTACTGGCCTGTCATGTCTATTTTTGCCTGTGTGTACAGAGATATTTTTTAAAGGAAGAATGTGTGGACAATTTTGTGTGGTTTTTTGTGTGTGTGTGTGTGTGTGTGTGTGTGAAGCAAAATAAGACATATTAGCTTAGAAACTTCTATATAAATCAGGATATATAAGGCAACAAAACTCCTAATCCATGTCATGTTAGACCATTAACCTTATTGTTTTATTTCAAATCCAATATGATGGACATATACAGACAAACAATCCACACCTACGGGCAATTTAGAGTGTCCAATAAGCAGTAGAAAATGGATGGATGGATGGATGGATATGAGTGAATAAAGAAAGAGAGCTTAAAATGTGTCATAATTAAACATACGGGCAGAATTATAGACAGGATACCAGTGTGTAAATGCTGATGACAAAATGACTCAGCCGCTGATCATTGCCCTGGCTGGGGAAAAAACAAGCAAAAAAATATAGACTTTGGTAAGATCCATGGTGTGAGTCACTTCAATCTTTTCCAAAGGTGACACACACATATACAGTGCAAAATGTGCTGATGGTAAACAAAGGTGTTGCTTTATAACGGAAATAAAAGCATGGCAATAACACACAGGCGATGAATCAGTAATCATTCATTTGCAGTGCTTCCCATAAAATCATGACAGTGGTCATTACTCATCCTCAGCTTGGAATGATGAGGTTGATGCTCCTGACATTAGCCTCTATGAAATAAGCGCCACCTCTCAGTGGGTAGTTTGAGACAGCAGTCGTTTGCAGAAAAGATAATAAAGCATGGAAAAGCCTATGTGCTGTAATTTATATGCAGGCAGACAGTGATCTGCCTCCGGCAATGTTGGGCCTGACTAAGCAGAGTGAGTGAGACATTGACTTGTCTGCAGAGAGCCTTTCCACGACCCACTGAGGAGAAACACAACTCCTCCAGCTCTGGCCAGTGGTACTTCACTCCTGTATGAGTCTCAATGCAAGAATGTTTTAACATGATCTTTAATAGATTTCACAATTACCATGCAGCATCCACTTGTAGGGTGTTTCCCAAGGAATCTCGGAAATCGCAGTGTTATCAAGAAACTACAGCTGGGAAACATCTAGCCTAAAAACAGTCACTAGGGAGAGCTACTACCAATAACAAAGAAGCATTACCTTAATAACAATTAGTGTTTTAAGTGTTCAACATGAAGTGCCTTCAAAAATGAACATTATCCTGTGACTGTTATGCATAGGGACTCCTAATAGACTTTATCGGCAGATAAGAGAGGGAGGAAGATGGATGAAGAAATAGGGGATGGCGACAAAATAAGAAGTTAGTGAGTGAAAAAAGAGATTCTCCTGGCTTTTTTTATATAAATTATCCGACAGTTGCATGTGTTAAATGCAAAAAGGATATTGCAGAGCAGTCTTAATCATTTTAGTAAACACAGTATTTTAAGGAAGCCAAAATTTAAAACATGGGTCCTTTTTCCAAAAAAAGCTATTCCAAGAATAGGTATTTACAGCCAAATGAGCTAAGATGGGTCTGTAAGGGTTAACAGTCAAACAGTAAAAACAGCTAAAAAAAAAACCCTGAAATAACAGACTACATGCACTAGACACATATTGGTTCTTAAGATAGATAAAGTGCACAACTGAGAGATTGAGTAGGCAGTTGTGTCAAATAATCTGCTATTGTTCTGTTAGTGTAACCAAAGAAGTATCATTTTACAAATAGTAAGAGCTCTAAATTGTGATGCATTGGGTTTCAAGTGTGAATCATTGGCACCAAAGGTTTACTAATCTGCAGTTATGAAGGCAGAGATGTCAGACAGAAAGGTATGAACTATTCTTCAGAATAGAGACACTGCAAGATAAGCACAGTTACAGAAAATGCAAACTAAATGAGTCACCACTCCTCCTCACTGAATAACACATTCTGGGTAAGGTCAATACAATTACAGATAACAATAAAGTTTCAGAATTCAGTGCTGTGCAGACTGTGATTGTGTTTAACTGTGTCTTGCAGGTGCTTTCAGTGCATGGTGGCGATACAGACACTAACCGATTCTTGGTGCTTCCTCAAATGTAGGAGTGCCTGCTACGAGAGCACATTCACTACCCCTACAGTGCACTTCTGGCTCTGCTCTGCAATAACACAATGCCTACAATCAACTGCCGGGGGAGTGCATAGTAAGAACGGGCATTTCTTTCAATACACCAAGGAAGACAGGAAGAGATGAAAAGAAAATGTAAACTGTAACTGTGTTAAAGTGTAAAAAGGAAAAACTTAAAAAGAGTGGACTAAAGAGTATTTCTGTACTTGGGTACCTCTGGACTGTTTCACAACAAAGTTAACTGTCAACATATGTATTGAATGTTTTACAAAATCAAGTAAAACCAAGTAGAAAGCATCTCCCCCAATGCAATTCCCTACAACATACAACATAAAAGAGCTAAAACCTTTCAAGGTCGTTTTTGTTTGTTTGGTTTTTCTGTGAGTTCAAACTTCAGCCTTTTACAAGACTGGCATTAGAGTGTGATCTTTGGGTCGAAATTATTGGGTGTGAAAAAAAGTAAATGTTGGTGCCACATGGTGGGTGATACATGAACCGTGGAGCCAGTTGGTTCCGAACCCTGGGATTAGCTACAAAATGACACCTCTCTATGCCAATTGTTTTCAGTAGATATGTCCAAAATTGTGTTTGACCTTGACTTTTAACCAAGAAAGCCCAAAAGTTAATCATCTGTAGCCAATGCTATCAGCTACAAAATTACACTTTAGCCTTCTCTTCCTAACCCTAACCCTAACCCTACCTCTGTCCTTAGCACATATAAATCTAATTAGTTGTAGATTGGTCCAAGACACAACACTGATGAAAACTTCATCGAAATTGGTCAAGTAGTTTTTGTGTAATCTTTCTGACAAACAAACAAATCAACCAATAAATGGGAAAAAACACAACCTTCTCCAACTTCGCCCGGATCAGTAATAGCAACAAAACTTAGATATTTATATACAAAGATTGAGTATATTACTGATCAATTCTTTTAAAGGTGGAATTTAAAAATGTAGACTCAACACATCTTGTAAAGATAAATACTGTATAATGATGCTGTGCCTTTTAAAAGGCTTTCAACCTGGCAAAAAAAAAAGTGACTTGTGAAAACAAATCCTTGAAGTTGCATTTAGACCTGTGACACACTGCAGAGACATGAGCTTGCATGGAGCTGGTGGAGACAGCTG
>KV751351.1:2338171-2352618 GCA_001698575.1 Mola mola
TTTATTATCTCCAAAGCTGTCTCTCTCCCTCTCTCAATGCGTGGCTGTCCTTTGTAGCGACAACAAACACAATGACAGCTCCAGAGACACCCACTTCTACCAAAACGCAATGCCTCTTGATTCCTGAGTGGTGTGAAAAAGGATGAGAATACAAGGGACAAGAAAGGAGAGAGAGCAGAGAAAATAGCAGGCATAAGGATAGAGGCACGAGATGAGTGGTGGGGGGAGCTGCAATGAAAAGGGCTTACGTTTGGAGAGAGGTGCTAAGCTTCAGCAGTCAATGGGACCCTTCCTCCTCTGATCGGAGAGAACGCCTCTACATCGCTGATAATGGGATGCAATGATTTTGTGAATGGAGGTAATAAAGAGAGAAACAGCTCACTGGTCCCTCGCTGCCACCTTCCTTTTTCTCTTGTGTCTCTTTTGCGCTTCTCTTTTCCTCCAGAGACGAAAACGAGGGGGTCAAAGACCTCCGACCAGCCCACCACTGTGCTTGATAACCGGCGTTCGCAGCTTTCCACGGGTTCCACTTCCCTGTTTGCACAGATCCTCTGTGAATAGGGAAGACCACCTCTTGAAGCTTAATGGCCACCCCCCAACAGCATAACGACTAGAGCTGCTTCGAGACCTCCAGCTGTAGTCCTGTTAACATACAGATTTATATTGTGGAGGCTTTCACTCTCTTTTTCGCTTCCTCTCTCTCTCCCACCACTCCCCCATTTCTTGCTCTCTCTCTCTCACTTTAAGTCTCCCTCTCTCTCCCTCTTCCTCTTTAGTAGTCAGGATCCATCCCACTGCTGAATGGCTGCTTTGCCTGTGTCTGTGCTCACATGGCTAGTCTCGCAATCTGAGCACCCCTTTTGCCCTGTTATTCTCTAATCTGCTTCAACAGCCTCCACCAACATGTCCGCTTACATACAAGAAGCCACAGGTTGAATGTTTATTTCGCTAAAAATGGAATATTAGTGGCTATGTAAACACATAAAAGGAGCAATTACATGAGAAAAACAGCCACTTAACTGTTTTCATCATTACTATAAATGTTTAATTCTTGCCCCCAATTCAATAAAATATTGTTTTCTATTAAAAACAGAATGATGGTTTTTTTTATTGTTTTCCTTTTTTTGGTATTCCAACTGATGGATACATTCCAAACACATTTCACTGTCTGTTATAGCAGTCCAAGCATATGAGTGTGACTACATGATTCTTCTTTCAGGCTTGTCCAGTAATTGAGTTGGTAATTTTACTGGGGTTAAAATGTCAGCGCACCATTCCAAAAAAAACCCTTTCATTTGTCCTCACACCAAACGAGATTATCATTCATTGGCTACCCAGGGATGTCTTATTATCATAACAATAGGTGAACTGCCAAGGATATGACCACAGCCCTTGAGGATTAAATCAATGTTCTTCCATGGCAACCCAGCACAGAGACCATAGCAACCATGACCAGTCGAGGTATGTGGTTAAGATTAAACTACGTAAAGCATTTTCACCTGTGAACAGAGAACCGTGGTGTCAAGCACGCACCGTCACAGTCAAGATGTAATTTCGAAAAATGCTCACAGAAGCAAAAGCAGCATGATGCCTGACATGATAGACTATCAGTCTTTTCAACTAACAGGGAGGGCTAAAACTAAAATTAGGTCTACAACAGAACAATGTCAAGGGGATGTGCCATTTTTCGAACCATAGGAAAGCATTCAACCCAATAAACAGCACAAGCTGAAATGAAATATTCCTGTAATTCATAACAACATGGCACCTTATATATTTTAGATACCATTGCTTGTCAACATGTCATTGACCTAACAATGAATTAGTTAGAGCAAGTTTTTGGCGCCTGACTTAAAGCTAGCTTACCCTCTCCTGACCATTAAAATGTATAAAATTCAACAGGACTTTTTTTTATTTATGGTCCTTTATGTTTTAAAAACACTGTGATGGATGATGCTGTACCAATGAGACCGTCATTGAGTTTTAATATGTCTTCATTGCTGACAAACACAGACCAAAAATCCCTAAAATAATGTCCAATTTGACTGTCTGTCTGAAATAGAAATTGGGTGACAATTTGGTTGAATAGTCATAGTATTTTATACACACTGCTCTAGTTTCACAGTAACTCAACAATCATTTAAAACCTGAACTAAAAGTAGATTATGATGAATAACTGGATTTTCCTCTGTGAAACAAACATTTATTATTCACATCTTGATAAATATTCAATATTAGAGCATAGTATTTTTTGTGGTCACTCCTGTATATTTCTGCATTTGACAGGCATAGTATTTACGCTGCATTTATTTAGCAGTTTCTGTACATTTGGTTATCAAATTTAAACTCCAAATTATACTGGCAGGCATGCCTGTTGTTGCAGATTGCAGGATGAAAGTGGTGGGCTTTTCAACCCTAATTGGTTATAAATGAATGGTAGAATTCACAGCACAATGCAGAGAATATTAATGAGGAGGGGGGAACATTGGAGCTGTTGCTAAGACAGGAGGCGGCTTTGAATTAGACTTTTAACTATTAAATGATGTTGTGAAGGATTTCCTGGCTAAAAACAAATCTGCCTTAAAGACTGATGGCTAGTTTGTTTGTTTTTTTTCCACAATTGACACGATGCCATAACTGAAACCTGTATATCAAGTAGTTCACATACAGAATGTTTAAAATCTTCATCATCATCCTCATACAGTATGATATATTTGGAGCTCAGTCATAATCTATGGTTTCCTCAGTATTTGTGTATGACGCTTAAATTCTCATTAAAATATCAAGCTTTGCCCGAATTTAACTTGTGAGAATGAGAACTAGTGGATGGAATACTTACCAAAACGAGTATATTGGATCACTCAAAGCAAGAGAATTCCTTTTTTTCTTATTACTGTTAATCTGAATTAATGCTTTCTAAGACTGACATGGTTTAGCTTTGTGTTAATAAATGTATCCTGCCATAAATTGATATTTAAACTGCTTGTGTGCTCTGTAGTGTGTCTGCTGTCACCAAAGATGTGTTGCAGCTTTGGCAAAATACTCACAAAAAAAACAAAAACAAAACTTTAACCTAATTTGACAAGTCAACATGATCTTTTAGTTAAAACTGCACAGCATCACTGTCGCCACTCTATGGCTCTAAAAGATGTTGGACATTAAGTAATGTGACAAGCAAACTGCTAATGTGATGTAGAGCTAAAAGAGGCAATTACGGTAAGTCATTTTTTGTGAAACCAAACCTGTGGCGATTTGGCAAGCCTCTCCGATTTCCCTGTCAAGGAGTGAAGTCCTCACTAGAGCAGGCGACATTTAAGAGCACATAGTGTACATGGCAGAGTTAAAGAAGGAGCGCCACTGCAAGGAAGCAAAAACACAAGATGAGCGACAGATTAGACTGAAAGCATAATCCTTTAGAATGATCTCAGACATGTTTTACTATGGATTATATTCAGCAGCCTACACAATACACAATGAAAAACTTCAATCCAGCAAAAGTTTAGGTAAGTGAAGCCAATATTAGACATGGACTGTTTTTTTGTTTACAGAGATTCCTAACCTTTATTAATTTGTGCTGTATCACAGACGTGTTTGTCCTGAAGGAACTGTTCATTCAATAAGTGGCAAAATTATAAAGCTTTAATATTTGCTTGAATGTAAATTTATTCATAGAAATAAAAGCTGGACACAAGACTGTGAAATTATTGTGCATTTGGATTTGGAGTGATGAATAACTGCAGGTATCATCTAAGCTTTGTTCTGATAAGCTACAAACCCTGTGGAGAATAAATAAAAAAAAAAATAAGCACGCAGGTCTGTATGATTGCCAAAATGATGAGGATGTGATAAACAGAGGAGGCGACATTTTTCTTTAACTGTTGCTGTTAAACAGATGTAGCGGTGCAGCAGCTGTGCACACACGCTGCGCTTACCTTTCCCCATCTTCCCTTCTCAGATGGAACAAGCAAACAGCAGAAATCTGCCAGACAACAGACAAAAACATGGCCCTTACAATGCAATCAACCAATGGCTGCTATTCAGTGTGTGTGTGTCTGCTGCAAATGACCTTGTATAAACGCTGTCTATGGGCACTATGAAGAGATCTGGCGGTAAAAATGACATTCTGAAACTGGAAAGCTAATATCTGCACAAACGAAAGCAGATATTTTTGGTAAATCACAGAAAACATCAGAGGCTCAGAGAAGATTTAGAAAATCTCATCCCTCCGTAACAGAGATTTATACTCTGCTGTTCACTTGTGTTTACATTCAATATATACTAATGTTTTCAGCAAATGCCTGCAACTTGTTAAAGATTTGAAGTCATGAATCAATCAGAGGTATTTGATTGATTTGACACAGAGATCCCATGATGATGAATCTGTTAATAATCACATTCTACTTGTTAGTGCTCTTGTTCGTGTGTTTTCTTGACGAGAGGCACAGGCCTTTTCCTTTCTGTCAAGTGCCCTGGATCCCATCAATCGAACAGATGAAATATCTCTAAAAATGAATTAGGAATAAGGATTAAATAAGGTTTTTTGTATTTGATACGTAGCCGAAATTTAACACCTGTAGTGTTTTAATAAGAAAGAATGACCTTGGGTTTTGGAGGCAGGGGCTTGATATGATCCGGACTTGCTCATAATACTGTCTGTTTCGTAATGCATCTTAAAAAACTCCAGGCTTACGTTTTTTATGATGTAGTTCAAATTGTTACACTTTCACATATATTCAGTGTTCACTTCAGGTAAAAATAAAATATTTGCAGCCTTTTCTGTTTTAATTTTGATGACATATTCTACTGTCTTCTGTTTTAGAGGACCATGTTTTGAAGACTGTAAAAGCGAAGTTAAAAGGCTAAAATGCTTTCAGTTTAGGTGTAATGACCCTGGAATATATCACATGTTCACTCTCCTAAACAACGGCTAAATAACGAGGCTCTCGACACACTAGCGGAGGAAAAAAAAAAACGCCAGAGTTCATAGAGTCTAAAACTGGTATAAGTGCGCCACCCAGTGGATGCCATCGTTATGTGCAATGGTACAACCTCTTCGTTAAAGAACTCAGTCTTCATTAATTACGTCACTGCTGTGAAGAACGTAAAAAAAACAACAACAATAAAAACAACAGGACCTACTTGAAAAAGAAAGCACATTGACCACAGTTTTATTCCACCTCGTGCTCATTTCCTTGTCATTATCTTTTGGGTAAGTTCTCCAAAAACTAAGCAGGTGATCTCAATCAGCTACTGATTTCAGGGCGCGACTTAAAGCGCGGCTCAGCGGCAGGAAGACTGGGGATAATTATTCCTGTAAACAGTCTCTGTCATACTGCTCTAAGGGTGACTAAAAAGAAAAAAATGAGTAATGATATTTCCAAAAAGAAGGGCAAGAGCTCCAGTGACAAAAAAGCGAAAAGAAAGGTGAAGCGGAGAGAGACTTACGCGATGTACATCTATAAAGTTTTGAAACAGGTGGGTGGCCGAAGAAAAGTTGTCCCCGCTTCACTTGTGTTCTAGCGCAACGCGTGTGGCCCTCTCGGCAGGTTCATCCGGACACGGGGATCTCCAGCAGGGCCATGAGCATCATGAACTCCTTCGTGAATGACCTGTTCGAGCGGATCGCCACGGAGGCGTCCCGGCTGGCTCAGTACAACAAGCGCTCCACCATCACCAGCAGGGAGGTGCAGACCGCCGTCCGGCTGTTGCTGCCGGGGGAGCTGGCCAAGCACGCCGTGTCCGAGGGCACCAAGGCCGTCACCAAGTACACCAGCTCTAAGTGAACACTCGACTGCGACCACAGTTGTTAGGACGTCGATTAAAATCCTGTGCATCACGCAAAAAATGCATTTCAGATTTTTTTTTTTTTGTTGTTTTTTTTTATTTTTAGGGTGGAGGCTACTGTTTAACCAGTAACATGTTCATATAACCACTAGGTGGTGCCATTGCACGTCTGTACTGTGTTGCAGCAAGATGAAACCTGCGCACAGGGAAGCTGTCTGCTGTATCTTCATATGGTACATTACTCCTAGAAATGTTCATATTTGCAGGTATGCTGTACGAAGTGACAATAAACTCTATGCATGGAGTCTTTTTGAGGGTGCATTGATCTGTATACCTCTTTGCTTAGTATTATTAGGTAATATGTAACACTAAAAGGAAATCGATGTGTGAAATGACAATCTTATTCCATTTATTAAAACTCAACTGGTTTTACCGGCCCTGCACCGTTGGTGCAGATGGTGGTTTACAAATCTACGTCACTGCTTTCTGATGTTTGCATAAGACACATTTGAAGTAGATGTTTTCTTCTAAAAGCTGGTTTCTTTCCTGAACATCTGACAGCAGGTGACAACACTGGCTGATCCGAGTACTCTGTCAGTGACAGCTAACTTCACATTCATTGAGTCAAGCTGAATCAAGTGTTTCATTGTTATCTGGCAAAAAAAGCAATTTAATTCTAATGTTCTGTTGTATCGTATTGCTTTGCTGAACTAATTGGTCAGTGACCAAGCTCCATACTTGAGTCATTTTGTTTTTGTTTTTTTTAATTTTCCACCCAGAATTCTCCTTTAAGGGCAGAAAATATAATGAAAGCATGATCTTAATACAGCTCAACAAAAGTAGTTTCCACAGCCTCCTTGCCTAGACTTTTTTTGGTTTTGGTAATGATAGATCTCCATTGTAATAAGGGGAACGGTAACTGGAGTATTGTGTGACAATGCTTCTATATTTGGAGGATAGTGCACCAGCTGTTATTAATCTGTCTCTGTCACTACTCATACTTCATCTATCAATTATTATGGTCAGAAATACTATGTTCACCTGGAAGACATACAGTAAGTCCTTAAAAGAGAAGCTCCCGGCAGAGGAGAGATAAAATTCAGAGTCAGGAATGGCAATACTAACTGCATGCTAACAAAATGTCACCTAATCATGCGTCATTAATTTACCAATGTCTGGCAAAATGGAATGCAGCCTGCTTTTGTGTCAGACTGTATGCTGCAATATTTTGTTTTGGTTCTGTGTTTTCCTGTGATTGACATCTACCAGGCAGTGCATGGCATGGTAGCTGCCCCCCATGTAATATTATTATTGTGGACTCTCATTGTGTAGCCTACATGACTAATAAATGGCTCATATCAACAGTACATGGTATATTTCTCCACATGTCCAAACATGCTAAAGGTGAGGTAACGCTGAGAGAGTGTACGTCACAACATTTTTAATAACGGTGGGTTGAACAGACAGACTTTTAAGCTTAACTTGGGGTGATGGTGTGCAGGTGACAGTTGGTATCCCCATATGGGCCATTTGCTGTTGAGGCTGTATCATTCCCTTTTGGTTAATACTAACTGAACATTTTTCTTGTGTGGCATATCAATTTTCTCTAGAGAAAGAATCAATGCCTGTCAAGCAAGCCATTGTAACCCTGACGCCAACAATCCGTCTTCTGAGATGGAACATTTTCATATAAGCCTTTTAGGAGAAAAGGATGGGAATGTGCTTATTCTATCCATAAGTTCTCAAATCATTTGTTTTTGACTATTCACTCCCAAAATGGTGACCAAATATTCTTTTGTGCATGTAAGCACTTGTGTGTGATTAGGCATGGCATAAAAATACAAAAGTTGTGATTATATCATCAAGAAGCCTTACAGGATAAGCTGTAGACATGAATGAATGGACTCTCATAATATTACACTAAAAGACAACAGGGTCACATAAATAGAAACAACAATATGACATCACATCTTCCTACACTTGATATTAAACAAATTCAAAGGCGTAAGAACATTTTCACACATGTGACTTTGTAGATATGTTTGATCCAGTCACTTTTTTAAATTAGCCGGCACAAATTATAATTGTATATAAAACGCGGCCTAATGTTCATCAGCTTTTCCCTGCTTTCCAGTGCTTCAGTGAACAGATGAAGGCCTACAGCATGAAGAAGACAGAGGGAGAAATGCAAGAAAAGTATCCAGGACTGTTGAGAAAGGGAGAAATATGTGAGGAAATAGCACAAAACTGTGGTTATATACAGGCTACAAGTGGCGTTTCTTAGAAAAAGGACATTTTGGTATTAAAGGTGAAGTAGCGAAATAGAAATATAGTTGATTGTTGAGACCTCCTTTGGGAGGAATACCGAATCAAAGCATCAACATTCAACAACCACCTATCGTAATCATTTATCTTTCTCCGGAATTGTCTATTTTAACTAATCCCTCATGTTTAATGAATAAGGATATAGAAAAAAACACATGGACATAATGGACAAAATCATAATTAATGGTGGGCCTCGGGCCAAAGGTAAATACTAGCTGCATTGTGCTGTTTCTGTAATTGACTCTCTGTAGAGATTTGACTGCTGTGCTCAGATTATGAAAATAATAGGGATCCATTATATTTTAAGAGAATTTTACCTAAAAAGGTTTAGTACACACTAACGTAGTCACTTTGCTAAACATTTTAGATGACAAAAAACATTTCAAAAGGCCTGCTAAGTGCAACAAATCCCTCGTTTCTGGATGACTGTGTGTGCATGTACATGAAGCTTTACTGAAAGATTCCTCCACATCTGGATTTGTGAATGCCCTTTCTTGTTTTCTATAATGAACATGATGTTTCTGCCATTTTTGCTTTTAAGTATATGCACATGTTTTGTAAATCAGACATCATGTGGACAGGGTTTAAACAAATAAATAAACACAAAGGGGAAAACACCCACTCATATAAATATCTTTATTACTGTGTACATGGCCTAAGATTGGGCTCACCAACAAGTAAAGTTTGAACACTAAAGCCTTCTAGTTGACTCAAGCACCTGATGTGTGAATGTACATCAGAAAATCTAAATTGTAATATATGATCCTTGTATTATTTAACCTTAAGATTCATTAACCTAACCGGCATTTTATAGATTGCTTGGGAATTGTTGTATTTAATGACATCGCAGGCCTAATTGAGACGGTCAAAAGGCTCTGGGGAGATCTACAGTTATCCATATACTGTACGGCTGAATAAAACAGCAACTAGACCATCACAGCATGTCGTTAGAAACGGATCAAACTGATCCACTGTTTGAGTGATTTAGAAGTGTCTTCAAAACAGGGCTAAATGTTGTAAACTAGGCAGTTTTTTTGTTTAGAAAAGCAGGTTGGTAGCTCAGACTCGGCTTTAATGAGCCCTATTTCACATGTAAAAACAATGAATGCATGACAGGGACAAACTGTTTACTTATTATCATATTTCAAAAGATCACAATGGACGGTTTAAAAAATAATTCCTTTTCGTCTCTGATGCATTCATCTAAGCCCTGACAAGATCTATTATTCAGTGTGCTTTTAAAATAGACATATTCTTTAACTGACAGGGGAAATAATGCAACATTGTGACCTTGTTAAGCATTCAAATCAGGTTTTTAAAAGACGACACCGTCAGCTGAATAGTACTTGATTACAGGATAATCACACTAGCGTTTGAACCAGTACAATCTGCATAAAATGGAGGCGCCGTTAAAGGTCTCTCTAATTAGGATAGTGTTTACATCAGGCTTTGCATACACATAACAGGCGACCCCTGTCGGCATCCTACAAAGCTGGGCTCACTGCGATAATGCACTTGGATGTGCGTCCCACCGCTGTTATTGTTGAGATATCCATTTTAGATGTTTCCCAGTATTCTTGGTAATGATGTGAAATCTACAGATGTTATTATGCGGGTGATACAGTCTCTGATGGCACTGACTTTGCCCACGATTATCATAGTCATTTAGGTTTTGTGTCTTGCACCCTTCCTCGTATCCCCTCTCATGCCCATGCCAAGCGGTAGTCATCGTGGCCTCCTTTAGGCAAACTGCAATGAACACATTATGGATGGGTGCATTAGTGAGTGATGCAGCGCACGGGCTGGCTTGCCTTGTTTTTGTCTGAGAGTGCATCATTAGAAAATGTTCCACTTGGCAGGGAAGCGCGTATTAACTGCATCCACAATGAAATGAGGTTGTGATAGATGGTTAAAGTTATACAGGACTATTAGGTTGAAATATGAACCTCTCAATTGTCATGATGAAACAGGGGGCTATTTGCGTGTTGATCAGTGCATTGAGAGACAATTGGAATCTGCAAAGGCCGATACAATTCATTATAGGTGGTGTGCTCCGATCTGAGGGAGTACAAAAAAAGTAATCACGCTTCCACAGAATAGTTTGAAGCCACTGTTCATTTTGAGGCTCTCCAAATTCTTTGAGGTTCTCCACCAACATCTCAAGCGTCGTGATGAGACCTGGGGGAGTTTTAAACTGGGCACCTTGCCTAAGCCCTCTCTTTGGCTCTGATGAGTCACATATTTTTGATTGGCTCTCAAACATGGCTCAGTGGTGCGACAGACCTTGTGGGTCTACAATGATGCAGCTTCAGAAAGTAAGTATGATGTATAACATTAGAGGATGTAACTCAAAACTGGTGGACGAATGTATCATCCGGCTACTTTTTAAACGATGTCGGCTACCAGTTAAGCATATTCATTATCATGTTGCGATGGTGGGATACAAACTTTAGATTTTATTCCTCCTCAGCCTCAGAGATATGTTCTGAAATGTGCAAACAATGCAAATTAAACACTCTACTATTACCAACACAATGTCGCTCCTTTGGGAGGAAATGATGGAATTAATGGAAATTACAATAAATTATAGATTTAAATGATCATAAGTATTATATTGAATTATATTAAAGTAGGAAACACCTGATGGAGCACTGGCCTCTCACAAACTCAAACTTAGACTTTCTTTGGGTGCACTAACTCTGTCTTAGACTAACAACAGATCCAATTGCGAACCCATTACTATTTCATATTTCTGTAATTACTGTGTACATTTCATTATGTTCTCAGTATATTAAATGACTGCTCAGTGTGGAGGGAGGGCCATAGTTTAATCTCTTTCTGTATTACTGTGTGCCACAGTACTCAAAACAGCATTAAGAGGCACATAATCAGAGGGAACTAATTGCCTATGATTGCATAAATGAAGTGCCTCGCTCTCATCAGGGCTTCTGCTGATGTCCAGCCTCTCGCCGCCGAGGGCAAGGAAGGAGGTTGACCACAAGGCAGAAAACCTTGGAGAGGCAGCTACCGGTGGGTAATGTGAGGAAACCAAAGATTTATTATGCCCACGGAGGGCTGTGAGGGCAGGGGTGTTACCACTGCTGATGTTTTTTTGTCGCCATCAGAGTTGCCTCGGCCTCAGAGAGAGGGGGGCGGGGGGGTATGAATGCCCACCATTTGAGAAATGAATTTATCGAAGTCGCTGTCTTTTTCCCCATTAGTAAGTGTTTAGTTCAGCGTTTTAAATAATTGCGTTACCAGGAATGATATTTAAAATACATTTGGGAGTCAATGAGGCGGGAAAGTGCCTACATGTTTTGCTGATGACACCCGGGCCATTTGGAAGACATCAAAGTAGAGAGGAGGTAGCCCAGATGCATATTATAAACTCATTATGTATATCATTTAAAAGGATGTACTCCAGCCGCAAAAACAATATTCCTGCTCTCTCTCTGGTAATGTGTGTTTTCAAAGTTGAAACTCTTACTCGCCTTCAGTTTAATGTGGCGTCTATTACCAAACTGTAACATAAAATAAATGGCCTTGATTTCCGTACCAGAACAGTTGTTAAGGTATAGAAGAGCTGCAGCGACGTTTTCATATGGAAAAGAAGGTACGCCCCACTTCTACCCCCATGAATATTAGGTGTTTCTCCACCTGTGGTGAAGAGCAGTTCTCCACCGAGCTTACGTAGCTACATCTCGATGGACTCACAGAGGTGGACGGACCCTAAAATAAGTGCAGTTTACGAATAATTTCTATCAAACACAGATCATTTTAATAAATAAGAGCTTGTATTAATAATAATCTCCATAATCTCAAATGCAATTAGACATCTCTGCAGCCATGGAAATCTATCCTCGCTGTTTAGTTAAAAGATGGAGTCAGTTTTTGCTACCAGCTCTGCAAAATTGTGGTGTATTAGTCAGAATAGTTGTTTGTGGCAACCTTAGCGAGTAGGCTTTAAGAGGCTTAATTATGCACCGTCCCTCTGCCATCAGAAGACACGTGGGGGCAGAGTGACACAGCGGTTGCCAGTCATTCAGCCTAATGTTCCAATGGAGGGAGCCATGTGGATTCATAAAAGCCATTAAGGCTGTTGGAAAAAAAATAAATAACTGAGCAGAAAGATATTTTGCAAACATACACTCGCCGGGGCTTTCAAATAGGGCGTTCTTATTTGCACTTCTTCTAAAAAGTCAGGATGACATTTGACCGTAAAAGTTGTTAAAGCCGATTGTGACTTTTTTTTAAATTATTTAGTAAAAGCCCTGGTAAATGGTAAAAGTTTTTAATCACATCATAAATACACTTCATATACTGTATATATGGAAGTTTAGTATTTGTAAATGTATTGTTACGACAAATTTTTGGACAATACTTTTTTGTCCCCATTTAATTGTATCGCGATACTTGTGTGCCGACGCGATTTGTATTGCGATTTTCTTTTACTTCTAAAAGGACTACTGTGTAGAATTTATTAATATCTATCTGCAAATACATCTGTGTTAACATCAATGTGCAATCACCTTAAATGAAAAACCGTATTGTACATGTTATCTTAAGATCAGAAATTTAGAGTTACGTGGTAGCGGGTCCTCCTTCCACGTAGACCTCCATCTTGCACCATCATGTTACTGCAGTGGCTGAGAATAACCAAAAACCTTTACCTTTGTACCCCATAGTGGCATTGGAATATAGAAGAATATAAAGAGTATATAAGAATAAGAAGGAGTACAAGGATTTTTGCAATTTTTTGTGACCAGTCTGATGGAGGTTCGTCCCCAGTTCGTTAATCTATGTGACTCTAAATGGAGGACGTCATACACAGAAGGCCACTGTAGTTCTCATACGTGCTTGGAGAGGGAAGGGGCAGCAAGGCAGCACTTCTCTTCAAACACTTCCCTACCTCACCGCTAGATGCCGCTAATGTTCGTACACTGATCCTTTAATATCTGTAAATGTATTACTACAAGGGCTTGGACCATACGATTTCATTACTATTGATTATCATCATGATTTTCCTTTCCTTCTTAAAAAAAAGTTAAGTCATACACTACAGAGGTGATCAATACTAAACTAATATAACCAAAACTCCAGATCCCTTTTTCTGCCTGCTGTCAGATTACTAATCTCAGATAGTTGTCATTTTAAATGATGGTAAATGACTGTGATCTACGTCAATCTATTTAACTGTCATTTATTTTACCTTTTTTTAACTTAAATTCTACCTTGTTGTCCCCCTAACCTTTTGTTTGCTGATGGGTGCCGTTTGACATGTAACACGTTAGATGGGATTAGTTGCGTTTGGATTGGCCTCGGTGGGATCATTTAAATTGCGTGAATCTGAATCTGATCCCGTCAGTCACATTGGCTGTGACTGTGCTGAAAGCAGACAGCACAGGCTCGAGTGGCTGCATGTTAGACATAAAAATAGCAATACTTGTCACGCTGCAGGGAGGGCCTCATACCAAATATCAAAACAACTCAGTGAACCGACCCTGTGAACAGTCCGCAAGCACATAGCGGGCATCAGCCAGAGAGAGGAGAAATAACAACACAAAACAACTCCTGTGCTTCGACCTCACTTAATGATACACACATCTCAAGCAAAGCCTTTTATTCTGTGTAAGCTGAGCCATCCAGCATGTCGCGAGGTAGTTTTGTCTTCACATCAACGGCCTTACGTTCTCTTGAACTCGACCAGGACATGCTGGACAGGCACAAGTACAAGAAGCAGGCGGCCTCCTTTCACCTCAGCAGCTATACGCTGAGGAAGGAGGCCAGGGAGGCCAGGGAGAGGGGGCCGCTGAGGTCCAGTACTGCCCTGCCAGCAGGCGTGTGCCAAGACTTGGTCGTCCAGAACGCTTTGTACACAGGAGACCTGGAGGCCATGCAGCACCTCTTCCCCAGGGGAACCATGGCAAACTTCATCATTGAGCCGCAAGGAGGGGACATGCGCTGGGTTGCCACGGGGGAAGGTAGGAGACACCATCTGTGTTCATTAGAACTACATATGATATAGCAAATTATTTTTTATTTCATAGCCCACACAAGCAATATCAAAGTGTTACATCTCCCCGAGGCAGTATTGAAAAACACAGTGATGCATTATTTATAGAAACAGAGCACAAGGGAATATTTATAGAAACCATCACATGTCCACCACAGCATTATTCGAGTGGATACAATTGCAGACCTTAACTGACAGCAAAATCAGCAGTTTGCTTGTTTATTTTGCGGAAGACCAGCATTAGCTGGCTCGTTGAGTGTCACGGAAATCAAAATATTAGATTCCCAAAAATAAAAATTCAATACATTCTGGATGTTATCAAATT